>OZ025240.1:104944679-105377179 GCA_964019155.1 Osedax fenrisi | reverse complement strand
AGTAGTAGTAGTAGTAGTAGTAGTAGTAGTAGTAGTAGTAGTAGTAGTAGTAGTAGTAGTAGTAGTAGTAGTAGTAGTAGTAAATGTAAATGTAATGTAAATAGTTTATTATACACTGCATTAATGTTTTATAAACATTCTTAGAGTGTGAACGAATAAATTAAACAGAACAAATATTACTAATTGTTTTTAGCATTTAAAAACATAACATGATAAATATATACATACATATATGTGTATATAAATATATAAACGTATATAAATAAATATACACAAATATACAGATACATACAATACTTTCGTATATGTTATAAACTTTAGAATATTATTATACAATTATTACAATCAATAGTTATTTAATATATAACGATGTAAATGTTTCTTGAACGTATAATGGTTAATCATATTCTTAATGTTGGATGGAAGTTTGTTCCAAAGGTAAGGGGCATACCACCGATAAGATAGCTCGCCATATATTGAAGAATTAATTTTAGGTAGTTCAAGGTTAATTGTAGAATTAGATCTCAATTGCGAGTTATTAATAGATAACTGTAGCATATTATATATATACATAGGTTTCTTAAATACTATAGCTTTATGCGTTATAGTGAGTATTTTATATATAATAGATTGCTTAGTATTATGCCAATTGATTTTAGAACGAAGTTCAGAAATACTTGTAGAATAATCAGTATAAGGAATTTTAAATATAATTCGAATGCACCTATTTATAATGGAATCACATTTTTTTAGTAATGTAGTATTAATTTTATAAAGAAAAGAGTTGCAGTAATTTAGTTTAGAAATAATTAGTGAAGTAGATAATATTTTAGCTGTATTTAGTGAAATGAAAGGGCGAATTTTTTTTAAATTGTAAACATTATATGATGCAGACTTAAGTATATCTTTTACATGTATTTCAGTCGATAGATCTTGTGAAATAGTTATTCCAAGATACTTTGTACTAGTAATAGGAGTAATATTATCTGTACCGATATAGATATTTGGAAATGCAGTGCGAGTTCTAGAAATATTAATTAGTTTAGTTTTATTTGAATTTATTAGTAAGTTATTATTAGTAAGCCAGTTAGTAGTAGAATTAATACAGTCTTGAAAATAATTATTTTGTGTAGAGTTAGTTGCAAATGTGTGTAATACAATATCATCTGCATATATATTATATTTTAGTAAAGTATATGATTGGAGTAATTTTGATAAAGGTCGTAGATATATAGAAAATAGAATTGGAGAAAGGACAGAACCTTGTGGGACACCGAAATTTAGTGGATAGGGTTGAGAAAATGAAGAATTAATTTTAACAGAGTATGTTCTAGTAGTAATGAAAGATTTAAACCAATTGAAAGCAGTTCCAGTAATACCAATATTGGAAAGTCTAGATAGTAATATAGTAAAGTCAATGGTATCAAATGCAGCAGTCATATCAATAAATAATAATTGCAAAGATTTGTGGTTGTCAAGTGAATGGTGAAGGCTATCAGTAAGTGCAATAATGGAAGTTTCAGTACTATGATGTTTACGGTATGCACTCTGGTAATTATCAAATAAATCATTATAGTCAAGATAAGATATGAGCTGTTTATAGATAACTTTTTCTAGAATCTTTGAGAGTAATGGTAATTGAGATAGAGGTCGATAATTAGATAAAATAGAATCATCTAAAGATGCATTTTTTTAAATGGGAGTTATTATAGCATGTGTTAATTCAGGTGGTATAATGCCAGTAGTTAGTGAAATATTAATAATTTTATGATATAGAGGTGTTAAAGTGTTAATAATTTTTTTAGTAATAGAGAGAGGTAATGGATCATTTGGTGAAGTACATTTGGCGGTAATTATCAAATTATATATTTCAGTATGTGTTGGAGTTATGAAATTATTAAAATTATTATTGGGAAATGAACATATATCAAAACTATTTATATTGATAGATTTATTTACAGATTTACTTTTCGAGATATTATCACATATGTTGGAAATTTTATTATCAAAGAAATTTTAGAATTTATTAACTAGTAGATTATTTTTTTTGAGGAGGAAAAGTTTTTCTTTTGTTCCTTCCCATTAATTGATTAGTAAGTTTAAAAAGTTTTTTAGAATCATTTTTATATAAATTAATTTTATTATTATAGTACATTGTTTTTTGAGATTTCATTTGTTTACGGTATTGAGATCTAGCAAATAAGAAATTATCATGATTAATTGAATTTTTATTTTTATTATATATTTTGTTTAATATGTTAGTATTTTTTTTATAAGTATGACATATATGATTAAACCATGGTGTTATAGAGTATATTTTAATTGTTCGGTTATTAAGTGGTGCATATGTGTCTAGAAGATTAGAAAGTGTATTATTAAGTGCAGTTATAGTAAAATTAGTTATGTCAAGATTAGATAGAATATCAAGAGAAAATTTAGTTAAGTCTATATTACGTAAATGTCGATAGGATAATAATTTAGAACTTATATATTTTTTTATATTTAATGTACATTTAATAGCATAATGATCAGTTAATAGTGTAGAATTAGTTTTTAATTAATTTCTAGTTGTTGTCTTTCATACACTTATCAGAACACTAATGTGTTATGAAATGAGTGTTTAAATAAAACGTTTTGATTTGATTTGATTTGATTTAGTAGTAGTAGTAGTAGTAGTAGTAGTAGTAGTAGTAGTAGTAGTAGTAGTAGTAGTAGTAGTAGTAGTAGTAGTAGTAGTAGTAGTAGTAGTAGTAGTAGTAGTAGTAGTAGTAGTAGTAGTAGTAGTAGTAGTAGTAGTAGTAGTAGTAGTAGTAGTAGTAGTAGTAGTAGTAGTAGTAGTAGTAGTAGTAGTAGTAGTAGTAGTAGTAGTAGTAGTAGTAGTAGTAGTAGTAGTAGTAGTAGTAGTAGTAGTAGTAGTAGTAGTAGTAGTAGTAGTAGTAGTAGTAGTAGTAGTAGTAGTAGTAGTAGTAGTAGTAGTAGTAGTAGTAGTAGTAGTAGTAGTAGTAGTAGTAGTAGTAGTAGTAGTAGTAGTAGTAGTAGTAGTAGTAGTAGTAGTAGTAGTAGTAGTAGTAGTAGTAGTAGTAGTAGTAGTAGTAGTAGTAGTAGTAGTAGTAGTAGTAGTAGTAGTAGTAGTAGTAGTAGTAGTAGTAGTAGTAGTAGTAGTAGTAGTAGTAGTAGTAGTAGTAGTAGTAGTAGTAGTAGTAGTAGTAGTAGTAGTAGTAGTAGTAGTAGTAGTAGTAGTAGTAGTAGTAGTAGTAGTAGTAGTAGTAGTAGTAGTAGTAGTAGTAGTAGTAGTAGTAGTAGTAGTAGTAGTAGTAGTAGTAGTAGTAGTAGTAGTAGTAGTAGTAGTAGTAGTAGTAGTAGTAGTAGTAGTAGTAGTAGTAGTAGTAGTAGTAGTAGTAGTAGTAGTAGTAGTAGTAGTAGTAGTAGTAGTAGTAGTAGTAGTAGTAGTAGTAGTAGTAGTAGTAGTAGTAGTAGTAGTAGTAGTAGTAGTAGTAGTAGTAGTAGTAGTAGTAGTAGTAGTAGTAGTAGTAGTAGTAGTAGTAGTAGTAGTAGTAGTAGTAGTAGTAGTAGTAGTAGTAGTAGTAGTAGTAGTAGTAGTAGTAGTAGTAGTAGTAGTAGTAGTAGTAGTAGTAGTAGTAGTAGTAGTAGTAGTATTATTATTAGTAGTAGTAGTAGTAGTAGTAGTAGTAGTAGTAGTAGTAGTAGTAGTAGTAGTAGTAGTAGTAGTAGTAGTAGTAGTAGTAGTAGTAGTAGTAGTAGTAGTAGTAGTAGTAGTAGTAGTAGTAGTAGTAGTAGTAGTAGTAGTAGTAGTAGTAGTAGTAGTAGTAGTAGTAGTAGTAGTAGTAGTAGTAGTAGTAGTAGTAGTAGTAGTAGTAGTAGTAGTAGTAGTAGTAGTAGTAGTAGTAGTAGTAGTAGTAGTAGTAGTAGTAGTAGTAGTAGTAGTAGTAGTAGTAGTAGTAGTAGTAGTAGTAGTAGTAGTAGTAGTAGTAGTAGTAGTAGTAGTAGTAGTAGTAGTAGTAGTAGTAGTAGTAGTAGTAGTAGTAGTAGTAGTAGTAGTAGTAGTAGTAGTAGTAGTAGTAGTAGTAGTAGTAGTAGTAGTAGTAGTAGTAGTAGTAGTAGTAGTAGTAGTAGTAGTAGTAAATAAATTATCACTAAAAATTAAATATCTTGGTATTACTATTGATAATAAATTGAATTTTGATGATCATATGTCAACTGTTTGAAAGCAGATTTTCATTTATATAATATACGCTATATAAGAAAGTTCATTAGCAAAGATCTCACGACGATGCTAATTAAAGCAATGGTATTTTCGTCGACTAATTATTGTAATTCGATATATTTAGGTCTATCCAAAAAATTGAATAAATGTATCTATAGAATTGATCATTCGGCAGTACGATTAATCTATCAACAACCTTTATTTGATCACTCGAGTGTTACATTGCGTCAACATAATCTTAATATTCTCAACAATATTAATAGAAGCAAATATAGAATTCTATGTATAATTCACAAATCACTCACTGCAGGTCCTTCATATATTAGAACTTGCCTATCAGTTAAAGTGCCTATCTGTCGTGAACTTCGATCATCTAATGATGTATACTGCTTACAAGTCAAGAAATCAGTGAAAACAGTAACTTCCAAGAGAGCCTTTCAATACTATGCGCCGCCACTATGGAATTCTCTTCCCTTGGAAATAAGAATGATTCCTAATCACGATACCTTTAAATTTAATTTAAAACGTTATTTATTCAATATTGAAAAGTCTTAATTTATTATTTTTACGTTATTTATGTTATGTATGTTATTGATATGTTTTATTTTCCATATGACATTATATCATATGGTTTTTTTTTTTATATATTAATAACCAATATTGCATTTTGCAATGTACAGTTTATAATAATATTAATTATTATTTTGTTTATATTCAATTATGTTATTTTTGTTTGTTTGCTTTGTTACACTCTTGAGAACGCCTGGTGTGTTATTTGCAGTGTTTAAATAAATCGTTTTGATTGATTGATTGATAGTAGTAGTAGTAGTAGTAGTAGTAGTAGTAGTAGTAGTAGTAGTAGTAGTAGTAGTAGTAGTAGTAGTAGTAGTAGTAGTAGTAGTAGTAGTAGTAGTAGTAGTAGTAGTAGTAGTAGTAGTAGTAGTAGTAGTAGTAGTAGTAGTAGTAGTAGTAGTAGTAGTAATAGTAGTAGTAGTAGTAGTAGTAGTAGTAGTAGTAGTAGTAGTAGTAGTAGTAGTAGTAGTAGTAGTAGTAGTAGTAGTAGTAGTAGTAGTAGTAGTAGTAGTAGTAGTAGTAGTAGTAGTAGTAGTAGTAGTAGTAGTAGTAGTAGTAGTAGTAGTAGTAGTAGTAGTAGTAGTAGTAGTAGTAGTAGTAGTAGTAGTAGTAGTAGTAGTAGTAGTAGTAGTAGTAGTAGTAGTAGTAGTAGTATAGGTAGTAGTAGTAGTAGTAGTAGTAGTAGTAGTAGTAGTAGTAGTAGTAGTAGTAGTAGTAGTAGTAGTAGTAGTAGTAGTAGTAGTAGTAGTAGTAGTAGTAGTAGTAGTAGTAGTAGTAGTAGTAGTAGTAGTAGTAGTAGTAGTAATATAACCTTTATTGTTACAATTGCTATCACTGCAACACTTGCGGTAGGACATCTTCACGTATGTTGACTTCTCACAGAGTTCACGTTCATCAACCAAGGTCACAGCGTCCATGATCACATCGTGCCGAGCGCAACCTCTTGAAACCATGAATTTAGAGTCGATGTTCGTCTATGTAAGTAGCAAGCTTAATATATTGTTGTGGAGCTAAATATATCTGAGGAATTCTTACTATCACTACTAAAAATACTACTACTACTACTACTACTACTACTACTACTACTACTCTACTACTACTACTACTACTACTACCTATACTAGTACTAGTAGTAGTAGTAGTATTACTGGTAGTACTAACATAACACGTGTATTTAATGGCGTGTGTGGTCAAGCACGTATACGATTGCAATCCCTTGACTGTAGGCCCACAATTGTGAGCACACCTGAAACATTGCTTGTGTTTGGGCGCCATTGAAGGTATCACGAGGTAGGCTTCTGTAATTACGAAGGCTTTTTCATGTGACAGTTACAGTTAATCACGTGCTACTCGTGTGATTGGTGTCTTAGTCACGTGTATGGTAATTATTTATTTTATTTTATTTATCTTAATTATTCGATAATTATATATAGGGGTTATTCAGGTCATTCAGGGGTCATTTGTAATCGATATTATATATAGATACATATATATATATATATATTTAATTGTGTGTGCTTTTTGTGTGCGTACAATGTATACATTAACACGTGTACGCCGTACGTATATTAATATGTTTATAAAGTGAAGTGGCGAAGCTGTAGATTATAAGAAATGAATATTAACCATTGCATAATGGTTAATATTCATTTATTATGCAACAGTATGTTTATCAATACATGTTATAGTCACATATATTTTTGAACATTAAATAATTACTTTAGTCTCGTTACTAACCAATCGTATTGCACCTGTCAGTTGTGCAACATTTTACATACGAGAAAATGTCTACGTTTTCACAGTTCGATACCATAACTCCTTGATATGCGCATTTTCTCTCGATAATTATCGGGTTGGACCCCTTTATGCTAGATGTCTGTTAACATACATAGAGTATAACAATAATAGCGCGCTAGTAGTATTAACAGTTCAACAAATCCGATTCCTATTGACGTTGTTATCGTTTCCTGGGTATATTAATGAGAATCGGTTTTAAATCGATTCCTAAAATTAATATTTAGGAAACTGTCTATGTGAAACCGATTCCAAAACTATGACTATAGTAATTGGTTTATTTGAAATCGATTCCTAAACTATTACTTTAGGAATCATTTTATTTGAAATCGATTCCTAAACTAGTAATATATGAATTGATTTCACTTAAGGGTACGTCCTTCGGAATTATTATTTTCAAAAAAACATAATTTAAATTATCTTGTTAGAAATAAAATAATAAAATATTTATTTATTATTTGAGCTATTAATTATACTAAAAATCGTCATATAAGTACATTAAAAGAGTACATTATTGGAAGTACCTATTGAATATAAAATTTAAATTATCATAATAATTACTTAATAATCAGTTAAATAAATGCTGTATAACTTTGTGAATTATTTATCAATTTTTAAAATTCAAATATATTTTAAACTATTTGAATACAATTTATTGTATACTATAACAGTAATAATGATACCTATATTATCCAATTAAATGCAATCATTTTAGATCAAACGATATTGAATATATAAATGTATTATAATGTACATATTATTCATATAATATACACTAATACATATAATATTAATTTATCTATATAAATATTATTTTCATATCATGTATGTTATGTATTCCATATTATACAAGTATATATATATATATATATATATATATATATATATATATATATATATATATATGTATGTATTTAATATAATTTTCTAAATGGTGTACTATTGAATTATAATTCAAAATGTTTATGTAATAAACTTTAAATACAATTTACACAAAATAATGATTTTCATGTATTACTCTCATTAAATAATGAAATAATGAATTTAAATTATAAGCTATATATGTAAATCCTGTAGGCTGTGATGTAGGTATAGTGTGATGTAGCTATAAACATATATAATAAATATTTGAATGAATAGATATGTAATAAAAAAGTATTTCATAATAGAATAATATATTATTAAACTATAGAAAAAAAGTATGTGATTACCTAATATTAAATGTGTGTAATTGAATTTATTGTAAGGCAATTTAAATTCCCATCTATTTACATTGCTCGCGCGAAGGACGTATCATGTATACATGTCCTATAGGATATCCGTCGTGAACCGCTTTAAGTTATTGCTGTAAGTAAGTTGAGCGTAAGTTTAGATGTAAAATATAATATTAAAATACATATTAGTATCGTAGCAAAGTATTAACTCATATATTATAATGTTAATTATATAAGTTCATTTAAGTTATATTTAAAACTTAAATTCAATAATAGTAACATTATAATATTGAATATAATATATAATCAATATGCAATTGATATATATTCAATATTGAGCAATCAGTTCAAAAGTAATTATAATTATAGTATCAATATAATTATGATTACAATTGTAGTTCAATGTGTCACTTGAAGGAGATTATGATAATTTAGAAAAATACATAGGATTACTTAAATAATTTTAGTTTGTGAAATATTGTATTTATTAAATTCAGTATATTAACTTAAAATATATTCAGTATATTAAATATAACATTAAAATAATAATTAATAATTAATTTGCATAAATCAAATTTAAATTAATATTGTAAAATAATTAAAATGTATAATATGTTATTATTTCTATATTAAACAAATAATATAGGAAATAACTTATAAGTTATAGGTTATAACCTATAGGTTATACTTATAGGTTATACTTAGGTTATAGGTTATACCTATAGGTTATTAGGTTATACTTATATAATAACCTATAGGTTATACTTATATCAATAACTTACATTTTTCAATTTTGTTAAACCGATTCTAATAACTCGCTTAGGAAGGGTTTTTAAAAACAGATTCTCAATATTTAGTATAAGAATCCTTTTAAAAACAGATTCTCAATATTTAGTATAAGAATCCTTTTAAAAACAGATTCTCAATATTTAGTATAAGAATCCTTTTAAAAACAGATTCTAAATATTTAGTATAAGAATCCTTTTAAAAACAGATTCTCAATATTTAGTATAAGAATCCTTTTAAAAACAGATTCCCAATATTTAGTATAAGAATCCTTTTAAAAACAGATTCTCAATAATTTTTTTGAAATCGATAATAATGCGATTCGTATATTATAATGGTAGGAATCGTATTATAAACTGTTTTCAAAACGAACTTTACAGGAATATGTTTTCCAATTTGAATCTGATTCTTATAATAAAATCTTCGTAGGAATCGGATTTTTTAACTTGGTATGTTAATAATTAAATATATATATATATATATATATTTATAATTATATATATATATATATATATATATATATATATATATATATATATATACTACTACTATATTATACTACTACTACTACTACTACTACTACTACTACTACTACTACTACTGCTACTGCTACTGCTACTGCTACTGCTACTGCTACTGCTACTGCTACTGCTACTGCTACTGCTACTGCTACTGCTACTGCTACTGCTACTGCTACTGCTACTGCTACTGCTACTGCTACTGCTACTGCTACTGCTACTGCTACTACTACTACTACTACTACTACTACTACTACTACTACTACTACTACTACTACTACTACTACTACTACTACTACTACTACTACTACTACTACTACTACTACTACTACTACTACTACTACTACTACTACTACTACTACTACTACTACTACTACTACTACTACTACTACTACTACTACTACTACTACTACTACTACTACTACTACTACTACTCCTACTACTACTACTACTACTACTACTACTACTACTACTAATAGTAGTGACTGGTAGTAGTACTATAGTAGTAGTATACTACTATAGTAGTGACTCACTACTGACACCTACAAAATATGCTAATGATACAAACCAAACATGCTCCATCACATGGTGAATAATGTGTATAATTAGCATACTTACAATCGTGTGACTTGCACTCCATGCATCTGATTATATCTGTTAGTGGAGAAGCTAATCAAGCGCTACGCATGCGTACATAGTGACTCATACAATATTGTTCCACGTATGAGTTGCTCACGAATTAATCATTAATGAATGACTCATTTATCAACACCCGTGACTTAATGATATACGCTCAACATATACGTATACGTAATTCGATAAGTACTTTACAAATATGTAGGAAATATTAAATAAAGATAGTTTGTATTAAAAAACTAACACTATATGTCTAATTGTTAATTGTAATACATTATATTATACTATAAAGCATAACTCTCTAGTGCTACTAATTGGTGAAACATTCCTTATATAATACATTATATACGATATCATAACTATATATTATATCACACGAGAATCGAACACATGTAGATAACATATAGAAATATTTGAGTAGTCTTATATTCGCTAATAGTGTACGGTGAAAGTAGTTCGGTCGTTGTTTAGGTTACATTATCAAATATATATAATTTGCTTATTTATTTGAGATATTGTAAACAGTTTAAATCTGTATTTACTAAGGACAGCTATATATTTATTAGTAATTCATCCATAGTTTCTAATAATGTATTTAACACCTTCCCTATAAGCTCCGAGACTGTAAGAAAATACCTATGCCTCATGCCCAATAAGTATAGTATACCACCAGACGGACTACCAAAGGATATTTTAAAATCTTTATCATATGAGCTATGTATTCCTTTTTCCTTAATATTCAATCATTCACTAACTAACCAATACTGCCCAAATATGTGGAAACAGAGTATAATTACTCCCATATTTAAAAAAGGTGATACATCTTTACCATCGAACTATAGACCTATAAGTATTCTAGCATCCACATTAATTCTTTTTGAAAAGATTCTTTGTAGATACTTGGTTCACTTTCTCAGAGAAAACGGCTACATATCACAATGCCAATATGGATTTCTATCGGGAAAATCAACCACTCTGCAGTTGATCCAATACTATAGGAATCTAGCCCGAGTCATGGACAACAACTATACTTTGCATACTACATACATCGACTTCGCAAAGGCATTCGACACAGTATCACATGCTAAGCTATTATCTAAGATTGAAGCTCTAGGAATAACTGGTAATGTACTACACTGGATACAATCATATCTTTATAATAGACACCAGTGTGTTAAGGTTGGTATGAATGTATCTGATAATATTATGGCAACATCAGGGGTTCCGCAAGGTTCTTGTTTAGGACGAATTTTATTTATAATCTACATAAATGACCTTCCCAATATATTCTCACCTCAGATCATATGTACCCTTTTTGCTGACGATGCCAAACTTTCTCTTATCCATAAATATGAATTTGAAATGGACTATATGCATAATGCACTAACCAAATTAAATGATTGGTCAAAATTATCAGGTCTTAATTTAGCAATCCATAAATGCTCTATAATGTCTAGTAAGGGTAATGAAATATCCTCATACTCGATTAACGGTGTTCAGTTAAGCTATTCTAATACGTACACCGATCTAGGTGTAATTATCAACCATAATCTATCTTTTAATGATCATATTGATAATATTATCCGTAAAGCATACATAATGATTAATATAATCTTTCGAGTATTTAGATTTAACAAACATGTACCATTGACACTAGCATATATAAGTTATGTAAGACATGTCCTTGAATACGCATCCAGTCTCTAGAATCCATCCATTCCTTTCAGAACAAATGGTAATTCTACCAAACTCGAATTGGTTCAGAGACTATTTACTCGTAAGCTTTTCTTTAGGTGCAATTTAGGTTCATTAGAATACCCTGATAGATTACTATTTTTAAAGCTAAAATCACTTTCTTCCCGTAGGCATGTTGATGATATGGTGCTGACTTACAAAATAGTCAATGGTCTCGTTGATGTGGATGTAGATGATTTCTTGTGGACCTACACAAATCATCTTAGAGGGCCTTCGGTGAAAATTAAGAGATATCTCTAAGAATAACCGATCACACAACTTCTTCAGCAATCGGGTCTCGGCTACATGGAACAATCTGCCTGCTCATCTAACCGTAATGAAGTCTCTTCCATTATTTAAATCGGGTGTTTCTGCGATACTGTCTGGTAGTTGATGAACATGTTCATCCTACCTTGTACATTTATTTATATATTTTTATTTATTACCTTATGTACTGTTTGTCCTCGTGTGTTATGTTAGGTCAGTGGGGTTGTGACGGGTGTCGGGGAGTAAGGATGTCAGCGTGGAATCTACTGCTCAAATTTTCCACCCCACGGCATAGGAAATGATTCACCCTTTCATAAAAGCTGAGATATGTCGCGGCCTTGTTGGCATATCATTAGCATATACGAGCTAAGCAATGGCATATGTAGATCAATAATGTTAATACTTTTATTTTCTTTCATACTATTAGTTTTATCTCCTGTTTTATGTCATTTTGAATATCTATTTTCAATATTCAATAAATTATATTATTATATTATTATTATTATATATATATTAGTATTCTAGCAATCGATATTAAATATTATAATAATTAGATAATATTAAACTAACCAAACTTTTCTAAATCTATTTTATTATGTATAATGTATTATCTATTACATAAATAAAATTGTTTTGTTTATATATATATAAATGTGTATGAGTATATATATATAATTGTGTATAAATAAATGATCGGCGCTCGTTAAAACCATGGATGCCTTAACATGAGAGCGGCTTCGAAGGGATATTAGAGGATAAGTTGGATTGAATAAGTCGGACACATATTATAGTCATTTTTATGATTTGTATACTGGATAAGTCGGACTTTTTATAAATTGTCAGAAATGTTTACTTTAAATAATGAATATTATAATTTTAGTAAGCAATATTATTGAATACAACATTTTATGTTGTTGATTGTTGCATAATTCCATATTTATGTACCCATTTAACTCGCGCTAGGCATTTCTTGTCTTATTTGCATGATATTCTTAATCTCTGATAAGTCGGACATCTCGCTAAGTCGGACACTTTTCCCGGTCCCTTGCGAGTCCGACTTATCGGGAATTGACTGTATATATATATATATATATATATTAGAGGGATCATTCAGCTGAATATGGTATCACAAATATTGGATAACTCAGAACGCTTAACATATATGGTAAGCGTTCTGTTTCCAAAAAATCCTTATATATATAAACTATATTAATATGGTGTATCTAAATGTGCTATATATATACGTTTACTTACTCAATATAGATCACTCTAACTAATACTATATATATATATATATATATGTATATATATATATATATATATATAATATAATTATTATAATATATAGCTGATTATAATGATGATATCTACTGATATCTGGCACTCGCGAGTGTATACACTGAATACACTGAATACACTGAATACACTGAATACACTGAATACACTGAATACACTGAATACACTGAATACACTGAATACACTGAATACACTGAATACACTGAATACACTGAATACACTGAATACACTGAATACACTGAATACACTGAATACACTGAATACACTGAATACACTTCAGTGTTATCAAAGACACGTCCTCGGTATTATATTGCTATAGTAATATAGTATACAAAGATAGTGGAATGATCATTCGCAACTATACTACTAAGGAAAGATATAACACTCACGCGAAATCGTGTAATTCGATTTTGTATACAAAATACCTAAAGCGCCACCTATATCGGGTTACTTTTAGAAACTATGTGTTTATAATGTAAATTCGTATCAAACTATACACTTTTAAAATGTCATATAATATACTTTATATTAATATTTATATGATGAAACTAAGTGTTCAACGCGAGCTGATATATAACAAACTAATATGATATACTATTACACATATGTATACCTATAGGTATACCCATAGAGAACGAAGTGAAATCACTTCGTTCTCTATGGGTATACCTATAGGTTATAAATGCTATAAATATCTATTTATTGAGTAAAGGCTAATTTATATTGCATGTAATAGAATAATGAAAACATTATCGTATGAAAACCGCGCAGAACCTAAATCTATTTCAGTGATTCGATAGGATACAGCTAGCAACGCGCTGCAGATAGTAAGTATATTTATGACGTTGCACAAGGAGTGTTATATCTTTGCTTCGCAAACTATGTGGTTATACTTTTGTATTCATTAATATTTCAGTGGAATCAACAATCTACCGCGATATACTATTATAGTCATCACGTTACATGAACGAGTAGATGTAACGTGTACTTTAGTCCCGTACTATAGTCTAGTACTTTAGTCCAGTTACGAAACTAACGAATTTTATTGCACTTATCGGTATTGCAACATTTCTGATATCTGTTGTTGAGAAAATCACCACACTCGTACAAGGATTCACTTTTGTTAACGCAACTCCTCTCCACAAGGCTCAAGTCTTCGGTCTTAAATCTCATCTGCAATAGGCACCAGTGTAGAATAACACGATAGCGTATACGATATCATAATGAACGATTCAATAATGTATATTTATGTATATGTGTATGTGTATATGTTTGTGTATGCGCGCGCGCGCGTGTGTGTGTGTATGTGTGTGTGTGTGTGTTTGGGTGTGGATTTTGTAAGTATGTCAATTAAGTATACTTGAATTTAACTATATATATATATATATATATATATATATATATATATATATATATAATTATATTAATTAATTTAATATTAAAATATCTATAATTATAGTTAATATATAATTAGGTATATAAGATAAAGTCATATTCTATATATATATATATATATATATATATAGATTGGAATTTATAGATTGAAATTAATCTCAGAGTAATTGAAAATACAAATAAAAATAATGTTCGAAAATAATATAATAGAAATAAATATAATATATATGTGATTTTTGATATGTGATTATTAATAAATATATTAGTCACTTAAGTTTATACAACCCGGGTTAGGGGTATATAGCTATGGTTAATGGGTTAAATAATAAGTTTTAAACTTAATTTAATAGGAGTAACATTATATAAATAATTATAATCTTCAATAATGTATTTTTTTCATACGTAATAAGTTTAAAACTTAATTTAATAGGAGTAAAATTATATAAATAATTATAATCTCTAATAATGTATTTTTGTCCTAGTAAGTTCTCCTCTTTACGACACATGTGTATGCATGTTACATGTAATACATCTAAATACTATGTTAAGAATGTATACCTATATAGGAGCGAGTACTCGAATACCCACACCCTAACAATAAAAACCATAACTTTATTATTTCTCAATTAAATATTTCCACATTTTATTTATAAGTATTAAGTATATATACACATATAATAGCAATTTTACAATTTAATTTAGTTTGTTTAACTCTGAGACAATAGGGGTGTCGATATTATGTGCAATTATGGTGAAATGTATGAAAATGTATGTTGCTTAAGCAACAGTTTATAACTTTGTAACAAATTATGAAAAATACAAAATCTTTTCGGTACATTGTCAAATATAATTAGATCTATAAGATTTATTTTAAATATTTAAAATACCTATATTTTTTAATGATTGAGAATCGATATTGTAATTAAAAAATTTAATAAATTTAGTTGTTTGAGTTGTGACGAAAAAATCAGTTATTTGTTTATAATTAAAAACATATAAATATTAAAAAAAAAATATTATACCTTTTTGACTTAGAATTATATTTTAGGAGATCTCTAGGATGTCGATATTACGTGCATGTCGATATTAGAGCACTCACCCTAACTTATATAGAAATAAGGTATACCTATAGGATAAGAGATAACAAATAGATTAAGATTAAATAAAATAAGGGATTATAAAATAAGGTTTAGAAAGGTACGGAATTATGTTTGTTAATGTATTAAGGGGGTATCCAACTACAAGTATCCGGTATTTCCGTGGGAAATATTGAAACTTTAAAACTATTTTCTAGCAAATTGTAATGGGATACCCCCTATAAAGTTACGATATTCAGGGAAGTTACTGGAAAGTAATGAGGTATCCCACTAATATTGTAGTTAACTTGATAGAAAATCATTTAAAATTACAATATTTACGGCAAGTTGCCGGAAACATTTGTTGTTACATACCCCCTTTCGACAAATATGTCATTATAATGAAAACAAATCATTATTACGATACACATGTATGTGTGTATATCGTATATGAATACCACCACTACGATATCACTTATGCAAGTGTACTAACATATACTGTACACTGTACAGTGTACAGTGTACAGTGTATAGTGTACAGTGTATAATGTATACTAAAGAAAAGTAATATTTAATGGGGTCGGTAATAGGTGAAGTGGTCGTTATTAGGCATATGTGTATACGTTGGATAGCGACATAAAATATCAGAACAATGAATAATGGAAACATATACATTATTACAAGAGAAATAGGAAGGAATGGGATAGATTTAATGTGGGTAAGTGAGACGAAGTGGAAGGGGATAGGAAAAGTAAAATCTGATGATTATTCAGTATATTTTAATGGAAACGATAAAATTGAAAGAAAAGGGGTGGCATTCATATTCACAGAATAAATTAAAAATGTGTTATTGGGTTAAATCCTATAAGTGACAGAATAATAACAATTCGTATCCAAGGTAAACTTATAAATTTCACATTCATACAAGTATACGCTCCCACTTCAACAGCAGATGAAGATGAGATGTATTATTTCTACGATGCGAGTATAGGGCATGCCCTATAAAAAGCAATCGATATAACTAGACGTAGTGACATCATGTATACATGATACAGTATACATATATGTCATTGGCGATTGGAATGTTAACGTTAGCAATCAAATACAGCTGGGGTAACTGGTAATTTTGGACTGGGAATTAGAAATTAAAGAGGTTTCTAGTAGATTTTCCATGGTAGATTTCTGCAGTCGAAATAGTCTTGTTGTTATGAATATAATGCTCAAACAACATGCAAGAAGACTATATACTTGGCGTATGTAGGAAAAAAGAGAGGCAAAAGGAAAAAGCGAAATAGAAACATATACCAAATGAAATGCAGAATTTCAACAACAAAAATGCAATGTATGATAAAGAGATACATTTAAGAGAGAAATGGAGACAAATAGAAGAAAACAATAAAAATGGAAGAACAAGACAAGGAAATAAAAGATATAACTGGATCATACACCGCTAGATGCGGAGTCATGAATCTAAGTTCCGGAAATACGGGTAATGAAGAAGTTAAAATTAATGGCAACAATATACAGAAGAGCTTTTCAGAAGAGATCCTAAAATAACTGATACTTTCCCCGAAACTATATATGAAGATTAACCTCGTATAATAGAGACAGAGGTCAAGGACGCTATCAAGCATATATCAAATCGGAAATCATCTGGATGTGATGGTATACCTATAGAGCTTCTGAAAGCAGGTGTAGATGCATCTATACAAATACTGTTAATTCTATTCAATAACATATGGAGGAATAGCCAATATATTGGAAGAAATCATTTTATCTCCCGATATATAAGAAAGGAGATAAGAAATAATGTGGTAAATATCGAATTATTGCTCTTATCTCACATGCTAGCAAGGTATTCCTTCGAATTATTCAGAAAAGATTAGAATATTTCCTTATACAAGAACTACCTACTGAACAAGCAGGTTTTAGAAAAGAAAGAGTAACAAGAGATCATATAACTAATTTACGGTGGATGATGGAAACAGCCAAAGAACACAACAGGAGAAATAACGAAACTCTTGAAAGATAGAGGTATTACTCTCAGAACAAAGAGTAAGCTTGTAAAAGCTTTAGTTTTCCCTATAGTCTTATACGGAGCAGAATCTTGGATAATGAGAAAGCTTGAGAGAAATATGATCATTGCTTTTGAATTGTGGTGTTGGAGACGTCAGCTAATAGTAACATGGACTGACAGAAAGACAAATGTATGAGTTAATGATAATATAAAACCAGAATGGACGCTTGAATAAATGATAGCCAAGGCATCATTGTGCTACTTTGGCCATGTCATAAAAGAGCAAGCGGAATGGAATATAAAGTGATGGTAGGAGGAATGTGGTGTTATATATAACAGAAGCAGAGATAGACCACGGCAAAGATGGATGGATAGCATAAAGAAAAACTTCTATGGAACTATCTTTAACAAGATACGAGCCTCGATATGTAGGAGGAGTTGGAGAACTGCTGTCATCGGTGTCGCCAGGGGTCGGATACGACTCGACGGCACAGGTTAACATGTTATACCTAATATTATCCTAATTACAAAATTTCAAATACATACATTGAATATTGAATACGTTATTACAAATCTCATTTAGGGGTCGGTAACTGGTGACTATCACATACTATAAAATTAATCTAATTTAATCATATTATACTTTAGTCTATATATATATATATATATATCGCGAAACATATCGATATTTCAAAGCTATATTACGACATAAATATTATGTAATACATATACGATACCAATACAAACCATGCAATGACCCTCGCATGATACGTATTCCGTAGATGTTGCTAAGACACATTCTTTCGTGTTCTTACATTTCATGCATTGAATTTCTTTTGTGACTATGTATGTGTAATATATGATGACTCATTATATAGTTGATATATAATATATAATCATGTATACATATATATAGTTGATTAATTCGTAAATAACGATTCGACCAATAATAATAATTCATGCATTAATCATGAATTCTGAGTCATAATTTATGACTTAGTTATCAACGATCGCCATTCGTGAATTATGTATTATAAATAATACGCAACATATTTAATTAAATAAATTAGTATACAAATATGTTACAAAGGAATATTACAAATTAATTAACTTGTAAAAAATATTATTAAAAAATGACTATATTTGAATACATAGAAATAGAATTATGAATTCTATGTCTAAGATTTAAATATCATATATGATATATAGCGTATATCACTTGTTATAATAATGAATGCAATCGTTAGGCTGGCTGTATATTACATTATATTAATATATATATATATATATATATATATATATATATATAACTCAGAAGGGTGTAAAAAATAAAAAATATATGGAATATTAGAAATGAATTTATCGACCTATTCATCATCGTATTGAAATCATCGTATTACCAAACTAAATAAAATATAATAAACACACACTAATAATAATAAAAATGAATAAAATATTAAAATAAAACTGAATAAAATTTAATAAACGCAAACTAATAATAAAAATGAATAAAATATTAAAATAAAACTAATTAAAACAATAAAATAAATTAACACGATTGGGCTACTCGAAACTATCATATTTTCTCGGTGCATGGCTACAGAAAGTTTTCCATAAACTGGATTTATATCTATTTTCCATATTCATATCAGCCCATCGTTTAGAAATATAGCTAATAATATCTTTAGAAATTTGACCCCAAGTACCAAATGCTTCAGCAACGAAAGGGAGAAAAATAATACCTGCATCATGACAAATATTTAAAATGTTCTCATCTTTAGATTTTTCACGCTCACCAGCTGCAAAACCAACCTCAATTGCCGCACTTAAAATAGTAATGTTCTGCAGCGGAGAGGTGATTGAGACATCGATGGCGGCTGGTTTTCTTAGTTATTTACTGAAACATATCCAGGTCCATCTTCGAATAGTGGGATCAAATTGGCTGTTTCTATAGATGGGGATAAACCTGCTGAATTCATTACATAGTATAGAGTATATCGTACACACTTGTTACTGTTAGTACGTTCACTCCCAGCTCCACATATCAGGCTATGGTCTCCATAAATATCAAGTAGTGCTTTGTTGCAAGCTGGACATGTACGAGATATACTATAGAGTGGTAGGCCCAACATATGTATAAGAAGTACTCTAAATTCAGTGGAATTAAAAGACAATCCCATAGAGGGATTTAGGACGGCAAGTAACCATTCACCTGCGTGATCTCCCGATAGCGAAATTAGTCTAGCTTTATTTCGAGTAGTGCACTACACTCCATGGAGCGGTTGAGTAGGTTACCTTTACTTTTAAAATAAATAGGAGTACATAATTTATTATGTAAGCCAATTAGTTCATCTAGAAATTCCTTAGCATTTAAACAACCAAATGTACAATCTTAAAAATTGAATCCTTCAAAATACTGTTATATGTCTATTGAAATTGATACATTTTAAAAGGTATTTCTTGGCTTACAGAAGATAGATACGTTGCTGGAGCTATGTTGCAGAAATAATCCCTAGACCACCTTCACGGATTGGAAGAGTATCCTGACACCACGAATCTTCATCCTAGCTAGATTGACAAATGCAAGCGATTTTCTTATAGAATTATTATATTTATTAATAGAGTTAGATATGAATTTAGTAGGAGAAGTTCTAAGATCTGATTTAATTTTACAAATACCTGCGCATCAACGAATGAGGGCTAGTTCACACCATTTGTAAAAGTACCTGATGCAATGTAATACAATCATTAACTTTAATCTCCAAGTGGTTATTTGCCTATATATGGAAGTACCGATTGATGAACATAGTAAATCAATTCCTTCTCCAGATATCTTATTAAATAATTGAATTAGGAAATATATACCACGAGATGTCATTGGCGAATTTTGGCCACAAAATTTCACATTTGATAATGTTAATTTCAAGAACTTAATCTGAAGAAACTTGTAGAATAGTATCCAGTGTTAATTTTACTTCATTTATATTTCCTATTATAATACCATCATCTAAATTAAATAATAATAATAGGTTCAAATTAGGATATTTGATAATAATTATATTAGTAAGTATTTTTAAAGCTAATGAAAATAGTAATGGGTCGAGAGGATCACCTTGCTGAACACCTCTGGAGCTTAGAATAAACTCATTGCCTATGAATAATTTAGATTCTGGGAGAAGTGTAAATAATGTATAATTTAAAAGGCTAGATATAAGATTAAACGTATTCTTAAAGTCAATTTTTAGAAGACATTTATCAGTAGAACTAGAATAAATATCAATTAAGGATCTTACAGAATATACAATAATTTCGCATCCATCCTTCACACCTACGCCTAACTATGTAGGAGAGAACAAAACTTCTGCTTCTTTTTTAACTGATGCATTTAAACATCTAGACACAAGTCTTCTTAAAGTTTCACCAACAGAAATGGGTCTTATGCCTCCAAATTTATTTTCAGAAGATAAAGATTAGCTCCGCGGAAATATTGAGAAATATTATGACTAACTTTTCCAGCTGCTAATAGATTTACTGTATCAGTAATAGCCTTAATCAAATATTTCTGTGTCATAGGGGTTATACCACGAAGAGCTTCACGAAGATGGTCAGGGGAATATTTACTTGGACCCTCATTACTAGCTACAGGAAAGAAATCTAACATAACATCACTTCCTTAGTAGTAAACTAAATTGACGAATTAGTTTGCGTATAAGGAATATCAATTGGATGAAGTCTTTTAGGGTGTTTATCCTGTTTATTTGATATAATATCCTGAGAAGCATCTACCATATCATTGGATAAAGGGCTTTACATGCTTTACCAAAATGTCCTTACTGTGTTAAGTTAATCGCACGATCTGTTTTATTTTGTATATGTAGACTTTTTATGTTCCGAGTAATTATCAGCTTCCCGCTTAGATTCAGACCAGAGAAGATAATGTTCTCAAAAAATCCAACGTTTTAAACGATCGTTTAAGATACGAGCGCTTTGAAATTTGTTATGTTTACCTGACCGAGTTGGGAGATGTAAAACAGATCATGGAAATAGCGTTAATAAGCGACAGTTCATTTCAATTGGATTTTGGGAAATATTTCTGAATAAGGTAGTCAAAGCTTCGGCAGGTAGATCTACACATTTTTGGAATATTTTTTCTTATCTGAACTTTAGAATTAAATATTTCATTAATTTCAGAAATATTAAATTTGGAAGAAATATTAAGATCCAAATTATCTAGTAAATCATCTAAAATAGGCTGCAACTGGGATTGAGTTAGCCATTTACAATTATGATTACGTACTAAACAATAAGATTTATTACATGATTGTCAAAAAAAAACTATTAAAAGATTTATAATACGTATCAGGTAAATTTTCATCACGTATTTTATGAGAATTAACATATGTATATAGAAATGGTATATAATGAAAAATTACTAGAACAATGTGTAATGGGACATGACAACGTTTTAGATAAACCAGAATTCATATTGATAATAGAAATCGGAATAAGTAATATTATACAGTAATACTATAGGCACATATATTTGCTTTTATAAATGTAAGTTAAAACAGATTTAAAATAAACATATAAAACAATTAAATAATATAAGTCGGCAATAAATAACCAAATGTAAATAATTGTTTTAATAAATATATATATATATATATATATATATATATATATAAATGTATACATATACAAATATACACACACGCACAGCGTGCATCGCACATACCAATATATATATATATATATATATATATATATATATATATTAAAATAAAATAATATATAGAAAAAAATACAAATTATTTATATAAATACCTTATTATGAGGTAGAAATGTAATAGTTTAATATGCCATTGAAAAATATGTATATATAGATTATATCTCAAATGAGTCATACACATGTAGTTGATCTATATGTTGATGTACATGTATATATATATATATATATATATATATATATATATATATATATATTAGTTATCTTATTTATACGAAATATAAGGTACGCATTTGTAAGACGATTATTAGAAATATAGCTTCATATGATATTATAAAATATTATTCTACTTGTTATTATACGTGTTATAACATGTGAAAAAACATGTTTATTGCATATTATGTAACATATGAAAATTCTAGCATGCGATCTGGTATACCAATCTACAGTCTATAGACTATATTTAGTGTTTTATAATTTAATTTTAATTAATTATATAACTATTATATAATCATTATATAATCATTATATAAGTATTACATGATGATTGTATAAGTATTACATGATGATTGTATAAGTATTACATAATGATTGTATAAGTATTACATAATGATTGTATAAGTATTACATAATGATTTTATAAGTATTACATGATGATTGTATAAGTATTACATGATGATTGTATAAGTATTACATAATGATTGTATAAGTATTACATGATGATTGTATAAGTATTACATAATGATTGTATAAGTATTACATGATGATTGTATAAGTATTACATGATGATTGTATATGTATTACATAATGATTGTGATATGTATTACATGATGATTGTATAAGTATTACATGATGATTGTGATATGTATGGAGCTAACCGTCATCCGAATTTACGATGCATTGTAAACCTACAAACCGTGTAGCATGGTATAGGGTATCATAGTATAATACGCTAATATATATATATATATATATATATATATATATATAATATATATATATATATATATATATATATATATATATATTATATATATGTTAGTAGTTAGTCCTACACAAGTATTTTATAGATTGAAAATCAATGATTATAGTTAATATTTATGTAGTGGTATAATACATAAAAATATACTATATATATATATATATATATATATATATATATATATATATTGCTTGTATAACTCTAACTCTGCCGGTAAACCTCTAACTCTGATAATTCGTGGAAATATATATATTTAACCTTTAACCTATAGGTTAAAGGTTAAAGGGGTGATTTTGGTCAGGTGGTCGAGTGGATAGTTATAACTATAGTTTTATATCGGTAGTCTGTATGTCTACAAAAGCACATCCTATAGGGTATTTCTGTGATTGTTAGGTTATCTAGTATTACTTAAATGTGTAGGTCGAACTTTGTTTAACGCGGGAAACACCCACGAACACACACACATATATATATATTGAATCAATGATATATAAATTTAATTAATTTATTAAATTTTATATTCACTACTATGCAAATGTATACGATATATTGATTGGGCTAGATATGATATATCATAACATGTCAAAACACCTAAGGTCACACTTAATATATATACATATATATATAATATGTATATTAAGCTAACCAATAAGTGCAATTATCAATAATGTCTTCATGTCAACTGTTATATTATTAAATGTGTGTAACGTTAATACGTGAACTCGATAATTCTAAATCAATACATTTATTTTTTCAAATTAATAACAACATTGTTATTTATTGTTTTTTATTAATAATTTAAAATTGAAATAATAATAATAGTTTTTATTTGTTATATATAATGTACAAAGGGGAATTGTATTAGTCACTTTAACAATAACCACATAGCATATAGGGTATACCTATATGATTTAGACTGACATCGGCCCCCAATATGTCACGTGACTAACCGATAATTAAAGTAAACAATGCGTTTAGGGCTTATATAATATCATATTAATATATAAACATACAGTATTATGATATGTATGTAGGGGCGTCGGAAAGGGGAGGCGGGGGGTATCGGACCCCCCCATTCAAAAATATGGGGGGGGCGAAGTATGTTTTGCCCCCCCATGAAATATGTATTAATAAATTTTATATATATTAAATGTAGTATATTGTCTTTGTTAATACACATTTTTTTCTAAAGAATGTTTCCAAACATATGGGGGGGCTAAGTATTGTTTGCCCCCACCCCCATCCATGAAATATGGTAATATTCATGACAGAATCTCTGAGAGATACTTGTTATCTGGTGATATTAAGAATGAAATTATTCAACTATATAAATCTGAATTATTAAATATTTGATTGAAAGATATTAATGGGACTTTCTCAATTTAATGTGATGGAATTCAAGATATGTGGTTCATTATTTGACATAATAACTAGAAATTAAAGAAATATGTTTAGGAATATGCAATATGACTGAGGATACAACTTAGAAAATATAGCAAATTTAATGTTATCTGAACTTTAACATCTTAACTTGCCTATTTCTAAATTAAGATGACAGTCATATGACAGTGTAGCTAATATGTCTGGTCAATATAATGTTGTAAAGACTATAATAATGAATAGACAGCCTTTAAATTTTGATACACAATGTGGAGCTCATCGCATAAACGTAATAGCATAATCATTAGATAATAATATAAATATAAGAAAAGCCTTGAGAGTGGTTTATGATTTGGGATTATTATATGAACAAACTATCAAATTACGGATTGTATATAATACTAATAATAACAAAGCAAATACATTGAAACCATTATGCCCAATAAGATGTACTGGAAAATCATGTATTAAAAAACATTAGATCAATATAGTGGTATATAATGATGCACTTAATTAATATACAAAATTAAATTATATTACCAATGACCACAAATATATTGCAAATTTATTATTAAAAAATGTGAATAAGTCAAATATTTGTTATATGAATATTTCAAGTTTGATATTTGAAAGCTTGGATATGAAGGTGAAAGCTTTCATGATACCAACACATATTATTGAAGGTAACATTTATAAAAATATACTTGAAAGCATATATTATTATAATTATAAATAATCATAATAATACTCAATAATAAATAAACATAAAGGATTATATAATAGTAAAGATGATTCTAATTAAATTGAATAATGATAGACATAATTTGCACACATTCATTGAAGATATAGAAACAAAAGTATTTTATATTTTATATATACAAGTTTTTATATTGATTCAAGGTTAATATCCTACTTTTATAAAAATATTATATAAAATACAAAATAGCTTATAATAAATGTTTATTATAAAATATTATAATAATTTATTTTTATTTTAAATATATCTAATTTAATTTTCTAATTATATCTAATTCAGAGAATAATTATAATACATATAATATAAATTATTATAAATATTTATGAGATGAATAGTAATAAAAATTCAAAAGACATACATCTTATCTAGATAACATAATATAATATTATTAATGTTATATTAATATAAGAATGTGATTAGATATGATCAATTAGTATGTTAATATACTTTATCATTAATATTTACAGAATAAAATATACTGAGTTTTTTGATTACATAATGATGAAAATAAAAACAAAATGTTATACTAAGGAAACTTCATTTATACATTCTTATAAATTAAAGGAATCATTATTACAAATAATATAATTCATGAAAAAAGGTTTGTTTTTTTAGATTAATCTTATTAATCCTATTAATTTTCTAAACTAAACAGATGTTATTATAAAATGTATGAAGAATTAACGATTGAAAGATCGAATTTCCATATGTTCAAATCAATCAATAAGTTCAATACATCTGACGAGGATAAACATATACATGATGGAAAAACCTCCTAAAATTCAAAAAATATTTTCCGGCATAATATATTTGATCACACTTTTATTGGTTTGCCCCTCAAGTTCTGTGTCATGTTAGGGTGTATTTAGTAAGCTACGAATAATAAAAACGTTGTTACGGTCAACTATGCTAGATAGTAGATTAAATGCATTATTATTGGCAAATATCAATCAAAAAATAATTCACACAATTGAGATGGATATATTTATAAATAAAAATCTATATTAATATAATAATAAATTATTTAATGTTTATTATTTATTTTCTAATATATTCCTACTTAAGTATTGTTATAAAAAATAAATATTATTGATTGCATAATAAAGGGTTAACATAGACAAAAGAGGTATACGATATTAATAAGATATAATTAGTAATTATATTAGTAATACATAATAGGATATAGAATATAAAATATAAATAAATAGCCCCCCCCCCCCCATAAAAAATATCGTTCCGACGCCCCTATATGTATGTATATATAAAACTTTACTGAGAAATATAACGCCATCCGCGAAATGTTTATTTTAACTTTTGTTTGACACGTGACTTATTGGGGGCCGATGTCAGTATTCAGCACCTATATATATATTTATATAAATAAAAAACTAATAAAATTAATAAAAAACAATAAATAACAATATTATTATTATTTTGAAAAAATAAATGTATTGATTTAGAATTATCGAGTTCACGTAATATCAAATATTACATTTAATAATAGCATATATGCTATATATATATATACATATTTATATATATATATACTATAGTATAACCAAATATTTTCCAAAGGAAAGATATTGCACTTGTGTATATTTGTGTCACCTAATAATTCGATATTGCCATCTAGCGGTAATATTCAGATAATAAGACATTTCTATATTTATTGTAATAGTATATAATAAATTATATACAATATATATATATGTATACATGTATATTGTATTATATTATGTATTTAGGAATGACCTACATGATTTTAAAATTATAATATAATTATATAACAATAGAATACACTGATTAGTTATATTTAATATAAACAAATAAAATAAATGATAAATATATTGTTATAAATCTAATATTAAAAAAAACTACATGTATTGTATTATATTGTAATGATTTTAAATGTATGTATATAATTAGAAAACAAGAAATTTAAATAAAAATATCACATGATTTAACATTTCATATACTATTTTGCCATCTAGTGTTAATATTGTTTTTTCATTTTAAATTTATATTTCGAGGTACTAGAGATAGATAGGGAGTGCAATAGACCGGTTCGTTCGATTCAATTTTTAATCCTTCATATAAAATATAATACATATCTATATTTTTGTATTAATAATTTTTATAAAAAAATAGTTACCTTTGGTCACGAAGCATTTAAAGTTTGAAATATAAATTATTATTTTAAGATTAAATGTATAATATTCCATGTATAATAGTAATGACGCCATCTTATTATCGTTGATGTTTACAAATATTTAAATTAATATTTAAAATTAATTATGTATTTGTATTATATTTAATGAATTAATATAATATATACCATTATTTATATTTATTATTAATATAATATCTATATTTCATTTTTATATCTACAAATTACCAATATTAATGTCTCCTAAAATTCGAGAAAATACACCATTTTACAAAGTATTTATTTCAAAATAATTCAAAAAAATAATTAATTTTTTAAAATTAATATATATAATTATACTTTACATAAATTTGAGTGATCATATTGTATTGAATTGTGGATATGAGTTAGATATAAATGTCCTTTATACAAATAAAATAAAAAAAATAAAAAAATATGTAATTATATTTTGTATTTCATATTTCAAATACAAATCCAAAAAAATTTTAAAATGATGTTAATTTTTTTTCTACAAATAATTTTTAATTTTTTAATAATTAATTTGAATTGTATTATTATTATCTATAAATTATATATTTTAATTTTTTAAATTAAATTGTAATAATTTATTTATATTAAATTATATGATTTTTAGATATTTTTTTTTACTAAAATTATTTTATAAAATTTGGGCATCTAGATTGTTATGAAAAATATTGTGTACTGTTAATACTACTTGTTATATATGTTTCTAGGATATATCAATAGTTGGCTTAAAAAAATCATCCAATTTTATAAAAATTGAATAAAACCTATTTCTATATCTCCCCCATGTTAACTTTTGTATGTATTCAATGTTAAAATAAAAAGGTCTCGTGACATAACAATATTTAAGATATAGATCTAAAATTTTAAACACTTATTCATCATAGCATACATAATTGTCACAGATGTGAAGGTTTATAAAATTGCGAAAAAAAATTTAGTACGAACTGGTCTAGAGTGCAATATCTTTCCTTTGGAAAATCGTTGGTATAACCTCTGTATTCAGTCAATAATTAGTTACCACGTTTAGTTAGGAGCGAAACCGTATACGGATACGCTATAGCCCGTGAGTTTGACAGCATTTTGTGCATATATTGAATATACACCTATAAATACTCTTTTAAAGAACCCTAGCAAACAGTAATATCCGCATAATATCAGCATAACAGCATGAAAACTTAATAGCAGCATAATAGACATTTAATAGCAGAATAACAGCACAATGTAAACATGTTAGGCTATTATATATGCTGTTATTCTGCTATTATGCGGCATTACTGTTTGCTGGGACTTTAATTTTGGAAATATATATTAGGGTATTGTAATGGATGAAGTCGCAGTAATATAATAGAAATATGGTAATTGTTAATATGGTTGCCTATAATATATATATTGTTATTGTTATTGTTATTTTTATTTGGTGGAGTCCTTTCATCCCATCCAGGAACTTTGATGAAGTTTTCACTTATAACAATATATGGCTTTAATGTCCCTTCGAAGCCGCTCTCATGTTAAGGCATCCATGGTTTTAACGAGAGCCGATCATTTATATATACACAATTATATAAGATCACTTCTAAATAATATTTTAAGACCCATTTTATAAAATCAATTAACGGTCCGGACGAGGGTCGAACCCGTGTCCTACTGCTTGTGTGTCTGACGCCTTAGCCACTGATATATATATATATATATATATATATATATATATATATATACATAATATATATACATTGTACGCTAAGTGTGATGATTATTTATAAATTCACTCGCTAAATTGTTTATTTATTATATGCGGTGATTCAATTAAGTATGAGATTTTTTGTTTGTGTTTTGTGCAATATTACGATAGCTTTTGATGTTAAAAAAATAGTGTAAAAAGGTTATGCATTATGAATTATGAAAATAAATCAATCTCGAATTATGCACATTAAAGTGATGATACATAATGGTTCCATTGTGGATCCACATGATATCGATATCATTGAAACTTCATATACGGATAGCTATTGGAATTTATATTTTGAATTTTATTGACCACCCCCTGGTGTCGAAATAATAGGTGTTAAAAATGTTGGGGACATTGGAAAATATACGGAAATTAGCATTACATTTAATAAATGTGTATTTTCCATAGAAATAATTAAGATACATGTATTATATTTTTAGAACGACTGTAATATATGTAGTTTATATGAATTAAGTATATAAGATATATCAGAAGATTTTTTTTTAATATTCTATGATTTTGTTACTAACTATTTATATAATTATAGAAAATAAAATAATTTATCGAAAAAAAAGTATTAGCTTCAAAGTAGGGAATAATTGAGATTAATTATGACAATGTAAACAAAATAATAGTTTTGTGTCATTAAATCTCGACAAAATTGTTCGTCTCTTACATAATTTTGGATAAAATCAATGATATGTCATAGAATTTATTATTTTAAATAAATATATTCATATATTATATTGTTAGAATATAATATTATAGCAAAAAAACATAGGTGACTTCAAATTTGTTGTTGAAAATTAACAGAAATGAAAAAAAAATCCTATAATATTTTTTAAAAAATAATCTAATTTTATAATTTATATACACTACATATATTACAGACTTCCTAAGAGTAAAAGCGTATACCTTAATTATGTTATGGAAAATGCACTTAATTAATATAATGTAATGTTAATTTTCCCCCTTAATTAGTGACACCTAAACGGATTGCCAATAAACCACACAAACTTAAAAACTATAAAAAGTAAAAGGATTCCCATAGGTAGGCTCGCTTATCATGTTCAATTGTCAACAATATCCATGATGAACGGGTATTGTAGCATCACTCTTAACGACCACTCTATGAAATAGTACTACCCGCCAAACTCTCCTGACTCTAAACTCAACCTGTCATCCTTACATACAATTAAATATTCAACTAGAACAAACACCTACACCAATACATTCCTACTCCGGCTTCAATCATAACTTATAATTAATTAATATTTACAATTTAATTCGCGTATACATATGTGTACGATAATTACAATTGCGATAATGATATCCAGCTAGTAATAGCCTCATAATAGTATAACTAATAGCCTCAAATGTTTACATTGTGCTATACTGTTATTACTGTTAGTTGGGTAGATTTTTAATTACAACTTAGTCAACTTAAGTTTCCATTATTAGTTATTATCTATTATCTATTATACTAGATATATTCATGTATTATTAGAACAGTGTCCATCTGACAATCTTATTGTTATTTACGAAAAGTACTGTACACATGTTTGTTATTCTATTAACTAGAGATGCAAATAGAGATAGGAAATAAATATAAACATTGTGTGAATATAACAAAAGTAGAATTTTTATATAAATAATTGTATAACATTAATATTGTTATATATTTTAATATTTGTCTATACATTATTAATTTTAATACTGTTATATAATTGAATACATCCGAGAAGCACTATATATACCTACCTAATGTGATATATAATAGTATATTATAGTGATACAAGCAGGCCCGTAGCCAGAAATGTATACCAGGGGGGGGGCAAGGCCCCACAAAATGCTAAGACTAAAGTGTAATGAATATAAACTAGTTATAATATCACTACTAGTAATTTACTAGTATACTCTATTACTTATATTGACGCACAATGTGAATTAAACATGGTATAAATAAACAATACATAAGCATATATGCTTTGTTTACACTATGTGTGTATATATACACTATATAAACTTAACTTTATATGCATATAATAAAATATAAAAAGCAGTAGGATCATGTTAACAGGCAAGGTATACAATAATAACATCAGTAGATAAGTCTACTGAATACTAGCTGAATACGAGTAATATTATGAAGAAAATAGTTAATAGTGCATCATATTATTAATGTTTGGAGATTAGTCTAGGTGAGAGGTTATAGTGAAACCAAATATAGTTATAGATTGAGAAGTTGGAAGAAATAGTAGAAAAGGATTTTTGATTGATAGGCAGAGCTGGGCAGTATCGCCGATACAGTATCTATTAAGGCAAAAAATCAGTATCGTAGATACATTTGTATTTGTATTTGTATCTATTTTACAAATTAAAAAAGTATTTGTAATCGTATCTATTAGTCATAAATAGTATCTACGATACGTATCTACTAAGAAAATTATTTAAGCAGTTACATTTTATTTAATAATATATTCTTTGGTCATTATATTTATTCTATATCAATATTTTATAATATCATTTTATAACTTAATTTTAATATATATATACATTATATATATATTTTTTAATAAATATCTTTTGTAAATATTGAAATTAATTCATTGTTAAAAATTATGATATATCAAGTATATTGGTTTATTCTCAAAAACCATTATATACATTTATTGAAAACAAAGACATTATTTTGATAATATATGTTATATAATAATTGATTTATAATTCAAAATTATATATTATATAGAAATATAAAATCATTTTAATAAATATGATAATTCTAAATAATAATAATTATTAATATATTAATAATTTATTTTTTGTATATTTGATGATTTACTATATTCATGTTTAACATTCGAAAGTAAAGGTCTGAGTATTTTTAGTTGAAAAATAGTAGGTATATTATATATAAAATATATATATAGTAGTATATTGTAATAATGTATATTTTTCTATAGTCTGTAATGGCTCATAGGATAATTTCAGATGAAATAAACGCTGGTAGGAAACACTAAAATATTCATCATGGGCATCATTAAATGTCAATAAATATCAACAAATGTATTCTATATCATCTATTGAAGAACACGTTATAAGGTGTAAATATTTAATATATCATTTTAAAGGAGGTATCCCATTCACTGGCAGTATTTCCGGAAATAATGTCCTGAAATATTTTTAGAAAGTTATTTTCTAGCAAGTTAACTACAATTTTAGTGGGTTACCCTCTTACTTTCCGGCAACTTTCCGGAAAAATAGTAACTTTAAAGGGGGTATCCCACTACAAGATTTTCCGGTAACTTACCGGTAAATATTGTAACTTTAAAACCATTTTCTACAAGTTGTAATGGGATACCATATAAAGTTATTATATTTCAGGCAAGTTGCCGGAAAGTAAGGGGGGTTTCACAGTAAAATTATAGTTAACTTTATAGAAAATAGTTTTAAAGTTAAAATATTGTAGTGGGATATACGGGTTATAAATATAAATTGCAGCTGTGTTCCTGGATGTTATGAAATACCCCACCAAAATAAGCCAATATTAAACTATTTCAAACAATTAATAAAATACTTTAGTAGATTTATATTCTATTTTCATAAATAAATACAATATTGTGACAATTTTAATTATTATATATTTATAAATTAATAATTATTTTTATAATTATATTTAAAATAAATCGTATACGGGTATGTTACTTCCATTACTTCATTGGTTTTCTATGTAATATATTGAGACGATACGACTATAGTGCATTGTTAGTGTCCTATTGTTATCAAACATCATAGACGTCGCGTGTCCAACATATAGGAACATATATGCAACATACACTGATGTATTAAAAATAATAACTCTGCCATTAGTAAATACCATTCTATATTTATTAGAAAATTAACAAGTTATTAATAATGAAATCGATTATCTGCAATATGTACATTCAATTTATACTACTATATTACAGAATTTACTATATGTATACATACTAACTATAGTTAGTAGGTACTACAAGTACTTACTTATAGGTACTACAAGTATATAGTAGTACCTACCTACTATAGTAGTATTATCTAAATGGGTTCAACCTACACCTTTTTACGAGGCAGGATGAGCTAAATTAAAAAATAATAATAATATAATTATATAATAAATTATTTATCATTTCACTGATTATGAATGTTTATTATTGGTCATAAAGTATATTTATCTTATGCACTTTATTTTATTAAAATATATTCATAACATTACTAGACAAATGGTTTTTATAAAACCCGGCTCAACCTGCCCTGCTCTCCCCTACACTGTAGTATTATACTACTACTACTACTATACATTTAAAGTGCAGTACTTTCATGATAGTTATTCCCACCCATCTGTCAATTATACGTGTAAATCATGCATTGATAAACCAGCTAACCCTACACCAACATCACTTATCATGGATCAACTCAACGCTATGAAACTTTACTAAGACATCCTCATGAACAATTCTCGCGTTTTGACAATTCCTCATTCAACCAATAATGACCACTCTACCGACTTAACTATTCCAAACTCTCCCACAACGATGACCTTAGTACAACGCCTTACATCCAATATCACTCCCAACACTGCTTCTCCAATAACTAGAAAAATACATCCTAACTTTACTATTACCCTCGAAAATATTCCCAAGACCAGTCTGAACCGTATTTCTGTCACAACATGTATCTCGGATATGAACTTTAATATCTCATCAATCTCCAATATGACATTTAACCCATCACTCTGTTTCCTTACGTTCACCACATTGTTTGCTAAAGATTCATTTCTAGCTCTCGATCTTAAGGAAACGCTATACAAACACATATTTAAACATGACTTACTCACTCCTGACCAAGCCCGTATCGGCAGAATCTATTATCATGCTATAAAAAATAATTTAATAACTGGTTATAAATGCCCTCTTAAACTCTTAACCTTAAAACAAATAAATATGAACTCAGATTATCCCTAGACAAAAATAAAATGGTTTGGAAATCAAAACCACTAACTCCCACTGATGACTAACTTACAGACTGGACTAAATCGTTTAATGAGTACATTATAAGAAAGATAAGAGACACGACAAATCAACATGACTCACTACACACAATAACAGTTCGATCACTGCCTGTCTCATTAACTGTAGATCCCTTAGTTCCAACATAGATATAATCTCCCAATACATCACTTCTAATAAATTCAACATCATCGCACTTACTGAAACCTGGCTTAACGTCCTTGATACTGTCACTCCCGCCGCCTTAGAAGCCCTTAACCTTATCCAAAACCCCTGACCCGACAGTCGCCGCAGTGGTGGTGTTGCCCTTCTCACTGACTCTACATGCAAGATCACATCAACCAAAAATATTACCATGACAAATTGTGAACTATTATTCACCAAACTACTTGTTAATAGATCAACATATTTAACTATAATTACTTGTTACAGACCCCCTAACAACGATTATAATATATTTATTAACGAACTAACAGATATACTTCTAGAATACTTGTATCGTACTATAATTCTTACTGGCGACTTTAACTTTCACTTTGACACTGATAAACACCCCCACTCCGATTGCATTGACCATTACAATCAATTTAATCTCCATCAACATAACTGCTTCCCAATACATATACACGCGTGTCACACTCTTGACCTCATATTTACAACCCTCGAATCGTTATTAATGATTGAGCCTCCTACTAACTCAACACTCATTACTGATCATTATGCCATTGATTTTATCATCAACATAAATACCCCTAAAGTTATTAGAAAAATAACTTATTTTCGTAACCTTAAAACGATTAACTTTACACAATTTTCAGTAGACATTATTGATTCCCTATATTCTACATTAACTTCAATACCACCCTTCCATAATGTATGTACCTTACTCTTTAATAAGCACGCACCACTAACTAATAAACATATACCAACACACACAACTACACCATGACTTTCTATTGAACTCGGAATCCTAAATCGACTTGTTAGAAAGAAAAACATAATCTACAATAAATGTCCTACTGAATACAACCACTCCCAATTATCCCTTAACCGAAATATATACCTCAAACTTCTAAAAAAAATCAAATCCAACTACTTGAAATGACAAATTAAACTGTTACAAACATTACTACAAACAGCTCTATAAATTAACCAATAAACTGCTTGGCAGAACTAAGAAGATCATTTTACCTGATCTACCAGATATTCAACTATGCTCTACTTTCTCTGACTATTTTTCAGATAAACTAAAATTAATCTATGATAATCTAAACACCCTGAACAAACTCAACTCTATTATGACTGCAATTCTGACACCCACATTTACTGTGTTTTCCCTTCCCACCTCTACTGAGATCTATAATCTTATTATTACCTCCAAATGTTCTTCACCATCAGCCCAAGCAACCAAAAGTGTATTTCATGCAACCATTAATGGTTACAGTTCGTATTACGGCTGTAACCATATGGTTACAAACCGTAGTACGGCTGTAACCATATTTATTAGTTTGAATAGAGGGGTTAAAAAACGTATACGTTACTATAGTACGGCTGTAACCATATTTATTAGTTTGAATCCTAGAGCTAGAAAGAATTCTCTCTGGTTCTGTGGTTTCAATAGATAGGTTACAAAACGTATACGATACTATAGTACGGCTGTAACCATATTTAGTAGTTTGAATAGAGAGGTTACAAAATGTATACGTTACTGTAGTGCATCAGTAACCACTCACACATACACATATATATATATATATATATATATACATATATATATATATATATATATATATATATATATATATATATATATATATGTGTGTGTGTGTGTGGTTACACCGTACTATAGTAACGTATACGTTTTATGTAGTAAATATAATATAAATAAAGTAATATATATATATATATATATATATATATATATATATATATATACCTAAATGTAATATAAATAGAATATAAGTTATATATATATATATATATATATAAATTATATTATATTTATATTATATTTATATGTAAATGTATATATATATATATATATATAAATTATATTATATTTATATTATATTGTATATGTAAATGTAAATGTATATATATATATATATATATGAAAAATCCAATATAAACTAAAGTATGTAAAGTTATGCAGACTGTAAAAAGTAAGTGTAAAGTATAAAGCCTTATAAAGGGTATAAAGTACTGTGCAGACTGTCAATAGAAATATATGAAATTCTCATATAATTATATGTACATTAATTTATATTAACGTAATTATCTATACAGATATATTTTGATATATATGTATATATCAATATATATATTATAAATTTGGTATTATATTTTGGTAAATTTATATATATATATATATATATATATATATATTTATATATATATATATATATATATATATATTTACATTTACATATACAATATAATATAAATATAATATAATTGATATGCTTCGCAAAATCATTGTGTATATGCTCCCAATGATTTTGCGAAGCTTCGGAAAATCTTTGATGCTCCTTTCCCTCTTGGCTGCTATTATTGTTTAAATATTTATTTGAATATTTTTACTATTTAATCTATGTTTTGTCAATATTAACATCATAAAGTTAGTATATAATTATTTATATATATACATATAAAACATGTTTCATATATGAAAATATACATATACATATATTATACATATATAATTAGTAAAAACGTATAATTTATATTATGTAAATTAATATATTATTATTTAATAATAATATTATTATAATAATTTAATTAAATAAATAATAATTATAATTACTTTATAATTATTTATTTGTAAGTCTTATAATAAGGTAACCTTAAATGTTACTTTTTATTGTATTTCATTAATACTATCATAGTAACTATGGTATCATTAGTTTTATTAGAGTTTAAATTACTTCTTTATATATTATAATATTATTATTTAACATCAGTTAATAATATTCATGATATATTTAATTATTAAATTAATATAATTATTATATTAAATATATCACGAATAATAATTATAATAATATTTAATATTATATTATATATTATATATATAATAAATAGAAATATTATCGTGAATTATATATAGTGATATCTACGTAGGATATACAATGTATATCATTTATATCATATAAATGTATATAATTTATATCATATAAATTTACTAATATAGATAAACTTTATAATAAAGTGATACACGTTTCATTTGGATTATATAAAATAATATTGTATACTAATTTATAAGGTAAGTTAGAAGTATTCACACTAATATCATTTACAAATACTAATTTAACTGCCTGTGTGGCTCAGTGGCTAAGGCGTCAGACACACAAGCAGTAGGACACGGGTTCGACCCTAGTCCGGACCATTAATTAATTTTATAAAATGGGTCTTAAAATATTATTTAGAAGTGATCTTATATAATTGTGTATAAATAAATGATCGGCTCTCGTTAAAACCATTGATGCCTTAACATGAGAGCGGCTTCGAAGGGACATTAGAGCCATATATGGTTATAAGTGAAAACTTCATCTAAGTTCCTGGATGGGATGAAAGGACTCCACCAAATAAAATAACAATAACAATAACAATAATTGAATAAGTTGTATTAGTCTTTACATTACTTCTTAATTTAACTCATATAGTCTAACTTAGCAAATAATCTACTATGTAGCGATATAATTTCACTTTTGTATATATATATATATATATATATATATATATATATGTATATACTAATTGCATATATATCACAAATATTTATAACGACAGTGCAATTCTATATTATAATATATTGTATTAATATGTTCAAGTTAACAATTCAAATAATACGTAGAAGTAATTTAAACACTAATTATAAATGATACGTATTGTAATGAGTAATAAATATGTTTTATCAATGAATAATTACATCATAAACTAGGGTAAAATATTATTTTTACATAATCTAATCTAAACGTGTTAATCATTTTATAACTTCTAAAGAGAGCGTATCATCAAATATAATGCATACTAATCTTGTAATTATATTTATATATCAAAAATATTTATAACGACAGTAACATTTTAAATTATAATATATTTTAGTAATAAGTGGAAGCTATACAATATGAATTTAATTTAAAAATAATATATACTTATTATTATAAGTAAAGACTTCGAATTAATAATTTATAGAATATAATTTTATTTAACTAAATAAAACTTATACAATAATAGTTATATTTAATAGAATATAATTATTATTATTAAATAGTGATATTGAATATAATATACTCTAATTAATTAGATAAGTTACAATCTATTTATTATAATCTAAGTAAGTAATAGGTATTATATAAGTAACATATATTATATTATATAAGTAATTTTAATTATGAATTACAATTTCTTTCAATTAATGTATATATATATATATATATATATATATATATATATATATATATATATGTATTTCATTAATAATTTAACCCGTTTTAATTATATTCAACTCACTTTTATAATTTATTATGGATTTTTTATAATATATCGCCAAGCCTACTCCTATTTCAAATTTAACCTTTGAAACTCAGCTTGTCCTTTTTATTCATAATTTACTATAAGTAGTAACTATTAGTTAATAACTAATTTTTGAATATTAATATTCTTTACAATTTATTAATTTTATTAGTATACAGTTTTACATATTTGTAATTATTACATACTTATTACAATTACTAATATATAATTTGTACATACAGGTGAATTTAGGAAAGAATATTATAAAATTAATCTTGCCGCAGATCTGTTAACTCATCAGTGTATCTTGGTTAGTTTTATAAATAATAATAATATATATATATATATATGTAGTAACTAATTCTAAACAAAAAAATTTCTAATAGAAGTACTCTGTCTTCGCTCGGCTATATAGCATCTACTTCTCCGTGAATCTTGGTTAGTTTTATAAATAATAATAATGTATTTGTGGTAACTAATTCTAAACAACAATTTTTCTAATAGAAGTACTCTGTCTTCGCTCGGCTATATAGATTCTACTTGTCCGTGAATCTTGGTTAGTTTTATAAATAATCAGTGATTACTAAATAATAATAATATATATGTTAATATTATATATATATATATATATATATATATATATATATATATATATATATATATATATATATATATATATATATATATATATATATATATATATATATATATATATATATATGTATATATTTATTCAAGTATTCTTTTATCAATATTTAATGATTACTAAATATATATATGTGAATTTAGTAAATACTATTTACTAATTATTTGTTGTCAAATTAATTTATAATAACCATGATAATATTCAATTTTTGTTATCTAATTGTATTAATATTTATAACTAAATTACATTAAAAAAAATATTGCAGATAATGTCTTATTATATAATTGAATCAAAAAGATTTCAACGTGGTCTTCCCATTAGTTTCATTATTTTGAAGTCATGGATTAAAGACGACATAGTAGATGGAAAGGTAAATAATATATATATATATATATCATATATTAAACTTTATAAATGTTACTTTATTATTATTGGCTAAGTCATTATAAATATAACATATTTATATTTGTAATAGATATGGTATGATGTATTATTGCCAGAGGATAATAATTATAATAAATCGATGGACAATATGTTAATGCCAACAGAGAAATGGTATAGCGATACTGTACGCATATTAGCTATCAAAGGGTTTTTTATATAAATGCAATTTATCAATAAATTATATTGAAATTGAATTTATTATGATTATTTTGTATGTAATTTATATATGCACTAAAATCATTGAGAACTAGTTAACCAATCATTACTTTAATCACCACTCTTTATATACTATACTATATACCATATATGGTATAGTATATATACTATACTATATATATATATATATATATATATATATATATCTATTTATTTATTTCTAGACAACTTAGTCTGTGCTAAAGCCCATCTTAATTCGTTGTTATTTAATTCTGAAAATGAAGATGGAACAGTACACAGGTTTTTATATTTTACATATATTATTAATTATTATTACTATTAAATTGTATTATAGTTGCCAAGAAAAGAAAACTAACACTACCTGATGTTCCTAGTGTAAGGAGAAAAATGTATCATACTATGCAAACAGTATCTTCTTCACCACCTCCACCAGCAACCCAGTACAATTATCCTCAAGTAATATCTACCCCAAATCCACCATCATCGCATTATAATATTCCCCAACCAATGTATGCCCCATATCCACCATCATCTAATTATAATTTATCCCAATCAATATCTTCCCCAAATCCATCAGCTCCCCATTATAATATACCCCAATCAATTTCTTCCACACTTCCATTATCACCCGAATCAGTTTCCTCACCACATCCACCATCCTCTCATCATTATCCATCATCCATTACTTCATCAACTCCGCAATTAAAGGAAATTATTGAGATGTTGAACATTGTTTAACATTCGAAAGTAAAGGTCTGAGTATTTTTAGTTGAAAAATAGTAGGTATATTATATATAAAATATATATATAGTAGTATATTGTAATAATGTATATTTTTCTATAGTCTATAATGGCTCATAGGATAATTTCAGATGAAATAAACGCTGGTAGGAAACACTAAAATATTCATCATGGGCATCATTAAATGTCAATAAATATCAACAAATGTATTCTATATCATCTATTGAAGAACACGTTATAAGGTGTAAATATTTAATATATCATTTTAAAGGAGGTATCCCATTCACTGGCAGTATTTCCGGAAATAATGTCCTGAAATATTTTTAGAAAGTTATTTTCTAGCAAGTTAACTACAATTTTAGTGGGTTACCCTCTTACGATATGAGCTAAATTAAAAAATAATAATAATATAATTATATAATAAATTATTTATCATTTCACTGATTATGAATGTTTATTATTGGTCATAAAGTATATTTATCTTATGCACTTTATTTTATTAAAATATATTCATAACATTACTAGACAAATGGTTTTTATAAAACCCGGCTCAACCTGCCCTGCTCTCCCCTACACTGTAGTATTATACTACTACTACTACTACTACTACTACTACTATACATTTAAAGTGCAGTACTTTCATGATAGTTATTCCCACCCATCTGTCAATTATACGTGTAAATCATGCATTGATAAACCAGCTAACCCTACACCAACATCACTTATCATGGATCAACTCAACGCTATGAAACTTTACTAAGACATCCTCATGAACAATTCTCGCGTTTTGACAATTCCTCATTCAACCAATAATGACCACTCTACCGACTTAACTATTCCAAACTCTCCCACAACGATGACCTTAGTACAACGCCTTACATCCAATATCACTCCCAACACTGCTTCTCCAATAACTAGAAAAATACATCCTAACTTTACTATTACCCTCGAAAATATTCCCAAGACCAGTCTGAACCGTATTTCTGTCACAACATGTATCTCGGATATGAACTTTAATATCTCATCAATCTCCAATATGACATTTAACCCATCACTCTGTTTCCTTACGTTCACCACATTGTTTGCTAAAGATTCATTTCTAGCTCTCGATCTTAAGGAAACGCTATACAAACACATATTTAAACATGACTTACTCACTCCTGACCAAGCCCGTATCGGCAGAATCTATTATCATGCTATAAAAAATAATTTAATAACTGGTTATAAATGCCCTCTTAAACTCTTAACCTTAAAACAAATAAATATGAACTCAGATTATCCCTAGACAAAAATAAAATGGTTTGGAAATCAAAACCACTAACTCCCACTGATGACTAACTTACAGACTGGACTAAATCGTTTAATGAGTACATTATAAGAAAGATAAGAGACACGACAAATCAACATGACTCACTACACACAATAACAGTTCGATCACTGCCTGTCTCATTAACTGTAGATCCCTTAGTTCCAACATAGATATAATCTCCCAATACATCACTTCTAATAAATTCAACATCATCGCACTTACTGAAACCTGGCTTAACGTCCTTGATACTGTCACTCCCGCCGCCTTAGAAGCCCTTAACCTTATCCAAAACCCCTGACCCGACAGTCGCCGCAGTGGTGGTGTTGCCCTTCTCACTGACTCTACATGCAAGATCACATCAACCAAAAATATTACCATGACAAATTGTGAACTATTATTCACCAAACTACTTGTTAATAGATCAACATATTTAACTATAATTACTTGTTACAGACCCCCTAACAACGATTATAATATATTTATTAACGAACTAACAGATATACTTCTAGAATACTTGTATCGTACTATAATTCTTACTGGCGACTTTAACTTTCACTTTGACACTGATAAACACCCCCACTCCGATTGCATTGACCATTACAATCAATTTAATCTCCATCAACATAACTGCTTCCCAATACATATACACGCGTGTCACACTCTTGACCTCATATTTACAACCCTCGAATCGTTATTAATGATTGAGCCTCCTACTAACTCAACACTCATTACTGATCATTATGCCATTGATTTTATCATCAACATAAATACCCCTAAAGTTATTAGAAAAATAACTTATTTTCGTAACCTTAAAACGATTAACTTTACACAATTTTCAGTAGACATTATTGATTCCCTATATTCTACATTAACTTCAATACCACCCTTCCATAATGTATGTACCTTACTCTTTAATAAGCACGCACCACTAACTAATAAACATATACCAACACACACAACTACACCATGACTTTCTATTGAACTCGGAATCCTAAATCGACTTGTTAGAAAGAAAAACATAATCTACAATAAATGTCCTACTGAATACAACCACTCCCAATTATCCCTTAACCGAAATATATACCTCAAACTTCTAAAAAAAATCAAATCCAACTACTTGAAATGACAAATTAAACTGTTACAAACATTACTACAAACAGCTCTATAAATTAACCAATAAACTGCTTGGCAGAACTAAGAAGATCATTTTACCTGATCTACCAGATATTCAACTATGCTCTACTTTCTCTGACTATTTTTCAGATAAACTAAAATTAATCTATGATAATCTAAACACCCTGAACAAACTCAACTCTATTATGACTGCAATTCTGACACCCACATTTACTGTGTTTTCCCTTCCCACCTCTACTGAGATCTATAATCTTATTATTACCTCCAAATGTTCTTCACCATCAGCCCAAGCAACCAAAAGTGTATTTCATGCAACCATTAATGGTTACAGTTCGTATTACGGCTGTAACCATATGGTTACAAACCGTAGTACGGCTGTAACCATATTTATTAGTTTGAATAGAGGGGTTAAAAAACGTATACGTTACTATAGTACGGCTGTAACCATATTTATTAGTTTGAATCCTAGAGCTAGAAAGAATTCTCTCTGGTTCTGTGGTTTCAATAGATAGGTTACAAAACGTATACGATACTATAGTACGGCTGTAACCATATTTAGTAGTTTGAATAGAGAGGTTACAAAATGTATACGTTACTGTAGTGCATCAGTAACCACACACACATACACATATATATATATATATATATATATACATATATATATATATATATATATATATATATATATATATATATATATATATATATATATATATATATATATATATGTGTGTGTGTGTGTGGTTACACCGTACTATAGTAACGTATACGTTTTATGTAGTAAATATAATATAAATAAAGTAATATATATATATATATATATATATATATATATATATACCTAAATGTAATATAAATAGAATATAAGTTATATATATATATATATATAAATTATATTATATTTATATTATATTTATATGTAAATGTATATATATATATATATAAATTATATTATATTTATATTATATTGTATATGTAAATGTAAATGTATATATATATATATATATATATATATATGAAAAATCCAATATAAACTAAAGTATGTAAAGTTATGCAGACTGTAAAAAGTAAGTGTAAAGTATAAAGCCTTATAAAGGGTATAAAGTACTATGCAGACTGTCAATAGAAATATATGAAATTCTCATATAATTATATGTACATTAATTTATATTAACGTAATTATCTATACAGATATATTTTGATATATATGTATATATCAATATATATATATTATAAATTTGGTATTATATTTTGGTATATTTATATATATATATATATATATATATATATATATATTTATATATATATATATATATATATATATATTTACATTTACATATACAATATAATATAAATATAATATAATTGATATGCTTCGCAAAATCATTGTGTATATGCTCCCAATGATTTTGCGAAGCTTCGGAAAATCTTTGATGCTCCTTTCCCTCTTGGCTGCTATTATTGTTTAAATATTTATTTGAATATTTTTACTATTTAATCTATGTTTTGTCAATATTAACATCATAAAGTTAGTATATAATTATTTATATATATACATATAAAACATGTTTCATATATGAAAATATACATATACATATATTATACATATATAATTAGTAAAAACGTATAATTTATATTATGTAAATTAATATATTATTATTTAATAATAATATTATTATAATAATTTAATTAAATAAATAATAATTATAATTACTTTATAATTATTTATTTGTAAGTCTTATAATAAGGTAACCTTAAATGTTACTTTTTATTGTATTTCATTAATACTATCATAGTAACTATGGTATCATTAGTTTTATTAGAGTTTAAATTACTTCTTTATCTATTATAATATTATTATTTAACATCAGTTAATAATATTCGTGATATATTTAATTATTAAATTAATATAATTATTATATTAAATATATCACGAATAATAATTATAATAATATTTAATATTATATTATATATTATATATATAATAAATAGAAATATTATCGTGCATTATATATAGTGATATCTACGTAGGATATAAAATGTATATCATTTATATCATATAAATGTATATAATTTATATCATATAAATTTACTAATATAGATAAACTTTATAATAAAGTGATACACGTTTCATTTGGATTATATAAAATAATATTGTATACTAATTTATAAGGTAAGTTAGAAGTATTCACACTAATATCATTTACAAATACTAATTGAATAAGTTGTATTAGTCTTTACATTACTTCTTAATTTAACTCATATAGTCTAACTTAGCAAATAATCTACTATGTAGCGATATAATTTCACTTTTGTATATATATATATATATATATGTATATACTAATTGCATATATATCACAAATATTTATAACGACAGTGCAATTCTATATTATAATATATTTTATTAATATGTTCAAGTTAACAATTCAAATAATACGTAGAAGTAATTTAAACACTACTTATAAATGATACGTATTGTAATGAGTAATAAATATGTTTTATCAATGAATAATTACATCATAAACTAGGGTAAAATATTATTTTTACATAATCTAATCTAAACGTGTTAATCATTTTATAACTTCTAAAGAGAGCGTATCATCAAATATAATGCATACTAATCTTGTAATTATATTTATATATCAAAAATATTTATAACGACAGTAACATTTTAAATTATAATATATTTTAGTAATAAGTGGAAGCTATACAATATGAATTTAATTTAAAAATAATATATACTTATTATTATAAGTAAAAACTTCGAATTAATAATTTATAGAATATAATTTTATTTAACTAAATAAAACTTATACAATAATAGTTATATTTAATAGAATATAATTATTATTATTAAATGGTGATATTGAATATAATATACTCTAATTAATTAGATAAGTTACAATCTATTTATTATAATCTAAGTAAGTAATAGGTATTATATAAGTAACATATATTATATTATATAAGTAATTTTAATTATGAATTACAATTTCTTTCAATTAATGTATATATATATATATATATATATATATGTATTTCATTAATAATTTAACCCGTTTTAATTATATTCAACTCACTTTTATAATTTATTATGGATTTTTTATAATATATCGCAAAGCCTACTCCTATTTCAAATTTAACCTTTGAAACTCAGCTTGTCCTTTTTATTCATAATTTACTATAAGTAGTAACTATTAGTTAATAACTAATTTTTGAATATTAATATTCTTTACAATTTATTAATTTTATTAGTATACAGTTTTACATATTTGTAATTATTACATACTTATTACAATTACTAATATATAATTTGTACATACAGGTGAATTTAGGAAAGAATATTATAAAATTAATCTTGCCGCAGATCTGTTAACTCATCAGTGTATCTTGGTTAGTTTTATAAATAATAATAATATATATATATATATATATGTAGTAACTAATTCTAAACAAAAAAATTTCTAATAGAAGTACTCTGTCTTCGCTCGGCTATATAGCATCTACTTCTCCGTGAATCTTGGTTAGTTTTATAAATAATAATAATGTATTTGTGGTAACTAATTCTAAACAACAATTTTTCTAATAGAAGTACTCTGTCTTCGCTCGGCTATATAGATTCTACTTGTCCGTGAATCTTGGTTAGTTTTATAAATAATCAGTGATTACTAAATAATAATAATATATATGTTAATATTATATATATATATATATATATATATATATATATATATATATATATATATATATATATATATATATATATATATATATATATGTATATATTTATTCAAGTATTCTTTTATCAATATTTAATGATTACTAAATATATATATGTGAATTTAGTAAATACTATTTACTAATTATTTGTTGTCAAATTAATTTATAATAACCATGATAATATTCAATTTTTGTTATCTAATTGTATTAATATTTATAACTAAATTACATTAAAAAAAATATTGCAGATAATGTCTTATTATATAATTGAATCAAAAAGATTTCAACGTGGTCTTCCCATTAGTTTCATTATTTTGAAGTCATGGATTAAAGACGACATAGTAGATGGAAAGGTAAATAATATATATATATATATATATCATATATTAAACTTTATAAATGTTACTTTATTATTATTGGCTAAGTCATTATAAATATAACATATTTATATTTGTAATAGATATGGTATGATGTATTATTGCCAGAGGATAATAATTATAATAAATCGATGGACAATATGTTAATGCCAACAGAGAAATGGTATAGCGATACTGTACGCATATTAGCTATCAAAGGGTTTTTTATATAAATGCAATTTATCAATAAATTATATTGAAATTGAATTTATTATGATTATTTTGTATGTAATTTATATATGCACTAAAATCATTGAGAACTAGTTAACCAATCATTACTTTAATCACCACTCTTTATATACTATACTATATACCATATATGGTATAGTATATATACTATACTATATATATATATATATATATATATATATATATATATCTATTTATTTATTTCTAGACAACTTAGTCTGTGCTAAAGCCCATCTTAATTCGTTGTTATTTAATTCTGAAAATGAAGATGGAACAGTACACAGGTTTTTATATTTTACATATATTATTAATTATTATTACTATTAAATTGTATTATAGTTGCCAAGAAAAGAAAACTAACACTACCTGATGTTCCTAGTGTAAGGAGAAAAATGTATCATACTATGCAAACAGTATTTTCTTCACCACCTCCACCAGCAACCCAGTACAATTATCCTCAAGTAATATCTACCCCAAATCCACCATCATCGCATTATAATATTCCCCAACCAATGTATGCCCCATATCCACCATCATCTAATTATAATTTATCCCAATCAATATCTTCCCCAAATCCATCAGCTCCCCATTATAATATACCCCAATCAATTTCTTCCACACTTCCATTATCACCCGAATCAGTTTCCTCACCACATCCACCATCCTCTCATCATTATCCATCATCCATTACTTCATCAACTCCGCAATTAAAGGAAATTATTGAGATGTTGAAAACTATTCACAGTCTACACATAAGTTAGTAACAATTATATTAATATACTCTTATATATGGACAATATATACTGTACATATAATAAATATTTTCTTATTATAATTCATATCTATATTTTCAGAGAATACTTTTGAGATAGCAAAAATTAACGAAAAATTAAGCCAGTTGAATGAAAACAATATGACAGAATTCTATTGTAATAATTTAGAAGAATTGACTGCTCTGGAAGAAAAATTTAAATATTCTATGTGCTATAATAAATATGTTAGTTCTACATATTTTTAATTTTAAGCAATATATATATATATATACACTGTAAAAAAGTAGGGTACAATAGTAGTACAAATTAGGGTACAAACCATGTCTGTATACCTGTATCCTAAATTATGGTCCATCATGCTACAAATGAATACTTGTAACCTAGCAAATTTAAGTCTTCTGTACCCTAAATGTACCCTAATTTATTATTGATGTTGTACCCTAATTTATTAATTATGTTGTACCCTAAAGTAAATTCACGACAGTTACCCTAATATTAATCTATTCGTTGTACCCAAATTTAATTACATATACCCTAATGTATTCACTGTACCCTAGTGAAAATTAATCCGATGTACCCTAATGGAATTTTTTTAGCTGTACACTAAAAATTATACTAATTTATCAACTTCACGTGCTAAAAAAAATACTGTAACCCTATCACATATTTTGGTTCGGTATTAGTTTTATCTTATATCCTGGCGATACATATTATAGAAATGATCCCTGAAAGTATGATCTTAATTTTATAATGGAACATTTTTTAATTTATAAAAATATAAAAAATTAAGAAATCATTTTTAAAACTAATTTCATTATTAGTAAATCGGTTGTTGATACTAATAAATATTTGATGATATATTTCGATTGACTAAAATATTATCAATTTATTACAAAAGAGAAAACTTTAAAAACTAATTCCTAAAAGATATATTATCAACATAAATGCATACAGTAATTCTATATAGGATTATATATACTAATAACACAGTGATAGAAGTACTTTTTCATCAAGCAAACATTCAACCACTAGACCATGAAATATCTTTTTATTACAATCAATACTATTGCATGTAATTAAAACTAATCCACACTTAATCTATATATATATATACATATATAGTTAAACAATATAGAGTAAACTGATAATATTTCCATACTCATTTTTATCAAAAATGACGGTGATATATAATTTTAATGCAGTTTTGGTACTGATATATTTGTGAATATACATTTATTTATGAAAATGACATAATTATATTACATACATTATTCAATTAACCAACACTCACACACATACACACAAGCACACGCATTATTATATATATATGCCTATATATCGCAACTACCACATGTAAGCACAACCTAGGTTTTAGCTATAATGTTCCATCCATTTCTGTGTACATCAGATATCCTATTTTTATTTCACTATAGTTATGCCTTACACCAACCACCCCACGCGTTTATTATATTAGGGTACATTTTATTAATTTTATAGTTTTAAACATGGTGTAACATAAAAAATATATATTATGTACCCTAAAAATGTATAGTACTCTACCCTAACTAGGGTACGTCATTATAATTTTACATTTTTGGATATAACGTACCCTAAATAATAGTATTGATGTACCATAAAAAAGTTGCATTTTACCCTTATACGTTTGTTCATGGTGTACCCATAATCAGGGTACATCACTCATAATATTCGATTTTGTGATTAACGTACCCTATAAGAATGAGTTGTTATACCCTCATTTTTTACAGTGTATATATATATATATATATGTGTGTATATATATATATATATATATATATATATATATATAATTGATAATGCAGTTTTGCCTGTTTTAGGACTGGTCATAGATTTAGAATTTTCAGCACTGAAATGTTGTTTACCTAGTATATTTTATATATCGGCCCAAATAATTAACAGCCACTTTAAATCCTTTCTAAAACGATATTTTTAGCATTCTCCTATTTTAAGTTATATAACTACTTTAAGATTTAAGATAAATGACTTATTGTTACAACTATTATAATGTTTAAACTTTGAATGAATGACATATATGTATATTAACTTATATATATATATATAAATGATATAAAAATAAGTTATTATATATAGTAACTTATGTTGATATATATTTGTTTAATAACTGTTATTTTATTTTTTAATTCAGAAAAATTTGTTTCTCAAAAAGTCATATGGATCTTTGAATGAGATGACAAGATCGTTCTTCTTGAATATTTCTTCCTCCGAAATATGGAAAGATTTTAATGTGGCCGGTGGAGGAGATTCGGGAAAACAATCCTTCAAGATTAATTTTCCATGTATGAACAAATTGATATATGGGTTGTATCATAAAATGTAATTTAACATATTCGTATTAAAATTAGTTAATATAATATATGCCCAGTGATGGGCATGAACCTCATTCAAAGTTCATGATTTAATTTTGAACCCGATTGGTTTAATTAAATTGAACTTGAGCGCATAATACAGGTACAACTACCACCACCAACACCCCCACCACTACCACCAGCACTACTAACCTAGAGCTAATGAACATAGTGCTAGTCATACAGGTACCACTACCACCACTACCACCAGCACCATATTAAACTAGTAATGCTATAATTAATTAAAAAAAGTTCAAAATTAAAAGTAAAATTTAACTCAAGTTCATATTATTTATAATTACAATTCTTTATATTATTTAATACCAATCCCATTTATTAATATTCGATTTAACTTTATTATGTAATGAATAATAATCCTATAAATTTAAGTGATATACAGTAGTTTATATCTATAATATTCTATATCACACACATATATATATATATATATATATATATATACTAGTGTTGGGAAAGTCAGCACTATGGTGCCGCATATTAGTGCTATTTAAATTGCGGTACTAATAAATTATAGATAAATAATTATTTATCAAAGTTCTAGATGTATTTATTGCTACTTTGAACTTGAATGCATACTATGCATTGCATAGTATAAGTAACCGATGAACTTTAACTTAATGCCAGTTAACAATAAAAATTATGCATAACATTATTACCTATACAACTTTTAATTGTATATATATGGTATATACATATATATATATATATATATATATATATATATATATATATATATATATATAATTTAACTAATTATTATTTAATATTACAGAAATTAGCTCAACTGTATATGTGAAGACACCACCTCTTTCAATTATTTTGAAAGAAATGAAACAGAGATTTCAAAGGACGAACAAATAATTCTAATTATAATAAATATTTATATATAAATAAATTTGTTTTATTATTTATATAACTATTGGTTTATGGTTACAGACAATAGTACGGAAATCCGGATTTGTACTAGTACATTGTACTATGGTTACGGACAATAGTACGAAAATCCTGATTGCGTTCATGTACATCGTAACTATTACAGAAACTTACCAAAAAACTGTTACCAATAATAGTACACAAGAACTGTTTCTGTACATGTACATTTTATGATTTTGGTTGCTTGGGAGAACCCCTACCCCTACAAACTCTGAAAAAGCTTGCCTCGACTATAGCACCAATATACAAACGTTTCATTGATGAATCCCTGATAACTGGTATTATCCCTTCAGACATAAAACACTACATTATCAGCCCATTGATAAAAAAACCCAACTCGACTGCACTCTCTAACTATATGCCCATATCTCAACTTCCAATCTTAACTAAACTACTTGAGAAGGTAATATACAAACAATTAATCCTCTACCTCACTGCCAACAATATACTTGATCCTCAACAAAGCACCTTCAGAAAACTACACAGTACCGAAACGACTATACTCTCACTACTCGACGACCTACTCAAATCCCTTGATAATGACTTTACAACTACTGCTTTTAGACCTATCTTTGGCATTCGACACCATTAACTTAGACTTAATCATCTACAGACTAAAACTAATTGGACTTGAAGATACTGTACTACTATGGTTTTCCAATTACATCACTAACAGAACATACAGTACTAAAATCAACAAATCAATATCACCCAAACACAGTCATCTTTGGAGTACCTCAAGGATCGTCCCTCTCCCCTATACTCTTCTGTATTTACCTACTCCCCCTTAGTAAACTTATTAAATCATTTCCTACCGTTAAATACTATATTTATGCAGACGACATTGAGATTTACGCTGATTTTCACCAATCATCCAATATTCACATTCAAGCATGTCTCACTACTATTAATAACTGGCTCACGAATAACTATTTACTACTTAACCTCAATAAGACTTAACTCAACTCCAAATTGCCTTCCCACCACAATATTCACACAAATATACCTAGGTCATACCCTAATCCCTTCTTCTACTACATCAAAATATCTTGGCATCCATATCAATAACAAATTAACTTTTGATAAACATATATCACCATTAAGAGCTTACACATTTCACCATTTATTCAATATAAACAAAATAACAACATCCACCGCACTAACTATTACCCAGACTTTAATTCTATCTCGACTACCCTACTGCATACCTATACTACTTTCTTCTCACAATAAATACTTTACAACCATCGACCACTTAACTAACAGATCACTTAGACTAATCTACCGACTAAAAAAAAGGGCTACATTACAAGTATAACTGACCTACGAACACAACTTAACTGGCCATCCGCAAAAAAAAATAGCTCAACTTAAATTAATATCCGTTCTACATTCCTCCCTACTGACTAAATAACCTAATTACATTTATCGACTAATTTCTCTCCATACTGCACTACGCCACCTACGATCCTCTAATTATAAGGTCCTGACTGAACCATCCTATTGCCGGAAAAAACTTGGGAAACATAGCTACTCTGTTTGCGCCAGCCTCCTTAGGAACTTCCTCTATCCCTCAAAACCATCAATACATCAACGATTACCACTAAAGTAGTTTCTGAAAATACATATAAATACATGTTTTGTCACTGCAGTATTAAGCCAGTGTTAAGCATATCTTTGCACAATATTTAATATAGATTTTGATCTTTATAATTCTCAGCACCCCCGGGTTACATCGTTTTGATCACGTGTAAATAATGTTGTTGATAATAATGTATAGAAACAATGTTTTTTAATGAATTTAACATTAAACATCTAATTACCCTAATATGTGGCTACATTCATAATAAATAATTAGCAATAGCATATAACCTAATTATACATCTGCGCATATATGTATTCACTATTTGTATTAAATTTATTCAATATATATATATATATATTCAAGGGTATTTCAAGGGTATTCAATATATATAGGGTATAATAGATTTAATTAAATACATATTATATTATTACATAACTAATATATTAGATTTAAATTATTAGAGCAAAATATATGCTACCCATTATTTTTTAAAAGGGTTTTATATTTTTCTGTTTAAATTTGATTGTACGTCATAATAAATGTTATTTTTATAAGTTCAGAAAACGGTATCTATAGAAACTGCAGTGTGTACCTATATATACATTACCCGGGGCAAAGACTGAAATTCTCATAACACCATTAGTACATACATTATGTATCTTGCAATGTGGACAAATCAAAACACATTTTATTATTAACAATTTATTTGAAAGAATGTAAATTATTGAAAATAAGTAAATAAATATAAATGTTTATAAAACATAAATATTATAAATCAACATAATTCATTGAAATGATAAAATAACTATAAACAATACATGTGGTGATGATGACTACTATATACAGGTGCTGTTGATACTAGTAAGGTGAGGGGGCGGGGCTTATGTCACATGGTCACTTTATGTTTCATACTGGAGGTTATGGTGGTGGAGGTGGTAGAGTGGTGGTGGTGGTGGAGGTGGTAGTGATAGTGGAGGTGGTGGAGGTAGTAGTGATGATGGTGGTGGTGGTGGATGATGAAAGGTGATGGTGATGGTGATAGTGGTGATAGTGATTGTGGTGATGATGATGATAGTAGTGGTGTTGGTAATGGTGATAGTGGATGTAGTAATGATGGTGACAGTAGTAGTGACATGATGGTGATAGTGGTGGTAATGATAATGCTTATGATGGTAGTGGTTGCACTGAATGTGACACTTCCTCATCTACTTCAGATGACTTCAGGTTACTCTGGGTTCTTCACGTACTGCACATATATATTACCTAGGTAAAGATTCAATGTTATAGAGGTTGGGTCCATGATGTGTAGTAGTGCTAAGTCACATGTTAAGGGTGGAGGCGCGAGTTAAAATATGATTATTATTTTTATTTTAACAAAAAAAATGTATTATATATTATCCATGTTTAATATCTTATTTATAAATTTGTAAATTTTCATTAATTATTTTTGAATATTTATATCAATATAAAATGTTTTTATAAGCGTAATCGATATAATAATTATTTGAAATTAACAGGATTTTTTGTAAATACTTGTCACATTTAATTGTATATTTCGATATCGTATACAAATATTTTACTAAACAAATTTATATTTTTACATTAAGCATAGATTATAGATATATTCTATATAATTAATAAACAAATCACTTATGTATATAACAAGATATTATTGGTTGAAAAGATACCCTTCCAAACAGACAATTTTAAAATGTTCTTTCTATAATTAGCTATGTCTAGTCAATACGTTATATTCTTGTATTTATTTTTAATTATTCATTATTTATTTTTTCTAATACTTTATAACTATAATTATTTATTAAACTATTACTATAAATATAAATTTATATTTTTCTATTTTATAACTTCTATACATATATTTATTTGTATATCTCATTATAATATATATTTGAGTACTACTCTATATTAGTACTAATTATTATTGTTACAGTATTGTTTGTATACCATTATATTTTACTTATCATTTATATATATAAACGTAATATATATATATATATATATTTTTTATAATATTTTGTGCTTATTTGTTTAACAAAACTTTGAACGTCATTTTCTCAAGTTTCTACTTTTTTACTTAGTAACCTCATGTAAATGCCTACTACTTTTTTAATTTTTATTATTTTTATCTGAAATTTTTACACTAAATATAAAACATTTACATCTATAGAAATCCTGTTGGATTTATTATTATATTTTATATTAATTAAATAAAGGATGATAAACTTTCATTTTAATGAAAAAAATTAAAAATAAATATTTAATTAATTGAGACTATTTTTTAACAATATTTTAAATTAAGTACATTTATAAAAAGACAAATACTATATGATGGAGGAAAGTAACTGTTGAATACAAAAAATTATGTAATTATCTCCATTAGTTATTTATCCTTAACGTTTTTAGATAGAGCTAAATTAGCATTGGTTAGATGAACGGGAGACCCCCCCCCCCTTAAGGGAGGTGTAGCAACAGTAGTGCTAAGTTACATATTAAGGGAGGTGTAGCAACAGTAGTGCTAAGTTACATGTTAAGGGAGGTGTAGCAACGGTAGTGCTAAGTTGCATGTTAAGGGAGGTGTAGCAATGGTAGGGCTAAGTTACATGTTAAGGGAGTGGTAAGAGGGTAGCGATGGGGAGTACACATTACCACCAATGAATAGGTATAATTGTTAACGCAATAGTGTGTAGGCGGTAGTGATCAAAATAAACATATATTTACTGTCATGCTAACATATAACGGCTATCTCAAATATATATTTTATATTATTTGAATATTTCATATATTTCCAACCAAAAAATTGTTTATATAAATATGTATATTTCATCTATTGTAATGGCCTGTTATAGTTATTGTTTTAACAACGTAAATATATTTAAACTTAAAATCAACTTAAAGGAAATATTTAAAATGTGTATTGATTAATTTGATATCCTCGAGCGAAATTTAAATTATTAATAACAACATTTCAATAGATGAACTTCTCGCGAATTCGAACTATTCGATAATGTTTAAATCACCCGAGTGCGTAAGTTCCACCGACAGTAAGCTACACGCTAGTTACCTTCTCTAACCTGGCGTAGTGGTGGTGATGGCGGTACTATCGAGTATAGTGGGGATGGGCTGGGCGTCCGTAATGCAGATAACTTCGGGTTGTGTTGACACTAGTGTTGCAGTCGCCTGCGTAACACTTCTGACGACTACGGCTGGCTTCGGTCTCAACGCCACGTTACTATAGCGTTTAGTAGGGCCGCCGGCGATTATTCCGTTCTGTTTAGGCATCACGTGGTACACCCGACACTGTTCCACTACGCGTGATGTGGGCGGGGCGGCGAGGGAGGGGGCGGGGCTTAGGGTGAGGGGGGCGGGGTTACCGGGCGCTAGACTGTCGGAGAGTTGTTGGGTTAGGTCGATGTAGCTCAGCGATAGGGTCTCGGTGGAAACCGTGGGGTGGACCCGCTTCTCTTTCTGGCGTCGGTTACAGAACCAGATACGTATCACCTGCGCGTGTGGGGCGTGATAGGGAGATGTGAACGGGGATAGGTTAAAGGTCAACGGGATTAAACGGCCGACAACGATGGCAAATATGCTGTGCGTTATGTTAAAGCCCTTTAGGTGGAAATAGAATGTTCATATTATGAATTAGGAAACGTGGCGGAATTAAACAAAATTCTTCTAATAAATATTATTATAATTATTATATTATTGTTAACTATTGGTGACCGTATAATAATACTAATAATAATAATAATATTTATTAGAAGAATTTTATTTTATTTTATTTCTGTTAAATTATAATAATATTTATATAATATTCAAAATAAGATGACTATTTTCTGTTGTTGTTTTAGCCCATCATGGCCACATGGGCAAGCCCTACTAATATAATGTAGTAGCCTTCACTGACACGCTGATGATAATCTCTAATGAGTCTATTTGTATTCATGTTAATAAGTTAAAGTAGTAACGAATCAACTTTATAATGTTTTAGAAAAATAAAATGCGTTATATATATTGTAATTTCTTAAAAATATTTATATTAATGAAATAAAAGATCTACTTTCGAGAAATATATATCTACAACATAATTGTTTAAATAATAAAATACAATTTTTAAATATTAAATTAGTTATAACTAATTAGTTAACTAATAAATTAGAATCTCTAAACTTTAAGAGCAAACAAATTCATAATTTAGTTAAATTTAACAAATTAATAATGGTAATTTTTAAATATAACTAAAACTAACCATCTTCTATGTTAAAGTTATTATTTAATGAATTATGTAAGCTTAAATATATATAATTTTAAATTTATATTAATTATCGATTACTATTATAATACTATTATTAGATAAATGATAAGATGACCCATCTCATTCACATAATAATAGGCCTATTTAAATAACATATGTTTACATATGTGTAATATGCATAGTATTAGAAGAACGTATTGTTACTAAGCATTAATGTTTTATTTAAAATTTGATAATTATTAATAAAAAATATCAATATGATTTTATAAGGGGAAAATAGATAGCATTAATGTTATATTTAAAATCTGATAATTATTAATAAAAAATATCAATATGATTTATAATTTATAATGGGAAAATAGATAAAAATTAAATTATTAAAATATTGATATAATAATAATTAGTTTCTTATAAAAAATAGTATATAAATTAAATCATTCGATATATCTAATAAAATAGATCTCTAATTTTTTATGAAATATATCTCTAATTACTTTAGTCGAAAATTATTTTTCAAATATGAAAATCCTTTAATTTAAAAACAATATTGATTTATATATATATAAACCATAAGTTTCTTTGAATTAAATGTGTAGATTCATTACTACTAAATAGTATAGAGAATTATTAAATTCATATTAAATTCATAGTTTATGTCAGATATATTTTAGAATACACATCAATAGTGTAGTCACATATTTCACGTTTGTACATTTCATAATTTCACATACTAAATTGAAAGAGTGATGAGATTACTTACAAAATGTAAATTTAAACATAGGATATACAGATTCATCGCATATTGATTAGAAATCAAATAAATATAAGGTAGACTATTTTAAATTAGAATCACTTGAACCTATATATTAAATTGGATCAAATCATTATTTTAAAATTATAAATACAGATATAATTAAATCTGAAAATCATAACATTTCGAATAATTATGGAAGGATGTAAATGTAAAAAATTAAATATATTCAATTATTAAGATAATACAATTAAATATATAATTAATAATAGATCAGTTAATATATGGAATTCATTAAATAATGAAATAATAAAATCTGTTTAGGCTTCATCTTTAAAAATAAAATAAACAATATCTATTTTAGCAGACAATTTTTTTTGACAGAAATTTATAATTTGATATTAATTTATGTGTCATTATATATTTTGTATTATATCTCACTTTTTTCTTTATAGAATATTTGGATCTAAATATATATATGTCAAATTTACTATAATTATATTAAAATATAAAATTAATAATTTACTATTATTACAGATTTAAAGTATTACATAATAATTTGTTTGTTTTGTGTTATCATCGGTATTTGTTCATTTTTAACATGTTTCCTTTAAAATATATAATTAATGATTTATTACTAATACTATAAATTAAGAAGTGTTCAATTTATTCAATAATTCGAAGTTTCACAATAATCTGATATTCTCACTCACAAATAATGTATATATTTCTATGTTCGATTTCATATTATTTATTTACATTTCATTTAATTTTAAGGTAATTATAACATATTTTACATTCTTTACTTAGTAATTTATGTATTTGTGTTGATTTCCATAACATAAATTATAATTTATCAATGATAATTATCAATGTGATGAATACACTGCTGCTTTTGCTGACCTCTTTATTGATGCTCATTTGATCGCTGATCTCCTGGATTTCCTCGGTGCTGGGTTTAGGATTCACTTGAAAGCTCTTCTCCAGCATCAGCCTCATCTTGGTCTCGATACTCGTTCTCTTACGACGTCTCGACTCCAATAGCTCAGAACCTGTGGGGTGGGGTGTATGGGGGTAAGGTAGATGTATGTGGGGGGGGGGGGCGTATGGGGGTAAAGTAGATGTGTGTGTGTAGGTAAAGTAGGTATATGTTCACTCTCTCGCATGTGTGTATAAGGTATGTTTGTTTACCAATAGCCATGATCTGTAGCTGTGAAAACTGGACTAGAATGTGATATCACATATAGGTTTGCAATCTATGTTATAAATATTAATCAATTATTTAAAACAACTAAATACTAATAAAAGGATAAATATATACACATATTTATATTTAACTAATAATTATACGATGAGCTATAAAGTAATGAACGCATTATTAAGTAATTTTTATATACACTTCGTAAGTATAAAGGACTCGATTATTAGTGTGCATTTAACAACATCTCATTGATCCAACCTTCGGGTAGTATGATCTTTGTTGCGTCGATTCTTTCAATATCTTGAATCCAACTCTAATGGAGCAATTACTAGATTACATACAAGTGCTAGATTACATTATAGCACTTGATTACATTCACTTCCATATGATACCCGTTGTATAACATTACTTTCATTGTTTAAAACGTAAACTGTATGTCCATTTTAAATCATCGTAATTCGTTCTATTTTATTATTTGTTTTCTATTTATTTGTTTTTATCTAACGACTCCTATAATCACCACGTGTTTTTGAAGTCAATAAACTATACATAATAGCACTAGATTACATAATAGCACTAGATTACATAATAGCACTAGATTACATAATAGCACTTGATTATATAATAGCACTTGATTACATAATAGCACTTGATTACATAATAGCACTTGATTACATAATATATAGTCGTGTAATTCAAATCTATAATAGTTATACATGTTATAGTTTCTCGACTAGTAGATTCTCTTATCGAAATACCAATAATAGCGTTACTATTCATAGTTAAAAGCTTGCGTTCAATCGACCGCGACCGGTAGGGGATGCTCTCCATGTTATACATGCGATCAGACTCAGCTTTACGCTGGCTGCAGTGATATGATGAATACCCGTTGCCCTCGACTACGGAGAGTAACACCCCACTCACGTGTGAATGAATGAAATCAGTCGGTATAGACACGTGTCTAAGGAGGATCATGGAAAGCTATAGGTAGCTTTATTAAATCGATACCTCCATAGTATATGAATATAATAGCTTTAGGACAGTAATACAATAATAATAATAAGACATATGTGTACGGAGATCTGACTCCCGAGTATGTACTACAATGTTAACTGTGGCTAACTACACACACACACACAGCTCATTGAGCAGTGCAGTGCACACTTAGCATTAGTGATGTAAATTATGCTCAAATCTAAAGCATGATGCAGTCTCAGTCTCAGTTACCTAAAGTCTCAACTCGGCTCGGGCTCATTTGGCTAGAGTCTCGGCTCGGCTAGGACTCGTTTTTTTCCAAAAATAAAAGTATCGGCTCGGCATCAAAAGCGCGGCATCATTTACATCACTAATTAGCACAGTATATACAATACATAGTATTCGACTGCTTGTGATATCATCATTAATCGTGTGGTTATTCTTTCTCTTATATTTGTGTTTATTGTTTATTTTAATATCTATTTTTATGTAATTTTATTGTATTTTATCCGAATGAAGATGATGAAATATGACATTACATTACTGTTAGGAGATATCGAATTAAAAAAGCTCATCGCTTTCACTGATTCTCCTTAGACATTGTCTATAAACTGAATTCATTCATTCATTCATTCGTATCAATGATATGATAGCATCGTGAATAATGCATATGATTATTAGAATAAAAGTACGCACATTAAAACTATTATATTACGTTTAAACATAAAACAAATGTTGAATGCGATGCTAATATAATTACTTATTTATTCGTTTAATATTTCACATCTTATTGTAGTACATATTAACTTAATTTATCTACTATAGTAATACAATATACTATGCGTAGATCCATCTTTTATAGCGGAATGCATTCACAAATAAGAGAGAGAGAGATGATATCAGACACAACACCGATGACCTCTAGCCGAGATAGAGGTCACAGCACCGACCTTGAGGATAGGCAGCAGCTTACACATGTTCTTGAAGGACAGATTCAGGGCTTCGAACCTCGATATCGTGGTTTGGGAGAAGTCGCTGCTGTACATCTTACCTATCATGACCCCAAGGTCGCCTTGAGTGTATCCTAGTGTGGTGCCATGTAGACGTGATGTAATAGCTTGCACTCTTGTAGTATGTTATGTGAATAGATAGGCGTACTTCTAAATATAACTATTAATAATTGTATTTAATAATATAAAATATATAATCAATGATAATATTGTAATTATTCATTATAATATTAGATATTTAAAAGTTAATGGTTAATAATTTAGGAGTTATGTTTATAGATATAGAAATTCACACCTAATTCAATCCTTTTCTGCTTCAATAACTTTGCGAAACTTTCAAGTTGATTAAGAGACACTTCACTCATCTACAATTTGTGTTGTTATTATTACATAACTATTGTTGTTTTTAATATATATATATTGTTTTTACTATATTTGTTGCTATTATTATAACTATCATAATATCAACTATTACTATTACTGTTTGCTATTTAACTATCATTATCATTATAATCATGTTACAAATATTATTATTATTACTATTATAATGATTGCTAGATAATATAAATATGTATAACATAACAAGTTTAGTAAAAAAGTTTTTTATATAAATTTTATTTTATTAGAACACATATTTTAATTTCTGTTATAATTACTTAATATTAAATATGAATGAATTCTGAAATCGAATAAATAAATTGGTAAACAAAATCATGGTATTCAAGCGGATACATTATTTATTTATATAATTTTATACACTTATATACACTTGTATATACTTATATACACTTATATACAATTGTATACACTTTTATACACTTTTATACACTTTTAAAATCTCATAAGTATAATAACAACAAAACATACTATTTATTTAAATTGACATATTTCAATTTTAGTAGATCTATTGAGAATATATATTAGTAAAACCATTACAATATTATTATACATATATTATGATTATATGGAATGATTCTGTACACGATAATACCTGTTTTTACACATTTAACCACTCATATATATGTATTAATGTTATTGATATATATATATATACATAAAGGTTATATTTAATTAGTTATTACTTAAATAATAATTTTTAAATATAATATTAATCATAGAATACACTACCAATAATGCTAATTTTAATAATTTATTAATAATTTTGTAATTCTTTTAAAAAATAAGTAAAAAATGCAGTAATATATATTCAGAATATAGCTAGCTATTAATACAGAGTTTAAATAAATAAATAGTATGTAGAAATAGTATCTAATATAAGTGTTTTTCTAATATATTTGACCACCATTAAAAAGTTGATAACAAAATTTAAATAGTTGTACTTTATTATATAAGGATATTTTATATATCATCCGAACTTAAGTGTGGCTATATATATATAAATATAGGTATAGGTATAAGTATAGGTATAGATATACTTATATCTATACTAACAACTATAACTATAGCTTAAAGTCTAACTATAGCTTTAATTATATACTATAGCTAAAGTTAAAGCTAAAGCTAATAACTGCAAGTTTAATTGTAACTAACGTTAATCACTTCCCTTTCGATGAGCTGTGTGTTATGTAATGTAGGCAATTAATCTAGGATTAGTTTGATTGACAGTTAATAACTATGCGTGTAGTATGATGTAAATAAGGGGTTTCAGTGGAACATGTAAGCTCAACACTATGGGTATTATTCAATACTTTGGAAGGAATTCGCTAATGAATCATCTTTATTTGACATTTATTGTACATTGGTCAAATTAAATCACAGTTACAAAACAACTAGCTATTGATATATTAACAATATTTAAATATTTATTGTGGAGTTATAAAACACATATATAGGGTAGAATCATAGAGTAAGATTAATAAATAGAGTGGTAATACTCAATTCCTTGCAGCGTAAGCCAATACGGAAAGCGGAAATAAAAAATCAGCCATCTTGGGTTACTACATCTTGGAATATTATATTAAAATATAATATTCTTTTGATCATAGCTTTTTTATTATTAATGATATCAAAAAAGTAAAATATGAACCTTATATTACTATGTTATCATCTTTCCGATGGTATTAATAATTGTATTCTAGCTACAAAATAAAAAATCAAATAGATCAAATCCGCCATTTTGTGGTGACCAATTTAAATTGACCCTTTCCGCATGTCAGATACCTTGTTTACTACTCTATTACTCTCTAGCTCTATGGGTAGAATAGTGTAGTTATAACACATATCTAGGGTAGATTAGTGTAGTTATAGCACACATATCTAGGGTGGTAAAGTGGTGACTAACGGATGAGGAAGTGGACTTAGGAGCTGGCTGAGTGTCCACGTAGACAAGTTTAGCTGCGACCCCGTTGTTGATGATGTCTTCGGAAGAGATCACCTTCAGGAGGGTGTTCGGCTGTGGGTGGGGCGGGGGTGGAAGGGGTTAACTTTAATTAATCAAATTTAACTTTAAGGCAATTCAATTTATTGAGCTTGCACAATATATGCAATGCTCTATATGATAGTTGATACGAGTTGATACGAGTTGATACGAGTTGATACGAGTGCGAGAGTGTGTAACCTCAGTGACAAAGTTTGTGTTCGTGTTGGCTGACATCAGTATAATGGGCATCTGAGGCAGAGTGGGCAGACTAGTAGTAGTAGTAGTAGTAGTAGGCGTAGTAGTGGGCAGACTGGTAGTGGCAGCGGTGGTGCTTAGAGGGGACGGCTCCAGCATGTTCAGTATACCATCTCTCTGCTGTAGAGAAGAAAGGGGCGGGGAAGGAGGCGGGGCTAATTCGGAAGGGGGCGGAATCGGGTCATGGTTCAAAGTCATGGTATCCATCTCGTCGTCCTCCTCCGTAGAGATGTGTGAAGATAGGGCTGCGGCTCTTATGATTACGGGTGAGGGCATCAGTTCATCGGCATCAACATCACCTTCGCATAGCGTTACTATAGATGTCGCAGCTGTGTGGGTGATGGGGGTGGGGGCGGTGGGGCTCAGTATGGTAGTGACCCCCTGCTGGGCGGTATCGGAGATAGTGGTGTTGGGGAAGTCATCGACATCGACTAGTTTACCAGCGGCTAGTTGTTCAGAGAGGGCTGCTGCGGTGTATGGGTTCTGTATCACTTGTACACTTGTTACGTGGTCAGATTCCTGTGGGGGGTGGGTTAGTATAGGTGGGGTGTGTAAGTGTGGGTATTGGCAGAGTTATGCGGAAGAAAAAGTGTTTCGTGGGTATGGGTTGTGGGCGTTGATGTATAAATGTATTTAAATTTTCAAGATTTATAAATAAACCACAAATTTATACAGCATTTATTTAACTGATTATTTAGTAATTATTACTGGTAATTAAATTATATATTTAATTGGTACTTCCATTAATTAATATTTGTATGTACTTATATGACGATATGAATTATACTTTATAGCTCAAATGATAGATAAGTAGTTGGTTATTTTATTTCTAACATAATAATTTAAATTATTTTTTTTCCCGAAAATAATAATTCCTAAAGACGCCTAGTAAATCTAGTGACACGTAATAGCTATACTGATGTAACAGCTACCACAATTACATAACAACAGTCAGATAACAACGGTCAGATAATGATGGCCTAGTTAACCTTGATCACCGGCAGTTTGTGCTGATCTATTCGCAGTAGTTGTGCCTTCTCTATCTGCTGACCGATGTACTGCAGGAGGTCAGGGGTCAACTTGATACCCGTCGGTAACTAGCGGCCATAGGGGAGGTGCGTGTTCGTTAGGTAGTAATGGCTAGTAGTGTGTATAGTCTGCATTAGACTTTACACGTATATACTCGTATTACTAAATATAAAATATATATATATATATATATATATTTATTAATAATATTTAAATTACCCATTGAATAACATATACATATATATATATATATGATATATGATATAAACTTCATATATATATATATATATATATGAATATATTTATATATAAGAATTTTAGAAAAAAGTAAAAAATGTTAGTAGATTTATTTGAAAATGATACTCTATAAATAATATTAATAAATAGAAATTATAATTGTAAGTTAATAAAAAAATGTACAAATATAATTAGGGAGAAAACTATAAAACTGATATATTATTAAGAGAAAATATATCTATTCTATATTGAATGAGATAAGAATTAACAGACTATAAAATGAACTGTCTATGTGGCTCAGTGGCTAAGACACATAGGTAGTATGGCGTAGGTTCAAGCTTCGTACGGACGAATACAATTGGTTTAAAATAATATTTAAAAGTGATCCTCTATAAAGAAATGATCGGCTCTCGTTAAAACCATGGATGCCTTAACATGAGAGCGGCTTCGAAGGGACATTAGAGCCATATGGTTATAAGTAAAATAATACATCTAAGTTCCTGGAGGGGATGGAAGGACTCTACCAAAATAACACTAACAATTACAATAAGAGAAATATAAAATACATTAGCTTACAACAAAGCTTGACATTATATAGCAAACCAATTTGAATATGTGACAATACATTCGTACACATTGAAGCATGAAAGCATTGTAGACTTGAATCTGTGACATTACATTCGTCTGAGATTATAATATATCACCATCTTTACATTATGTCCTAAAAGTACAATAAAATATACGATGATATTTTCTGTGTTTTCCCGTTTGAACCCGCGTTTTACTGCCTTCGTGTATGATGCCTTATACTGCTGAGCTATCCAGGTAGTTGTTTTAAGCGGGTATCCCACTACCAGTATTTGCGGCAACTTGCCGGAAATATTTTAACTTTAAAAATGTTCTATCAAGTTAACTAAAATTATAGTGGGACCCCCTTACATCCCGGTAACTTGCTTGCAATATAATAACTTTATAAGGGGTATCCCATTACAAATTGATAGAAAATGGTTTTAAAGTGACAATATTTCCAGCGAGTTGCCTGAAAATCTTGCAGTGGAATACACCCTTTATAAAGGTTCAGTAGAATTAATTAACAAGAGAGATATAGACAACTTGATTAGAAACATCAAGTATTAAACATCTTATATTAAATATTAGGTAGATTTTTTCTTTTATTAATAATTTAATGATAAAATAATATTTAAAATTATTCACATTTTTTTTAATATATAACTAATAGTTATATTTCAATTTATAATTAAGCAAACATGTCTCTTAATAATCAACAACTAGAAGTTCACAATGATAATAGATGTGTTATTATGTAATCGTATAAACCTGAAGGACTTGCTGTCCATATGGAGTTTGTATGACATAACCTGTCATAGGTGTTGCCTGGCGGGTGAATAGTATATCATTATTACATAACTGTGGGCTAATACTCATATTATAAAGGTGTGAAATATTAAAATAGGGGAGACACGAATTGTTTTTATTAAATGTAACATGGATAATATATTTATATTTCGAGTATGAACACTTTATTATAAATTTAACATGTACATTATAATATAGTAGTAAGGTTTTATATTTTATTTTAAAATTATTTAACATTATTAATATCTTAAATAATATAGCATAATATTTATAAACAATATATAATTTATATAAAATTATATATATATATATATATATATATATATATATATATATAATATATACAATATATACAATATATATAATATATAAATATATGTGTATGTAAATAACCTTATCTTCTTTATTTAAAATAGTTCCAACCCTTGCACTAGTCAGGTGTGTGAGTGCATTCTCTGTAATCATTAATGTTTATATTCATGTGAAATTAAAATTAAAATTTAGTAAATAAAGCATATATTTTAGAATTATGATTTATATATATATATATATATATATATATGATAGAATAGTAAATATGAAATATTAGAATACAAATATAATAAAGTGATGTCAATATTAATATAAGAAATGTTTATTAAATAATTTATAATTCAAAAATAATAGATAAATTTTAAATTAAGAACCAATTAAATAAATGAAACAAGATTTAATTCAAAGATAATAGTAAACATAATATATTAAATCTGCTAATATCATATATATTTGAATAAAGTCAAATGTCTATGACTAATATTAAATATATTAAATATATATAATTAGCCTTATATAATTGTTGTTATATGTTTAATGTTTACATAATATATAATGAAAAATAGTTAAAAAATAATTAAAAAAACTGCCTATATGTATACATGTATATTTGTTATTACTAATAATTTATTAGTTATATTTTATGGAAAATTATATAAATTATGGATACAAATAATAAATTCTATTTTGGTCTGTAGAGAATTATGGACCGTTTGTTTTGATTACGATATATTAGGTTAAATTCAAAATACTCGTTTTGATATTTGACACACTAGTAATACACGATAAACTTATATGGAAAATGTACATGTAGTATATATTATGAGAAGGGTTGTTAGGATTTTTTGAATTGTTTTTTTGAATTCGGTTTTTTTTTGATAAAAAAAACCATGGATTTTTTGGTTTATTTGATTTTTATATATAAAATTATTGATAAATATAATTTTAAATAATTTTATTATAATTTTTAAAATTGTAAATAATTTTAAATTATATAAGGCAGGGTTGTTGGTTTTTATTGTTTTTAAAAAACCAAAAAAATCAAATAAACAAAAACAAAAATAAAAAAAAATAAAAAAATCAACAACCCTGGTATCAATATTATTAATAATAGTATAGATTATGTGTATTATATAAATGTATTAATAAACAAGCTTGGCTTAAAGAAACATATAATTTGGATAGAATTTACTGAATCCTTGTATAAATTATACTATAATACTTTCCAATATAATATATGAAATATCTAATTATATTCATATATCTATAGAAGTATTTATTACAAATAATATTCAATATAACATGTATTAATCAAATTATTTATTAATTAAAAAAACCAATATTCTTCACAAAAAAATCTAAATAAACCCTAGAAATCAAACAAACTAAAAAAAACGTAAAAAAAACCATCAAACCTGAATATAAGATATATATACATTTGTTATTATTATAATGTTAAAGTATACAACGGTTGATTCAAAAAAATGTAAATGTTACCTCTGCAATTGTAATCAAAATAAACGGAGGCCATTCAATATTATCTATCATTTCAATAAGATTATAATTAAATATAATTTTATAAAATAAAACCTAAATAATATTGTATAAAGAAGTTATAATAATGTATGTAATTTCTTGAATGAAATTATAAAATTATTTTATATTAAAATAGATTATATTATAAATATGGATTTAATTTAAAATATAACTTTTAAATGTATAATTGATATTTTATTATTACCATATTAAATATTAATCTTTTTTCAAATTTAATATTATATATTTAAACAAATTTAATTTAATATCAGTTTCATATTATAACGATAATAATAATGATGATGATGATGATGATTATGATGGTGATGATGATGATGATGATGATGATGATGATAATGATGATGATGATGATGATGATGATGATGATGATGATGATGATGATGATGATGATATGTATTAAGTACCATTAATAATAATATGTGTACTATTCTAGAATGTGTGAGAAACCAAACATATATTAAATACATAATTATAAACGGAAAATAAAAATAAATAAATGAATATAACAAATATATTAATTAATTAAAGAGAAAATACAAATTTAAAAAAATAGATATTGTATTATAAAATAAAATATATCTGTTTCCATATTAATATTATTTACTAATATATACAAAGAATTTTCCTTTAAAAATGTTCCCTTTTCTGGAAAAATCTTTGTATGATATAAAATCTAAAAAGATTAATTAACTTATATATATATATATATAATATATGTTTAATTTATTATGTGAATAATTTATTTTCGTAATCACATACATAATATACGTACATATGTACATATGTATATTATATATTAATTTGTAATATATCCAAATAATTTATTTTACAAAATGCACATATTGTTAAAAAATTAGGTCAATAATAAAAGAGTAATGATTTTACTTTCATTATAAATTAAAGTCATTAAATATTAAGTAATTAATACAGTATTTTAATATTATTATTTTAATTTTAATCTTCATATATCTATGATATATATAAAGAAGATACTATTATATGCTAATATATTTATACTTTAATAATTACTAAAGGTAATAAATAATTAAATGATTACATAAATTCATTGATATTAACTCACAAACTCACTACAATAATATAATATAATATAATAAATGTTGCTAACTTAACATTATTAGATAGTTGGTACATAACAAAAGTAGAAATGTGAATGTTATAACACATAATAACACAAGAGAAATTTACATATTCATTAGGAAATATGCATAAATAAGCTCATGCATATAGTGGCAGATTATTAGCTGATAAATGCATGCATCCATTCTAGCATATCAACATAGATATGAAGGAGCATATAATTTGAAAATGTACTTTTATTATTAATATATCATATAAATTCCCATATATAAACTTGCATTATATATATATATAATGTAATAATAAATATATATATATTGGTCATAAATTATATATATATATATATATATATATATATATATATATATTGGTCATACATTTTTAAATATATATATATATATACAGTGCAACCTTGATATACTGCCATCCTTGATGTAATGACAATTAAATTTAATTACAAATATCTATTTTTTAGACTTTAATATCAGAAACAAATCAATATTTGAATGAACTCAAGGTGTACCGGGTACATTGTACCCCCTTAATCTTATATATCTGTATACTATAATATATATATATATATATAATAAAATAGCATATAACCAAGGGACTTGATAATCCCATCCAGGAACATAGATGAAGTTTTCACTTATAACCATATATGGCTCTAATGTTCCTTCGAAGCCGCTCTCATAAGGCATCCATAGTTTTATCAAGAGCTGATCATTTATTTATATAAATATATGTATATATGTTTGTGAATATTTATATATATATATGTACATTATTCTTTACTGTATTAGTTTTAAAGTAGTAAGTATTAAAGTATTAAGAACTTAAGGACATACCTTATGCTTGTGCAATCAGACATACAATGTGTGTATAATATATATATATATATATATATATATATATATATATATATATATACATATGAACATATGTGTTTATGCATATATACATAGACACACCTTTGTACACACATACAGGTGAAGGTTCAAACCACTTGGTGCAATCAAGTGTATTTAAATACAAAAGTATATCTGGTATTGAATGTATATGCACATACATATGCATATCTGAATACATATGTTTATGTATGAATTAATTCACATGAATGTATTTAAATTAATATATATATATATATATATATAAATGCATGTAATCAATATTATTGTGCACAAATGATACCAGGTATAATATTTAGAATACAATACAATTGTTAAGTGTGTTGTAATATGATTATTATTTCTTATATTAATAATGTACACAACAAATAGATATATATACATACATATATATATAATAATAATAATATTTATTTATTGACATTTTTTTAAATTTAACTAGAATATGTCTATTTATTAATACCCTTTAGACATATATCTATTTAGTTATTATATTATGATAAAATGGTGAATCTACCAAATCCACATTTACTTTATTCCGAAATATAATAATAAAATTTAAAATATAGATATTTATATATAATTAAATATGTTTATTATATGTTAACGATTATTCAAATTGAATATAAATGATTATGCCTCGAGAGGATATATGAAATGATAGATTAAAGTAGATGGTTGACAACAATATGTATCCAAGTATACTGTATTATTTGTAATGATTGTATCTTATTCCATAGATCATATAATACAAATATTTAATTATATATAAATAACTATATTTGAAATGTTATTAATTAATTTTGGATTAAATTAAATATGGATTTTACAATATATATATACTATTATATACATACATATATAGGTATGTATACAACCTATGATAGAATAGCGAGTAACGTAAAGTTAATAGTAGTTATAGGTGACCTTGAACTTGGTATGCTACATACATGTGTCTGCTTAGAGAATTCACTATCCGTGTTTATACACACTGACACGTATTCCCAGAGTGGCTTCGTTAACAGATGATATAATGGCTTCCTTCCCATGTATGAGATGACCTATCCTCTTGTATGAGATGACCTATCCCCGTGTATGAGATGACTTATCCCCGTGTATGAGATGACTTATCCCCGTGTACGCTGCTATGATAGAGTTACGCTGATCTAAATTAGCATTCTAACATGGAACATTCTCCGCCTCCTTTTTTTCGGCCGTATTACCTAATATTATATCATATTACCTAATATTACATCATATTATGACATCAATATTACATGGTGTATCATTGAACTGAAAGAGAGGAACACCAGAATATAATACATCGCTGCATACATATCTCTCATGAATAAGCCTCGCTACACTCACTATAGTAGCCATAGCGCCGTGTAGCCAAGCAGTGGGTGTAGAGATTGAACTCGCACTGTTTCCACTGGGGGTATTACATGCTAGATCTGACATGCGATCGTAGCGCTTGAGAGAATCTCTCTAGCTATCTCTAGATGCTGATCTCTCTAGCTCTACTCATGCAATGGAAGGTTCCGCTGCAGCATCGCCTAGAGATATATTTCTATGTCAGATATCAGCTAGGTACTAGATTGAGGGATGCCGATGATGTCAACGTGTAAGTATAGTGGTTGTGCCCAGGGGTATATAACAGAGCTTTGTGTAGCTATGGCAACGATAATGTTGATTATGTAATAGTACGTTTTTAATCATATTATTTTATGTTTTGCATATATATTTTATTTATAGAAATTAAGATGAGGTTATAAAAGATAATATTTAAAAAATTAACTATTCATACAATATTAAATTACAATTTACACATATTTATATATATATATATATATATATATATATATATATATATATATATATATATATATATATATATATATATATATATATATATATATATATATATATATATATAAGTGTAGGTAAGTGTATGGTGTATTATATATATATATATATATATATATATATATATATATATATATATATATATATATATATACTATCACCCTACAGGAAGCCTGGGTCAGTTCTTATGAGAAAATAAACTGTCCTAGGAGTATTCTAGGAAAATCTTTAATATTTTGGATATAACTAAGGATTATCCTATGATAAGCATAATACAATTTATTATAGTATATTATATATATATATATAATACACCATACACTTACCATTGTATTAATAATAATATTTGTAGTTGTGATAAAATAACATGTATGCTGACAACCTATATTATATTCTACCTCTGCATAGTAGGCTTTCACTAGGCAGTGACTTTTACTTTAGTAATGATCTGCTACGGCTTATCACTGATCAACCTAACTAATGCACTACATGTACCCAACTCCTCATACACCTGAAGCCCCTGAGATCAATATACACATCATATCAGAAGTATTATCACACTGCTGTATAGGGCCCATCATTACCATCGGTTATATAACTATTATTTCATGTAACTATATTTACTGTATTAATCAATGTGAACCGTCATATAAATTTACAATTTTCGTCTCTACCAGAATATATTCTAACTATTTCACAATATACATGGTAAGTAGAAATATGTGAATATTGTTCAACCAGGTAATACATTTAGTAAATTTGTTATATACATAGATTTATAGTTATCCTATTGTAAACTATAAATCTATGGTTATATCAGATAATTAATTTAATAAGTGTACAATGTTCTTCGCTACACATCTATTCTAAAACTGATAACTATATGGCAGAGTATTGATACGAATGTATGAGACGCGTATATAGTGTAGTGTATAATAACGGATAACTAATAGACATGCATTAAAGTTATTGTGCTTTATGTGATTATTATCTAAATGGTTACTAGTAAGTGTTGCACTTTATAAAGGCTATTTAAGAGATGGTAGATATATCATAAACATCAAATTAAAACATTATTATTATTTTATAAAAATACATCGTAATACATATCTAGAAGCTATATTTGAAACATTTAAGGGCACCCGGCACTCGTAAAAATAACGAAAAAAAATAATTCTAAGATTTTTTTATTATGATTTATTTATAATATTTGAAATATTATCTTTAAAATGGTACTAAAACGGTGTGTTTACGTAAAATAAAAGATATAAAAAGAAGTATTTTAAAACACCTATAAAAAATAAATTATACAATTTATACTCAATATGCATAACATATATATTAATGCATTACTTTTATATATTTATATATATATATATCAATAAAATGTAATAACATATATAAAAAATCTTATTTATTTACAATATCAATATAATTTATTTATGAAAACTTTAAACTTGATTTACACAAAATAATTATAATTGCCAAGTTTGTTCACTATAATTCTAATTACTTTTGTTATAATGCATTATTTTATTTTATTTTTTGTACACTATATTCATAATATATGTAGCCTTATGGTGTACGTCTCATTTATATAGTTATGTAAATATAATTATATCAAAAATAACATATTAGTCATTTTTTTTAGATTTTTGTTAATTTTTTGTTGGTCTAAAATTATATGTATACCATATAGAAAATTAAAAAAAAACACGTCTACTACAAGTATCAGATTAATTACTATAATAATAAAAAAAAATTAAATAATTTAATAAATATTACTAAGTGATTTAAGTTTTAAAAAGTAGTCATTTTTCGTATCTTTTACATGTAACTGAATCATGAGTGCCGGGTGCCCTTAATAGATAATTATAATATCATATTAAAATATTCTTTAAGTAAAGTTTAAGTAGTAGTGGTATTATAATATTACATAAACACATGTTATGAATAGGTACAGCAATAACAATATCTGATCAAAGGTAATGAATACATCAGATAAATCTACATAATTATAAAAGTTACTTGTCATACGGTCAAGGCAGACAATTCTAAAAGTATACATATAGAATGGTTTATGTTATAAATGGGCACGAGGTTTACAATTATAGCGAAGATATCTACGTATACACTTTTGAATGATATCTATTATATGAATAATGTTCTCGATTGTTTTATATTAATATACAAAAATACGTTGCGTACCTACTTATTACTAATAAGTAATACTCAACATCTGATTACTTAATAAAATAGTAATCATAACAACATACATAACTAGAACTTATGAAGTAGTGAATGACACAAATTTAGGGCATAACTTATTAAGTACACAAAGGTGAACATTATAATAATTATTATTCATATAGAAGAAATTACTCGAATATGATTGGAACGTAGATTTAAATCATATATACATGTAACTACATATAGTGTAACATACTATAGTCTGTATGGTAACCAGTGATCCAGTGCGAAGTACATTTCGAAATGTAACTTCTACTAGTTATAAATAATTATTTAATTTAATAGTGCGCACAAAATCACAGGTATCTGTCTATAGTACATAGGGTATGTATCGGATATGGATCCCATTCTTTTTTATTACGATTTATGAGGTTAATTTTAAAATACTCATTGCGGTAGTTGAAAGACTGAATATTGTATTTAAATATATCAATGATTATAATATTTTAAATAATTCATATATTATTAGTATTATTATACTAATATATAGTAAAATGGATATATTAAAATTGGCCTCAAATTAAATATCAAGAATTATGGACAAAAGCTTCACAATTGTTAATGTTAGCTACGCACTAAATGCCCACAACATTCTTTATTCGATTTAGTGATTGTATTTATATATATATATATATATATATATATATATATATATATATATATATATATATATATAGTATACATATTAGTGTATATTATAAGATTAACTATGCATCATAATAGTATATCCATTATGTATTTCATACTAATATAATATTCTTAATAGTATACAATATAGCAAAATTATACAAAATTACACGTTATTTGAATTTAAATAATATGTATGAAACATGTAAAAAATAGTGATGTGATCAAATATTTGAATAATCAATGTTTCGAGATTTTGTAGCATAGCATATCAACAAAAATCCTCAATTTTGACCAGGTACTAATATCAAAATGGCCGCGAAATTAGAATGCTAGATTACTTGATTAGTGTAGTTTATATTAGAGAATCAAATATTATGATTGAAGATACTTTACGTTAACTACTGTTATATAAACTTTATATTATAAAGTATACTTTACATTGTAGTATATGATATATATTATAAAACACATTATAACAAATAGCTTATATTATTTAACATATACTCCCTGCCCCTTCCTGTTGCAGCACCCTTGTGAATATTAATCTGTGAATTAATCTATTTTATGTGCAGTTATTCTGATAGCGTGGCTACGGTCTTAATGAAAACCGGCACAAATAACTTCTATATTTAAATAGCTGCGATCGGTTGGTGTAAGCGGGAGACGATCAAATAGGACAAGTTGATGGTTAGAGGTTACATTTGAAATACGCGTTAATAGTATAATATATATATATTGGTATTTGTGGGTTATTTTGTTAATCGGTTTATTTTTGTCATGTTTGTTTTTTTCAGCTGCATTACATCCCATAATGAGCCTATATAAATTTAGTTCACATTTAAAATTTAACCTTCGCGACTAAACTCGTCCTTTTTGATCGTAACCCGTGTGAGCGAAGTATACAATAGATAGAATCTATCATTACTAGAATTACATATCTATTAAATGTATTAATTCTAATCTAATATTTAAAACTGGTTATTAATAATATGTCGTACATAAAACTGATCGTATATATATTTATATATATTTAATAAATATATATAAATCGTTTTAAACGACGTTTATAAGTATAGCGTTAAATATATGTACATTTTAATGTTAAGTTAATAGATATTACACAACTCTACATTTCGGGTGTAATGTATCGCGACGTACTACTCGCACTTGTTGTGCTCGTCACGACCCTACCCACCTACCACAACTATTATATACACTGTGTATGATACAGATTATGATAATTATTATCTGTGCCGTTTTGCATGCGTAACCGCGTGGCCATTATTATAATGATTTTAAATGTAAATAAATAAATTTTATTATAAAATATATTAAAATAGGTTAATAATTTACTTCACTTATAATTTTAAACATATACATATGTATATCAGCTGAATACTGACATCGGCCCCCAATAAGTCACGTGTCAAACAAAAGTTAAAATAAACATTTCGCGGCTGGCGTTATATTTCTCAGTAAAGTATTCACTGAGTAGTGAATTCCTGTTTTATATTGTTATTGTTATTTTTTATTTGGTGGAGTCCTTTCATCCCATCCAGGAACTTAGATGAAGTTTTCACTTATAACCATATATGGCTCTAATGTCCCTTTGATGCCGCTCTCATGTTAAGGCATCCATGGTTTTAACGAGAGCCGATCATTTATTTATACACAATTATATAAGATCACTTCTAAATAATATTTTAAGACCCATTTTATAAAATTAATTAATGGTCTGGACGAGGGTCTAACCCGTGTCCTACTGCTAGTGTGTCTGACGCCTTAGCCACTGAGCCACACAGGCAGTTTAAATATATATAATTATATACATACATATCATAATACCGTATGTTTATATATTAATATGATATGATATAAGCCATACACGCATTGTTTACTTTAACTCTCGGTTAGTCACGTGACATATTGGGGGCTGATGTCAGTCTAAATCGTATATCAAAGTCATAAAGTTTTTTGGTAATATTATGTGTGTGTATTTTATTTTATTTATATATATTTTAAATGTGTTTATTTTATTTGTAGGGTTTTAAAATTTTAAAAACTTGTAAACTAATTATTAGTAAATTTACTAAACAAATCAATGAACATACATTTATTTGTAACCATTTATATTTATAATTAATATGGCAATTTAATTATGTTTACTGAATATATGTTCTGTAACCATTTATATTTATAATTGATATGGCAATTTAATTATGTTTACTGAATATATGTTCTGCTGTCTATTTCTAATGTATACATTTAAAACAAGGTTTTAATTAAGCACATTTTTAAATTCAAAAGATTTTTAATTATGCTAAAATTATGTCTAGTCCAATGATATCTTTTAAATTTCTATGAATATGTATTAACCTGTAATAAAACAATCTTTCTCGGACATTATAGATATAGAATTAAAGCTAATTTAAGATATAAAATTAATATATTTTATTTTATAATAATAAATAATAAATATTTAACAATATGTTTTAATAATTAGTTTAAAAAAAATATGTTTATAACATTTATTGATTTATAAATTTATAATTTATCGAAATATCTCGACAAAATACGAGTATTTCCGACCCAAATAAATTACATAGAGGCGCTATTTTACATAAACAATAATAAACTTCCTATTTTAATAATTTATATATATATTTCTTTTATTTAACAATATAATCAATAATTATGCCCAAATTATTCCATACGTGTGGTCCAAATGAAGCTATGGTAGTATCCGGTTGGTTAACTATTTCGAATGTAATTATATTGTGCATGTAACATATATAGTCATAATTTAAAAAAAAATAATATATTTCTGGGTGAAATATTTAAAATTTAATAGAAAATAATATATTTATACATATAATAATATATCTAACATTGTTATTAATTAAATATATCTTTACAAATATAAATTATAAAAAGATAAATATATATAAGAATTTTATTAAAATACTACATTTAGTTTACATTTTTATACCTAGCTCAGATTTTACAAATTATACATATAAAATTATATTTTGTATAATTATTATCATAATAAAATTTGATACATATCTATTAATAAATGTACTATATTTTTAATTAATATTATATTAATATAAGTGTTATTGGTTTTTTTTTTATTTTCGTTTTTGTTCGTTTTATTGTGAAGAATATTGGTTTTTTACTTATTAAATAATTTCAAATTAAATTTGTATTAATTTGTATTAATAAAATGTTATTTGTAATAAATACTTCTATGATTATTATTATATATTTCGTGTATATTATACTATAAATTATTATTATAATAATTATAGTATAATTTATACAAATGTTCAATAAATTCTTAACAAATTTAATTTTGTTTCCAAATTATTTTTCTTTTGGCCTTGCATGTTAAACATGATGTTTATTACATGAATATCTTTATTTAATACACATAATCGATACTTTTTTAATCATATTGATATTAATATTAAATGATACTATTATAGTAACTATTATAGTAACTATAGTATAATACTAAGTATTGAAATTAATATTCAATAATTTGTATACAAAACCAAATAAACCAATAGAATAAATTCAAAAAAAAACAGCAACCATGTAATTCACGCTTCCCTCCAGACGGCAGTGTTAACTTGTTATCAGATGAACACATATTATATAATTGTCTTTAATCATTCCAAAGTGATATGTTATTAACTATATTTAATATATTTATCAATACTTTTATTTTTATGAAGTAAATTGATATTAATTGTATTACATTATTCATATTATCCATGGTATACTTTATATAATATACATAATATATATTATTATTAATAATATTGATACTAATTTTATATGATATTAGTATTGAAATTAATAATTTTATACAGGGTTGGTCGGTTTTTAGGTTCGGTTTTTTTAATGGTTTTTTTGGTTTTTTTGATCAAAAAAACCATTGGTTTTTTTGGTTTATTTGGTTTATTTGGTTTGTTTGGTTTTTTTAACATTATAAAAGCGTTCAATCAAAAATAAGGAATCGATTAGGCAATGATAAGGCTGCAAAACTTGTTTTTTTATTTCGAGAATTAAATTGATTATATTTCTATTAGAAATCATCTAATTATTATTATTATTTTTTAAATTATTATATTGTTACAATTTGTAACTTGTAATTTTATTGTGAGAATTATATTGATTATATTTCTATTTACCGTATTGTTATTTTTTTAAATTATTATTTTGTTACAATTTGTAACTATTTTTTTTATTATATTTTACTTTATTTTTATAATAAATATATTTTAATAAAATAATTTTATTAACATTTAATATTAATAATATATTATTGAAAATTTAATAATATATATATATATAATAAATATATATAAATAATATTCATTAGTGTTGTATATTTTATACTTACTCTATATATGTATGTTTTGCACAGACATTTAATAATCGATCTAGGTATATATAATATTTTCTAATTAATAATCCGAACATTTAATTATAAAAAAACCAAAAAAACCGCCAACCCTGATTTTATATGATTAAAACAAAATAAACCATAGATTTTTTTGATTAAATCAACCAAAAAACTGAATAACCCTTATTAATATATATTAATTACTAATTAAATTACTAATATTACATTTAATAATTAATATATTAATATATTACAATAATATTTATTATATTAAATATATAATATATATTATATATTTTAAATACTTTATTATTGATATACTATTTCATTGACATAGTATGCCAATATATATGTATATAGTATTTTTACTTGGGAATTCGTCACATAAAACTACTGATATATAATTGTTATAATTAAAGCTATTTTTATATCTGCATATATATTCTTTTGAATGCCCTGACTTCCTCCAGATTCATCTGATATTCTTATTGATAAAACAAATGTAATATTAATTTTATATTGTATATTAATTTTAAGAATTTATAGATTTATATTAATATTTTATAAATAAATATATACATTATATATACATAACTAAGTGTTCATATTTTATCTTTATTACTTTTATTAGATTAGGTTTTGTATTGGAAAAAGAACAGCAATAAAATGCATTGCATTAACACAACAATTAAAATAATTAATATGTTGTTAAATGAGTAGAATAAGAGAAATTTATATTATCCGATGATAAAGTTACGTAATTATAGTTTGATAAATGTGATATGTGCCTTAGTAATAAAATTAATGTAAATTCAGCAGTAATCAATAAATCATACTTTATACATAAGTTGAAAATAGCACATTTACCATGTTGACACTAATAGGTAATTCAGGTGAACACATAGCTAGGCTACAGGTACAACACTGTTCAAAGTAAGTCAATATAACTAGCTAACCACTTGAATGTAGTGCTGTGTAGGTCAATGTGCAGTTGTGTTTACTTAAGCATCAAACCTCTAACAACAGCAACAACAATCTCTGCTGATTAATTTAAGTTATAGTTTTCCACATTTTCTACTTTGCTTAAAGTTTATATAGTATACATTTTATAATTATAATATTTAATAGATATTAATAAAATACATAAAATATAACTTCATATTAATTGCAAATCAGAGTATAAATAATTATATAATAAATATAATAACCATGTTGAATAAATCTAATAATAAAATAATAATACATATATCTATACTATACAATATTTATAGTATATATTCTATACTATAGAATATTAAATACCATCAATCAACCTTCTTTATACTAAATCCAAGGAATTTGTGATATGTAATATATCATTTTAAAGATTTATATTAATATAACTGTTACTAAGTATTTATGTTTCAATTATCATTTATAATTTACATATTTTGCTATTATAACACATATATATTAAATAGGTTATGATTATAATTATGTTAATTGATTAATGAATGAATTATATGCAGTTATTTATTTACGTAATATATATATTAAGTTAAATATATTAATTATATATAATGAAGTAGTACAATTAAAATTGTAATTTAAAATATCAATATAAAATTGTCCATACGTATTTTTATTAATTATATGATAATAATATAATTATATAAATGATATATACTACTATAATATAATATTTATGTAATGTGCTTAATGTAGATAATAAAGTAAACTCTACGTAAACTCTATTATATAAACATACACTAAATAAGGCGATAATGCATTTACAAAATATAACACGTGTACATAATATACATTAAGATATTTCACTGGATCAATAATACTTGATAGTCAATCTTTACACACTGCCTCCCTCCCCCGGTCGTGCTAATACATTATTCATGTGTTTACGTGACCTCTACTTCATGTGTACTCGTCTCCCCTACGACCCTCATCATCGTCTATTACGTAATGTACGTTGCGCAATATACGTGGTGGCAATAATGAAGGGCTTGTTCCATCGATAATAGAACTGCGGCTAGCTTCATTATATGCTTAGCTACATATAATCTATATTAGTGGTGTATATCTAGTGATTGCATTTCTAGAGTTTCGAATAAATAACTTCTAATGAACAATAAGATTATATTAAGTTACCTATATAGATATATATTGTTAAGACTTATTGAAAATACTATTATATTTTATATCAGTCCTTATTATAAAGATAGTATTCATATATAGTATACTTCATATATAGTATACTTCATATACTATACTTAATTTATATTACACAAATGATGATATTATCTATATTGGTTTATACATGAATATGTAAATCCTTATATAAAAATAGCTCTACATATACCTGATTAATATATCAAATATGACTACAAATGCAATAATACATACATAATTTATTATAAATGTGACTGCAGCGTTCACATATCTAATAATAACTAAACACTCACACACACACCCTATCACACACACACACACACACACTCTCACTCTCACACACACTCTCACACTCACACTCACACACACACACTCTCTCACACACACACTCTCACACAACCACACACATTCTCTTTCACAACAACACACACACCCTCTCACACACTCACACACACTCACACACATTCACACACTCACACACACTCTCTCACACACAACCACTACCAATAGGTCTAGGACTATCTAAGCCTCTACTGATACCCGGAGGTCGTGTGTTTGTGTGGCCTGTCATACAGAAGATACAGAGGTTAGCACCGTACTGGTCAGTTGAGATACCGGTCATTTAGTACCAGGTCAGTAGAGATACCGGTCATTTAGTACCAGGTCAGTAGAGATACCAGTCATTTAGTACCAGGTCAGTAGAGATACCAGTCATTTAGTACCATATCATCTATTGCCAGGTCAGTAGAGATACCAGTATTTAGTACCATATCATCTATTGCCAGGTCAGTAGAGATACCGGTCATTTAGTACCAGGTCAGTAGAGATACCAGTCATTTAGTACCATATCATCTATTGCCAGGTCAGTTGAAATATAGGTCATTTAGTACCGGTCATTTAGTACCGAGTTATTTAGTACCGAGTTAATTCATACCATATCATGTAGTACCAGGTCATTTTATACCATATCATTTCATATCAATCATTTCGTATCATGTATTTTCATACCAAGTAATTTAGTACAAAGTCATTAAGTACCAAGATATTTAGTACCAAATCATTTATTTCAAGTCATCAAGTCATTTCTTATAAAGTCATCATATCAAGTCATTTAATACCAAATAATTTTGTACCAATACAATTTAATTTGACTTATACATATGGTACTATTTTTAAAATAGTATTTTACTATACCTATTACCTCTACTATTATTACTATACATATGTTTTTTTTTCTCACAAATTAAATTGTTTGTTACGAAATGACTAGTAGTACTAACCAGTCATTTCTGACTCAGTACTGTCTAGTTATTCTGCCCACCTGACATCCTGCCCACCTGACATTCTGCCCATTACAGACTTTCTCTGAACACGATAACCCTGGTCATAGAAAGTCCTCAGGTATACACTCAGATGGGAGTGGCTATCTCAGTTACAGGCATCGCACAGGTTAACACACTACTAGCGCCCCCTATGAGTGAGTGTATAAGTTACACGTATTTATTATTAAAGCGCAAACTTAACATTAATATTACCATAACATTATCATCATATTTGTTTATATTATTGCAATTTGTATTAACAAAATATAATATTTAATATGATGATTTATAAATATTTATATAACATAGTAATCTATATTTCTACTAATAGCGCTGGTAGTGAATGTATTATCTTTAGAATATACTGTATATAATATACTGTATAGTATATATATATATATATATATATATATATATATATATATATATATATATATATATATATATATTGTTATTCATTATTAGATTACTATTTATATTGGCAACAATTCTAAATTATTCATGATCTATACTTTTAATAAATGTCATCATATAATACAATAGCATTGTAATTGTACTAGGTTACAGTAGGTCTGTATTGTTATTTATGTATCATTGATTATACAGTAGACCGGTTCGTTCGATTCAATTTTTAATCCTTCATATAAAATATAATACATATCTATATTTTAGTATAATATGTATTAATAATTTTTATAAAAAAATAGTTACCTTTGGTCACGAAGCATTTAAAGTTTGAAATATAAATTATTATTTTAAGATAAAATGTATAATATTCCATGTATAATAGTAATGACGCCATCTTATTATCTTTGATGTTTACAAATATTTAAATTAATATTTAAAATTAATTATGTATTTGTATTATATTTAATGAATTAATATAATATAGACCATTATTTATATTTATTATTAATATAATATCTATATTTCATTTTTATATCTACAAATTACCAATATTAATGTCTCCTAAAATTCGAGAAAATACACCATTTTACAAAGTATTTATTTCAAAATAATTCAAAAAAATAATTAATTTTTTAAAATTAATATATATAATTATACTTTACATACATTTGAGTGATCATATTGTATTGAATTGTGGATATGAGTTAGATATAAATGTCCTTTATACAAATAAAATAAAAAAAATAAAAAAATATGTAATTATATTTTGTATTTCATATTTCAAATAAAAATCCAACAAAATTTAAAAATTATGTTAATTTTTTTTGTAAAAATAATTTTTAATTTTTTAATAATTAATTTGAATTGTATTATTATTATCTATAAATTATATATTTTAATTTTTTAAATTAAATTGTAATAATTTATTTATATTAAATTATACGATTTTTAGATATTTTTTTTTACTAACCTTTAACCTTTAACCTTCGAGGTTAACCACTCCATGTAGTAATAAATACTTCTCAGGCGTGGTGTCCCGTAGGACAGAGTTTATAGTTGGTCGTAGGCAATTTTAAATAGGTACGTTTTTAATGCCCTTTTAAAACTGTTTGTGCATCGTTGTTCACGTAGAGACGGTGGTAGCTTATTCCATAGCGTAGGTGCAGCGCAGGAGAAGGCACGTAGTCCGTGATTTCGGTTGTGATAGGGGGTTTTCAGTAGGTTAGTTACTGCAGGTCTGGCGCTTCGTGGAATGGTTTTACTAAAATTATTTTATAAAATTTGGGCATCTAGATTGTTATGAAAAATATTTTGTACTGTTAATACTACTTGTTATATATGTTTCTAGGATATATCCATAGTTGGCTTAAAAAAAATCATCCAATTTTATAAAAATTGAATAAAACTTATATCTATATCTCCCCCATGTTAACTTTTGTATGTATTCAATGTTAAAATAAAAAGGTCTCGTGACATAACAATATTTAAGATATAGATCTAAAATTTTAAACACTTATTCATCATAGCATACATAATTGTCACAGATGTGAAGGTTTATAAAATTGCGAAAAAAAATGTAGTACGAACCGGTCTATTATACAGCATTGTTTCTTTACATCATGTTGGAACACATAACTTATGTGTTTAATGATGGTATTACTATTATTGTAAACAAATGATAATTAAAATATATTCAAATAATAAATAAACAATTTAAAATAACAATGTGATCAGAAATTCTAATTTTCTGTATTAATAAGTGTGCATACCTAAAAAATGTACAACTTTATTGTAAAATAATTAATAATAGAGTTAATATAGGAAATAATTAAATCTTTAAGGAGACATTCTTTTTTAAATAACATAATTTTTTTTAAATATATTTTTATTACAAATATAATAAAGTAAATCAATTATCTATCATTTCATGTAACAATTAATTTTTAATTCAATAATAAACATGTAAAAATGATATTTGATAATACATATTATATTAAATATATGACATAAATATCTATGTATGTATCTGTAATTTTATATTTATATTATTTTCTAAGTTATTAGTGTTATATTAATACTACTAGTAAATTAAAATCTTTCTTTAACCTTGATTTTTTCATTATATTTTTTTTCTGCAATAAACATCTTACAACTTAAAATGACCACAATATTCAATATTGCAAAGATAATAACATTTTCAGAATATATAGAAAATAACTAGATCTATAATATACAAGTTTTCTTTGTTAGAAAATGTATATAAAATTATGAATACTATATACTATAATATATACTAAATACCCTATATAATTATATTTTTTAAAATCATAATGTTCATATTAAACCTTATAAACAACATCATGTGAATGTAAAAAAAACACTTAATATTTATATATTTACTCTCCATTTATATAAAAAAGTAGTGTTACCTATATTGAAATTATATGTGGCACTATTTATAACTTACGACCCAGTATGCAAGAAATCCCTTTCAATTTACATGGCATGTGTATTAAATCACATTATTAGATTCGAAGGGTGCCTATCCCCTTATAGATAAATAAGAAAACAAATGTATTAGATTGATATCTTTTATAAACATCCAAGGATAAACATTATTCAAGCTCAATTTTTGATTAATAGCTAATGAATTGAAAACTTATCCATCGCACTGAATTCATATTAATAATACATTTTCATTTATATATAAACATCTTATTAATAATTATTTACAATCTAGAAATAAAAGATAAACATCGTAATTATTTATATAATTTTACAATATTTAAAATAATGTTCACTACAATACACATAAATATGCCATTAGATAATGATTGAAAATTATCCTTTTGTTATGCATAAATTTAAAACTTCTTATATAATATAACAAACATATAATTAATATGTCTCTGTAGTCAATTGACTCGAGTAATTTATAGATAACTGGGTAGCATTATTCTAATAGTGTCTAGTAGTAAGTTTAATGTTATCTCTCAATGGATCACACAAAGGTGAGGGCTAAGTTCTATAAATAGCGCGCTGGTACTGATAGCGCGTGGCTCCCTCTATAAGGTTAAGATAGAAGCGGTCAACAAGGACACACTATACACCGCCGCGCAACTCTTCATGGAGAAAACCGACAACGAAATCAGACATATCGCCACGGAAACACTGGAAGGACATCAACGCGCTATCATGGGCAATATGACCATAGAGGTTGTGGTTGTCTGTGGCTTTCTAGGCTCCCAGTCACCCCCGCCCGCCCACCCACCCCCTACCAGGGTGCTATGTACATACTTGTACAACCTCCGCTATATAGCGCTCTAGGTAATATTGTACGCTCCGTGCCGCTACAATATTCGCGTAGCCCGTAATGTCGTAATGTCATAGTTCAAGGTCGCTATCACCTTCATCTCTTCCTCCTCCTCTTCCTCCTCTTCCATCCATCCGCTATGCTGTCTATTAGGTTCGTATCGAAGGTTCCAATGAAACCGCTCTCAGGTCCGCTTGTCAGATGTTCTTAGGAAAGTCTGGCTCCGAAATCAAACATATCGCCCTTGAAACGCTCGAAGGTCATCAACGAGCCATAATGGGTACAATGTCTATCGAGGTATATATGGAAGCGTTAGAACATTCATTATTATCGACCCCTCCCCTATATTTTACAACATAAGTGTGCTATAGATGTGGCTACTAGTAGTCTAGGATAGGTGTTTTCACCAATATGGTTTTCTATGAATGACTTTTGATTTAGTAGTTTATTACGGCATGTTAAACGTATCATTATCTGTTGATCATATTTAACCATATTTAATAATAGATTCTAATAACTAAATAGACACACAGAGGTAAGTACACATCATTAATGTAGAGTATATATTTGATTACATAGGTCATAGTGTATTCAACAAATTCATGTATACTCGAGTTAATATAGATATTTGTGCAATGATAATAGGAGATTTACAAAGATCGTAAGAAGTTTTCGTCAGCTGTGTTCTCAGTAGCCTCTACCGATCTCTACAACATGGGAATCACAGTGGTTTCGTACACGCTTAAAGACATCCGAGATGATGAGGTATATCTCACCATCACCACCATCAGCATCATTATCATCACTATCAACATCAATATCATCAGCATCACTATCACCACTATCACCATCATCGTCATCATCACCATCACCATCATCAACCTCATCACCTCAATATCACTATCACTATCACCACTATCAGCATCATTATTACTATCATCATCACTATTACCACTACCATCATCATCAACATCACTATTACCACCAGTCACATCACCATCAACATCATTATCATTATCATCATCATCATCACCTCTTCTCCACTGCAGGGATACCTGAAAGCTCTGGGTATGGCCAGGACTGCCCAAGTAAAGCGAGATGCTAGGATGGGAGAAGCTTTAGCTAAAAAAGAAGCTGGAATTCGGGTAATCATCATATTATTCATTATTCTGAAATCTTATATGCTTTAATTTATATATTATATTAACACTTTGATCTTTTATTATCCATATTATATCATATATTAAATTAAATGGTATTATTTATAATTTATATTCACTAGTTTTAGTGGGTATTTATTATAAAACTTATTAAAATATTGATAAATCATTTAGTCCAACGAATATAATGATATTGATTATGTTTATATATGTCATTGTTTTCAATTCTTACCTATTACATCACTACTCATGATCATTACTATCATTAATATGTTTAAATATATGATAATGTTATAATAATTAGTATGAATAAATAGAATTCTAGAATGAACTTATTAATATATATAATTCAAATGGATCAGGAAAAATCTTATTAGAATTGTATATGTTTATATATATAACTATGAGAATATGATACAAATAGTAACACGGTTATACATGCATTACCCCTACGTAGGAATCCAATGCTGAGAAGGAGAGAATGGAAGCGAGATTCTCTAATGACATTGAGATTGCCAAGTGCCAGCGAGACTTTGAACTGAAGAATGCTGCCTACGACTTTGATGTGAACACTAAGAAGGCTGAGAGTGATATGGCTTATAGCTTACAGGTCTGATACACATCATCATAGCATTATCTAGTAGCTCATTATATTCTATTATTACTACATTACATTTGTAATTAACAATTAAAATTACTAATTATTTTTTTAATTTAATATTTTAAATTTTAACTTAAGTCGATGTCAATTACATATTTTATCTTGTAAAAATCACAGATTTTTTTATTTTTATTTTCATTTCTAATAAACTACACTATAATATATAACTATATTTTACAACATTTAAACTTCGATAAATATAAAATAGTCCATAATTTAACCATATTTTATTTTGAATATTGTCTTATTTTATTTTAAATAGTAAATTATTTAATAATATATATCCATTTTTATTATAATCAATATATATATATCAGGAATATATACTTGATATATTAATATTTACTATAGTGATACTATACGAATATATTATGAAAATATACAACAATCCATGGCAGTAATTACAGAATTCTAGTTGACTATGCTAATGGTTTAAGCAAACATTAATAATTGTGTTATATGTAGAGTGTAATAATAGATCTCCGTTGTATATAATATTGTAGGCATTATATTATTTACTATTTAATATTGATATTTAGTATACATTAGTTAATATTATTTTATAATTTAATATTGATGAAATTCAAAAACTTAAATACCGGTATTAAGGGCTAAGTAAAAATAACAGTTAAAGCATGTAAGCATGTACAATGTGTATCAATACATCAGTGTATTACTCATATTGGGTTTGTGAAGTCAATGTGCTAATAAGAAGTAATGTGTTCATAGTAAACGTTTAATGTATGTAATCATGTAATGTGTTCATAATTAACATTTATATTTATGCACTTATTTATATGAAAATTAAATATATTAAATAATTTAAATTACACAAATATGGTTGTGGATATTCTGTTTAGATTCCTATATGATATATATATACTACTAATATTCATATTCTAATTAATCCAATCGGTTTGTTGATATAACACTCTACAATATAACTATATCTTTATAATATATAATGTAATATAATTATAATTCTGAATAGTTAATAGTGAATCTATAGCATTCTTACATCCTAATACTGACTCACCACACAGGCTGCTAAAACTAAGCAGAAGATCAAGAAAGAGCAAATGCAGATACAAGTAATCGAGCGAACGCAAGAGATACATGTAAGTACCCACACTCGCACACTCGCACACCTGCACACTCGCACACACACACTTGCACACACACCAGCACACTCGCACACACACACCTGCACACACACCAGCACACTCGCACACCAGCACACTCGCACACACACACTTGCACACCTGCACACTTGCACACCTGCACACACACCAGCACACTCGCACACACACACCTGCACTCGCACACACACACCTGCACACACACCCGCACACACACACCCGCACTCGCACACACACACCTGCACACACACACCTGCACACACACCAGCACACTCGCACACACACACCTGCACTCGCACACACACACCTGCACACACACCCGCACACACACACCCGCACTCGCACACACACACCTGCACACACACACCTGCACACACACCAGCACACTCGCACACACACACCTGCACACACACCCGCACACACACACCCGCACTCGCACACACACACCTGCACACACACACCTGCACACACACCAGCACACTCGCACACACACACCTGCACTCGCACACACACACCTGCACACACACCCGCACACACACACCCGCACTCGCACACACACACCTGCACACACACACCCGCACTCGCACACACACACCTGCACTCGCACACACACACCTGCACACACACCCGCACACACACACCCGCACTCGCACACACACACCTGCACACACACACCCGCACTCGCACACACACACCTGCACACACACACCCGCACACACACCCGCACACACACACCTGCACACACACCTGCACACACACCTGCACACTCGCACACACACACTTGCACACACACCTGCACACTCGCACACATACCACCACTACCAGTGCCTAGGTACTAGTCTGATTAACACCGAATACTTGCTATAGGTACAAGAACAGGAGATCATTCGTAAAGAGTTGGAACTTGAAGCTAATGTTAAGAAACCTGCAGAAGCTGAGAAGTTCAGACTTGTAACGCTCGCCATGGCTCAAAAGTTAACCCCCACCATCACTACTACCCTACCCCCACCATTAACTCTCAATACTATGCTAATACTAATCTATCTCCACCACCACCACTACATTAGGAAGAAGATCATTCTAGAAGCAGAAGCAGAGGCTAATGCGATCAGGGTAAGATAACTTAGTTAACTATAGTATAGACCACTGTACTAGTATATTCTATGTATACTATATCATCTAAAAAAAAATATTATAAAAAAAATCGAAATATTATCTTTCATAATACATTAAATAAGTGTCGAAACCTCATTTTTTTATTTTAGTTTTATTTCAAAATAACAAATTTAGTTTATTATCTAAATAATGAAATATAACATATTATTTAAAAATAAATATAAGTATAATAAATTTTAATTTTAAAATATAAAACTAAAACATAGGAAGCTATCTCAGAATATATTATTTATTTTTTTTATTTTTTTCAAACTCACATTAATTTTTATCCTTTAATGAATCTTTATACACATTTCTGAGTGTGTATAATATTTCTAATAATACATTATATAATTAAAATATATGCATATATTCTATAGATACAAATATATTACATAATTTCACAAAAAAGTGTATATTTTTGAATTTTAAAATATTTGTTTCACTAAAATACGTATATATTCGTTTTCTTCATATTACCATCAAAGATTTTGCGAAGCAAAGATATAACACTCCCTATGCATGCAACGTAATTTAGTAATATACCCAACCGCTGCTAGCAGTATCGAAATCACTGAAATAGATTTAGGTTCGGCTCTGTTTGCATACAACAATGTTTTCATTGCTCTATTAAATTACATGCAATATAAATTAACTTTTACTTACTAAATATATACTTATAGCATTTAAAACATACATATCATATTTGTTTGTTATATATTAGTAATGAACACTTAGTTTTCATCATATAAATATTAATTTAAAGCATATTATTTAACATTTTAAAAGTGTATAGTTAAATACGAATTTACATTATAAACAACGCATAGTTCCTAAAAGTAACCCGCTATAGGTGGCACCAGGGTATTTTGTATACAAATTCGAATTACACGATTTCGCGTAAGTGTTATATCTTTCCTTCGGAAAATCTTTGTTACCATCATCTAACAATATTGGCAATATATAACTTTTATATATATGAATAATATCTACATAATATGAAACAAATGATATCTATCAAAGAGATGATGTGATTATAGTAGAGCTATTTCTCCCTATCTTTTACATGTAAAGTGACATGCAAGATCGTAAGCATACCTGATGCCTAATGTAGGTCTACCTCAATGTAGTGTACCTGCAACCTGTATTTTGTAATGTGTGATGAGAGGCCATACACTATAATGTGACAATATACTGAGGCTACTGCCTTCTTTAATTCAGATTCACTTTAGAATCATTGATCTTAACATATATAATAGTAACAAATACCTAGAACAATTCTAATACAACTGAATGCACACTAAATCACAAGTTTATCAGTACTAGTGCTATAATAACAAATGTTTTACGATAAAGTTACGCCCGCTAGTAATATGAAACATCATTACTAATTGTACAATATAATAATACAACATTGACTAAACTTGTAGCTATCCTCCACTGGTAGTTACTAAACTTGCCTATTGCAGTAAAGGCCTACTTTTCTCACTAACGGAACATCACATTAGAACACAATATAATAATAATAACCGTCATATAGAATCATATATAGACTTTCTAAATCAACACCTACTTTCAAACACATTCTCTTACCTTACAAACAAATACACACACCCTCACACCTACACCTACACCTATACAGCTTAAGGGAGAAGCAGAAGCATTCGCTATAGAAGCCGAAGCAAGGGCTGAGGCAGTACAGATGCAGAAGAAGGCTGAGGCTTGGAATGATTATCAAGATGCTGCCATGATTGAGATGGTATTGAAGATGCTACCTAAGGTTACATCAGTAATAGTTATGCTAGGTAATCTAATTTATAGAGAAGAAAAGTTATAAATATAAAATATAATATTTTAGATAATGTTTAAACTATATTGCTACATACAATTTGTTATAAACGATAATAAATAAAATTCATATAATAGTCAGAAATAAATAAAGTTCTTACTTTACAAAATATAAATAAAACTTGTCATCAACATTGTTTTCAAGTTCTATAAAGTCTCAGAGAGAAAAATAGGAACTTATATTTTAACTTTTACCTATGTATTATTAAAATATTTTAAACAAATTTACTAAAAATTGATTTTTTTTCGCAAACATGAAACACTTAAATTTACTTTAGAAATAAAAACTAGAAGATGAGAAAAATGAAATAAAATAAATTAATTTTTTTTTACAGATAATTAATTTTTTTCTTAAAAATATTATTTGTTTTTTCTTATATAATATATTTATATACATTTAATAATTTTTAATTTAATATATATATATAATATATATGATCAAATTTTATTTTTGAAAAAATCCTAGAAATATCAATATTTCCTAGAAATATTATTTTTATTTTAGTTTTATAATTGATTTTATTAAATAAAATGTATTTCCTTTCGTATGATGCTACTCCATGTTAATTATCATATCATGTCCATGTCCTTGTACATGTCCTTGTACATGTTAAATAGGCTATCCGAGGAAACTCAATTTTCATTAAAAAAAGATTGATTAATTTAATTTTAAATAACATAGATGAATTTCTTATACGATTATTATCTTACAATAAAGTATGTGAAGAAATTAATTTGTTAAAATATATATCCCACAAACTGTCACAAATATACATCCAATGTTGGTAATGATATTATTGTTATATATATATATAAATATGTTATCAGTTTTTAAAAATCAGCCATTTTCCCTCCTTTTTACATGCTGAATAGTCTACACTCATTATTTTACTTTCAAATATTAAAATATAATGTATTATCTTCAAAATGATGTACAATAAATGTATTATTTATTAAATGCATTATAAACATACTCCTGTACAAAATATAATATACATTATTATGTAATATTTATTTCACAACAAATTTTATAAGCTATAATATCTCGGAATTTTTGTTTACCCAATTTATAAAATGTGGAAGATTCCACAGTTTGATAAATATTTATAAATTGTTGAGATACATACTAATGTTGATGTTACAAATATTACCTAAAGGTACTTTTGAAAATATAAATATATTGCTTCAATATAAAAAATAAAATCTTTTTAAAAAATATTTAAATTTAATTTTTTTAAAACACTATTTTTCCCTATGAATTAATACTACTAATGTTCCCCCCCATTAGGTTATATCGCCATGGATTCGTTAAAAAGTAATAAAATTAATATTGATTAATGAAATGTTATTTAGTAAATGTGAAAAAATTATATATGAAATCAGTTTAGAAATAGCATAAAAAGCATCTTTTATAAATTATATAAATTAGCATGCATTTTTAAAATAATTAATTTATTTTTATTTGATTTTTTACATTTATTTAATTTATAAAATAAATTATTTATTTTGAAATTTACATTCCTAAGTAATATATCTAATATATAAATTCTATTAATATAGTTTCTAAATATTAATAGTTTATAATTTATTTGAATTTTATTGAATTTATTTATTGTTGATTTTTCAAATGAGTTTTATTCAGAATAAATTTTGTTGCTATGTTTATGTATATAAATTAGTGTTTAGATAAAAGTAATGAAGCTATAGACCTAATTTCTTTTGCTCTATATAAATAACATATGTATGCACAATTCGAGAGAGAAAATATTAAAAAATAATTATGCTGTATTGGATTTTATCAAATTTGTAAAAAAAAAATAAAATAACATAAAATTATGTATATTATTATTATACATGTAAAATATATATTTTTTATTTTTTTGTCTCTAGGATTATTGATATAAATGTCCTTTTTATATAACAAAAAAAAACAATTTTTAAATTCAATGAAGAATTTTTTTGAAACACTCAAACGGATACATTCCCTATCTCTAAACATGTAAATTCAATAAAATGGCCGTCCCATGGGGATATTCCCTTAATATAAAATCAACTATTTAATAATCAAATGTAATATTTCAATATTTCTCCCATTCTCTATAACTAGAAACAAGTTTAATACATTTCAACGTTGATAGGTGGCAGCAGAGATCGCTACTCCTCTCGCTCAATGCAAGAAGATCACAATGGTATCTAATGGTACCAGTGGGGTGGGGGCAATGAAACTTACAGATGAAGTTATGGCTATCATGAACAAGATGCCAGGTATCATGCAGGGAATGACTGGAATAGATGTAACAAAGGTTAGCGCACAAATATATATATAGGATATATATATATATAACTGCTTGTGTGGCTTCATTGGCTAAGGCGTCAGACACACAAACAGTAGGACGTGAGTTCGAGCCTCGTCCGGACCATTAAAATAGGTCTTAAAATAATATTTAGAAGTGATCTTATTTAATTGTGTATAAATGTATGCCTTAACATGATAATGGCTTCAAAGGGAAATTAGAGCCATATGGTTATAAGTGAAAACTTAATCTAAGTTCATGGATGGAATGAAAGAACTCCATCAAAATAACAAATAACTATGAATATATACTTATAAAAATATCCTAAATATTTAAATTACTCCACAGGTATTGAAGCAATCTCATCGTTGAACACCCCTAAACACCCCTGAACACCCCTGAACACCCCTGATTACCCCTGATTACCCCTGACTACCCCTGATTACCCCACTATCATCACCTCATTGTAACACTAACCACATACTCCTATATTATATTCCTATATTTCCATTAGTAATGTTCATATAGCTTTTCCGTACAATTATTGCTATTTTATTATTTTTTTTATGCCAATCAACATTTTTATTCATGCAACCTTAGGAAATCTAAGTATTAAATAAGCTTTGTTCATATTTATTAATTTGCTAATAAAATACATTTAGAACATATGTTTCACTCGATGTATTATTTAATAATGATATTATAATCTTATTATATAGATTATAAATGTAATCATATTATATAATTATACAAATTAATTTTATGTACAATTTTTATATTTTGCATATATATATTTGATATTTTATTTGGTAAATTACAGAATATTTCTAAAGTAATTTCTCTATAAATCATGTTTATTTATTATTTTGCTTAATCCTCCTTTTAAAAATAAATATGAAATTAATATTCAACTTATTTTAAATTACTTTTAAATTAAAAGTTGTAATCAAGATCATATAATATAAAAGTATTTAATACATAGGTTAAAATCCATATAAGAATATTATAATGGATTCTGTAAATCATAATCTAGAGTCTATGAAATAAATGACTGTGTTCTACTAATACGTTATCTACACAACAATTAGAATTAATACTTATAATGTCATCTTATCTAAAGTATAACAACACGATACATTAAGGGGATCCTGCACATAACACGCAATTTGCCAATTTCGTTTATAAATAGATTTGAAAAATAGAACTGATATTCTATTCTAAAATTGACCTACTTTTTGTATTATATTCATAACATATACATGCATAGGAAAATACAAATTTATTTGTAATCTTATTATTTATTATATTATATATATCTAAATTAAAAATTATGGTATTTCTATATAAATTATCATTTCATACAATGACTACTATACATTTTATTAGTTATCTCTATTTTACTATTCACATAATTAAATTCTATATAAGCAAAAACAATTAATATTATATCTATAATAGTTTTTATGTTCTATATATTTGAATGCACATATCTAGTGTGAAATAATTATTCTGAGAAAACAGTGTTTGAAGTTTGACAGTATAAAAATATAATATTGAATTGTACTAAATTGTTTACGGATAATAAAAAACACTACAATAAGTATTATTAAGGAATAAATTAAGGAATAAAAAAAAATATGAAAATAAATAAATTAGCATCACTTTAAATGTGCTGGATCCCCCAAGTCTTATAAATACTGAATTTGTTGATATAGGTATATAATATGAATTAGATAATTTACCTTAAAAAATAATCGATTATAATTAGTAATGTTAACAAATATGTTAAATTTCTTTATACAAGAGAATTAGACACCATATTAGAATCGTGTAGATGTAGATTTTCAATAGCTGTACTATAGTATCGAAAGATATACTTATTAAAATAATAAATTAATGTTATAAATTCCTCAGCAACTATATTTCAATGATAATATAAATGGATAACAACTTTTATAAATGTTTTTTTAAATATTGTATTGTTAATAAATCAGTATTAACCCTTTGCATCCGAGGATTTTATAATTACATGTCGCCTAGTTCAGAGATTTTATTTTTTTTTAAACTTTATGAACGTTTTTAATAAATGAAAATGTGGATATAAATAAAAAAATGTTCTATTACAAGTTATAATTTGTTGGTTTAGTATATTACAGTTTATTAATCTGGAAAAAAATTAGTAATTAATTAATTATTAAAAATATTATAATTAATTAAAAAGTAACAATTATAATTTATTCTTTAAAATAAAATAATTATATTTTAAACCTAAATTAATGTATATAATACTAATATTTTGTATATTCATTTAGTCTTATAAAGTGGTACAAATATATAAAACAACAAGAAATTATATAAAGCGAGTCATTATTGAAAAATTTACAAGTAATAGCTCACAAATAATATAACATATTTTATATTATTAGATTTATAAATTAAAAATAAAAAGTAACGCTATAATTCTGTAGTATCGGTGAAAATAATATTGTAACGTATACTTCCGCCAATTTTAATATTAGAACGCATGTGTTATTTATATAATTACGAAAAAATTAGAAATAAAATATTTTGCATTAATAAGTTACTACTAAATAAATAATTAATGGTAATATTTATCTAAATTTTTATCAAATTTGAAATTTGTTATTGATATATACTTTTGATTGAAATTTTGTACTACAATGATATTTACTTTAGTTTCTATAAACGATAAAATATTCAAACTATTTTATATATTAAAATGAATTTATTATATAACAAAAATGATATTATTTTTCATATTTAATTAATATAATTTATTATATTATATGATTAATTTTATTTCTAAAAAAAACCTCATAAGGTTATATATATAACCTTATATGAGGTTTTTTTAATAATATTATACCAATTAACTTGAAAATTAAGATATGAAACTTATTTTTTTTAAATCTTATAAAGAAAACATTTCACATTTCAAAGAAAACATTCATATAATTTTGATACATTAAAATAATAAAATGGATATCAACAGCTCGAAATTTTGTAACACATGTAAAATCAACAGCTAGGACTTAAAGGGTTAACGACTATTATATATAATCACCGTATAATTTGATTCTGAATATTAATTATCTATCCTACAAGTCATTTATCACCTTCACATTTAAAACCTTCCAAGTCCCAGTTTACTCAGAGATATATATTGCATATTAGCAAGTTAGTCAAGAAAATAAGTGGTAATAATTATTGTATATTTTAATATCAGAATATATTAATAAATATATGTTATGTTAATATGATTAATATCTATCTAGTTATTTTAATAATACATCATTTTAGATATATTCCCAAGAAACCAAAGTAGGTGTAAAAATGGTATGCAACGTTGTAAATATGGGTGCATTATGGACAAATAAAAACTAGTACATATGCTCAAATCTCCACCTATAATTACAACTTGTCTAATAATTTTCAAAAAATAGTGCATATATATCAACCATTTGTATTTTCTTAATTATCAATATAATTATGATTATAATTGTTGTTCAAGGTAAAAACTTGAATAAAATAATTGTGATTTAGTAAAAGACTAATGATTATTCAATAAAATATGAATTTTAAAATAATAACTTATTTATTAATATCAGAATATTAAATTAAATATAGAATTAAAATAATAATTTATATTATTACTAATTTAATAAATATATTAAAATAAAGAAAAAGTAAAATATTATAATAATTAATATAAAATTTAAATAAATATATATACATTATGTATTATTATGTATTACATGTAATATTAATTTAATTTTTACAGTCATTACAAAGTAATAGTATTATAATAATAATAATAATAATAGAAAGGTTTATTGACTCAGAAAACGATGGACGTTTATGTGCGTCAAGTTGAAATAATAAAACAAATAAATAGTTACGCAAATAATAATAAATTTAAAAAGAAGACATTATAATGATACCATATATGTATGTAGTCGACATTTAAAACTCATAAATGATGACATGGTGCGTAATTCATCGGGAAGACTATTCCAGTATTTCGGAGCAGCAACCGTGAAAGCAGCATCTGCATACATAGATGAGACAAGCGGTAGAGAGAGTTTCATCAGCTCACATTTGCGACTCGGACGAGTAGTTGTTCGAATTATGAGTCCCTTCGATAGGTAAGACGGAACTCCCATATATATAGCCTTGTGAGTAATGCATAGAAGTCGAAACTTGCATAAATCTCGAAACTGCAACCACCCGAGAGTCGCCATTATGGAATGTATAGATATGGTTAAATCACTACGCTTTAGCTTAAATAATATGCGAACAGCTCTACGTTGTATTGAATCGAATTTTTTCATCAATTTTTGCGGAATATTAATTAAAAGCGAATTACAATATCTAAGTCGACTACAAACTAATGAATGTAATAATGATTTAGTTAAATTAAATGTTAGCTTAGAGCGAGCCTTGCCTATATTATACAGGAAATAATTAGCAGTGCGGACAGTGTTTGATATATGTACTGAGTAATCTAATACATTATTTATAGTAAAACCTAGAGTAGTGATGGTGTTTGAGATAGGAAGTGAGATAAGGAATGGATGAGTGAGAGTAATTGAAGAAAGAGATCTAGAAAGTATAATGCTATCAGTTTTAGTAATATTTAATGAAAGTGAATTACAGGAAAACCAAGAGATTAAATCTTTAATACAGTTAGCAATTGAAAGTTGAATTATGTCAATATCAGAACCAGGTGGAAAAAAAGTATAAATTTGTAAGTCATCAGCAAAGAGGTGATAACGAATATTTGGGTATTTTTTAAAAATCAAATTAATGGGAAGAATATACAAAATAAAAAGAATCGGACCCAGTACTGATCCTTGAGGAACGCCATGAGTGTGAAAATGGAGCCGACAAAGATGACTTGATCTTTACCGAAGATATTCTATTAGATACAAATGACATCAACCAGTTGTGAACCTGTCCATGAATACCTATTTCACGTAGACGGTAAGAAAGAATCATATGATTTAACGTATCAAAGGCACTAGACAGATCAAGAAGAACCAAATAACAAGAAGCCTTATTATCCATAGATAGTATAATATCGTTAAACACAATGTTTAGGGCAGTTTCTGTACTATGATTGGGAAGGTATGCACTATGAAAGCATTCCACAATAGAGTTCGATATGATATAATCAATAAGCTGACGCGCAACTATGCGTTCCATAGTCTTAGAAATTGATGATAATTGCGAAATAGGACGATAGTTGGATAGTATGGAAGAATCGAGATTATGTTTCTTTAATATCGGAGTGATGTAAGCATACTTCATCGATTGTGGTACAATGGATGAAGATAATGATACACGAATTATACCAGTAATTATATCAATTAGATAGGGAGATAATATACGAAGTAAATTAAGAGGAACAGGGTCAAGTGGGGAATTGGATTTCAAACAAGACATGAGAGAAAGGACAACAGAAGAAGTGGGTAAATTAAAATAAGACCAGTGAGTATCAGAGAAAGAGGGTGAACTTTCAAAATAAATAGAATCTACTACAGGAAGATCATCTATTATTTTTAAAACTTTATTTTGAAAAAAGTTAGCAAATAAAGAACACAGATTATCATCAGAACCATCTGGTAGATTTTTATTCCGATTTTTACCAATTAGAGAAAAAGCTAATTTAAAAGCTTCTTTGGTAGAAGTGCCATACTTATTAAGTTTATCAGTATAGAAGGAAGATCTTGCTGCTGATAATTTTTTCTTGTACAAAGATCTTATATTTTTGAAAGATTCAAGATGGGTAAAACAGTTGCTTCGCTTGAATTTCAACTGATGGTAGCGAAGTCTTCTCCTTAGAAGAATAAGGTCATTGTTAAACCAAGGAGAGTGAGCACCATATTTCTTGGTCCTAATTAATAAAGGTGAATGTGCATCAAGGGAATATCGTAGTGCATCATTAAAATTATCATAATATATGTAATTCGCTAAAGATGTATCATGAATAGATATATAAGCATATACAGAATTGATGAACAATTGTAGATTAATTTTTGAAATGTTTCTGTAGTGTTTAACATGGTCACTCAATATAAAAGGAGAGACAAGTATATCAAAAGAAATAACATAATGGTCAGAAATCAGGTTACCTTGAGTGGGTTTTGAAATAATAGCTGAATCAGGGGGAATAATTATCAAGTCAATAGTATTACCACTAGTATGTGTTGGAAAATTAACAAGTTGATTGTAAGAATATTCATAGATAAGCTTCTTAAATGATTCAGAGCACAACGAATGTGTATTCACTTGAACATTAAAATCACCAAGAATTATCAAATTATCTGTCGAGATTGATTCAAAAAGGGATTCAAGTTCAGATAAAAAGTTGTTAAATATTGATGATGGTGGACGATAAATAAGAATAAATTGAATAATAATTGAATTAGGTAACAAGAAACGACAACTGAGTATTTCGCAAGAGATAGTACTTGGAATGGATGATGATAGTAGCTTAAATTCAGAAGAATAAATAATAGCTAAACCTCCTCCACGGGATGGTGATAATCTGTTCGCTTGAATAATATCGAAATTAGTTGGAGTCAATTGTGAAGGAATGGAAGAGTCATTATTTGTCAGCCATGTCTCAGTAATAGCAACTATAGAACTTTTAGAATCAATAATTAATTGATGTATAATATCAGCCTTATTACGAACTGACCGTGCATTGAACATAGAACAAGATATATTATGTTTAGGAAGTCGAGATGGAATATTATGATTAGGCTCATCTAGTCAGTCTGATGAAAAAGAGCCATTTGAGGATTCGGTGTCATTAGGACTATTAGATTTCTTTGATAAAATAAATTTTTCAAAAGAGGTATTCCATTCCTCAAATTGAATAGTAGAAGGTATAAATGAATTACAAATCCAATCAATTTTATCAATACCATCTATTTTAATCAATGGACGCAATTCATAATTTTTTGTCTTATAATTGAAAACCGATTTATAATGTTATTAGTTTCGATATCAATGCATGATAATAAACCCGCCCTCTTTTAAAAATGTCTTTATCTAAATAATCACGAATGAAAATATAATTATAGTCGGTGCCTATTAATTTAGATCTAGATAATCTAGTACAAGATAAAAAATCAAATTTTGAAAAGGAATTAATAAAGTAAACATAAGCATTATTGTTACGAAAAAATATATTTGTAATAGAAGAAAAACTGATATTCAGTAGGGTAAATAAAGATTTAATATATTCAGTGTTGCAATTTTTAATATCTATATGTTCAATAGTAATTGAAAGTTTAAAGTATTATAAAGTATTACAACTATAAAATATAAATGGTGTATTTACACTATTCTACATCTATTTTTACAACGCATTTTAAATTATAGTTTTGTTAGTGTAATTACAACGTATTAATTGTAGTCACTTCGTTCTCTATGGTATTACACATGCAAGAATAATTGGTATATTTACACTCTTCTACACCTATTTTTACAACCAATCGCAACCTAATACACCTACTTTGGTTTATAAATTAAAGAATAAGATTGAATATAGTTTAGACATCTTATTAAGAAATCTTATTAAGTGTTGGGTGATGATAATTATGCAATAATTATATTACACTTTTATCTTGTTAATTTCCTGATTTGTATTATTTATCGGCACAATAATTGATTAAATAAATCATATTTAATTAATATGCGATTCATTTATTTAGATATGTATACATAATTGATATTAATTAATAAATATAATTTTCAATAAAGGTTAATATTATATATATAAATAAATATGCATTTATTAGTTACATGAATTTATGTAGGTTACACATTTAATTAAATCTAAATTAACCTGAATTATAATTGTATTTATTTACATATTATTTACATAACTAATTAAATTAAATAAGTGTGATATTATAATTTATAATATAATAAGTTAAATATTATTATTTAAATATATATTTAATATAGATCAACAAATTAAATAATCACTTTATTTACTAAATTATTATTAAAATCAATAACTATAATATATAATATAGAATTATTATATTAATTTAAAAATTATAATAATATATTTTTGATTAAATAAAGGTTAAACAGGAAATTAAACAAAAACTCTAATCATAGATGTATTCATTATTTAAACGTTCATGACTAAATTAATTTTTAAATAATTGTATATAATAAAGTTTATATTTTAAATTATCTACTATAGTAGATAATTTAAAATATAAACTTTATTATATACAATTATTCTCTATACTATCTATAGATAGTCTTGGATTACTTGTAATATAAATATTTTATAAAAAATTAACTAAAGTAATATATTTAAAAACGGTATAATTCAATAATAAATAATAAATATTAGATTAAAAACACAATAATTATTATTGAATATAGGTAAAATATTTTTTTTTATTAAATGTATATAATACAATATATATATAATATATATTCATTTAAATATTTGAATGCATATAAAAATAGAATTGCATTTTCATTATATAATTAAAATATAAAAGCAAAAACTGATATTAAAACTGAACGCGTTCAGACGATATTCTCTATTTGGTATTCATTTTGTAGAATATTTAATATTCCACCAATGAGATGTAAGCTACCGCTGCACAGAACATTAATCTCAGTGTCTTTGTTCATTCCATAAGTAGTGTCGATATATCTTATCGAATCACCTAGAAATGCAGTTGTATATGATTCACATAAGTTATCGAGTTAAATTATTCGTATATTTATTATAATATATAATATCAGAGACAAATTATAACAAATCGATAACATTAACAGAGTACTTTAAGCTATATTATTGTAATGCAAACATACGCAATCATAGTTGACGAAATAAATGTCATAAAATAATTATAATATCTTATGTACAAGATTGTTTGTATCGTGAACCCTATGACCTCCCTAATAGTAACCTATGATTAATAGTAACTCGTGACCTATTCTAACCTATACTGTTCAACACCATGGAATCACCCGTCATCGATTCCTTCCAGATGTTTCCGTTGTGTTCGCAGATCTCCAGTGTTTTATCCAGAGCTATCGTGTAGTTTGTCTGATCTATGGCATAGGATATGTAGAGATGAAGATGTAGTGGAGTGAGTGTGATCAAGTGTACAGTGAGACTAGGATAGGATATGAGACTAGGATATTGAATATCAAGGGAATAGAAAAGTAAAATTGGTTTGATCATTTGATAATTTACGGTAAAGAACTAACTATGAAAAGGTGTACGCATATAAGTGTACAATGTACACTGTACATGTACACCTATATATTATCGCTTATTATATTTTTCATTAGTATGCTAATTTATAATAACACAATATTGATTTGGCTAAATATTTGTATCAAGCGGATACTCCCTATTTTAATTTAATGGATACAAATGGGTATATATTAAAAAATAAATATTTATTATTTTTTTAAATTAGTAACAATATATTAGATCTAAAAAATAATGAATTATATAAAAAATAGCGAATTTATATATAATTAAAATAAAATGAGATATTAAAGGTTTAAAGAGCATTTTAAAAGGGCCACTTGTCCTTAAATCAGTGATGTAACATCGCTAGTGAATACATCGCCTGCTTACCCGCTGTTTTGCTGTAGCTGGTCACTATATTCGGACAGAATATGGCGAGGTCGATGTCGCAGTTCTGCGGGGTCAGGTGAGGTCACGTTATCGATATGTACGCGCATATCTAGGCTAAAGTACGCGCTAACTTTGAAATAGGGGAGAAGGGACGTGGAAGCCCTGTCTCCGACGCAGTTAAACATTAGAATATTGATACAGTCGTTCCTGTAGAGTAATAATAATATTTATTAAACAACGACTATAAATGGACCACTCGAGAAGTCGTATACTTGTACATGTTATAAATAACTGTAAAAGAATTATACACTAATTAATTACCTCTTGTCTTTTTTTCTAGTGTCTTTGAACCACTTTATACACGCCTGTTTGAATGTTAGATAAATATAAGATATCAACTTTTTATTATTATTGAATTTAGATTTATTTTTTTCGAATTAATATTAAAATCTCTTTTGATTAGAAACATATATCATATTAACTTAATAGTATCAGGACAAATTACAAGAGCAATCAATGAAACATTGTTACAATAAATTTAAATAACACAGTTATGATTATGATGATGTAATCATACACATACCGGGGGGGGGGGGTACCTACGTACCTGAATACTTAGGGGGGTATGTGCCCCGTCCAAGTAGAACTTAGTGTTGAATACGTCCACTATTTGACATCTGCCGGGCCAGGTGCATCTTTCTATTCCTGGGGGTTGGGGTGGTGGTAGTGGTAGTGGGGGTGGTAGTGGTCTGGTGATGGTGGTATTGGTAGTGGTAGTAGTAGTGGTGATGGTGGAGGTAGTGGTGGTGTTGTTGGTGGTGGGAGTGGAGTGATGATGATAGAGGTGATGGTGATATGAATAACATTAATGAATATATCCCATTATATACTAATAACCTCATCTACCATAACAATATTCCTACTAGAGTAATTAGTAAATATAAATATACATAAATATAGTGTATTATCAATATCCTATAAACAACAGTGAAATAGTTACAGTGAAGACTATCAAAGGAAACCTTTTATCAATGTGTCTGAGATAACAAAAGGACGGGCCATCTGTACCTGTGGTGTGCTGCATTCTTTAGTAGTGGAGGCTGTGTAGTGCATTGTAGTGGGTAGTAGTGTAACAGTAGTGGTGTAAGTATGGGTGTAGTATGTTCTACAATTTATAATGTTTAAAGTATCATTCTACTGTCAACAAGTACCAGTTTCAGATCGAATGCGGGTAGTAACGAATAACAAAGTTTCAGATCGGGTAACATATTAAAAGTTTCAGATCGTACCCTTTACATCTCTATTATTAGTGTGAAGCGTTGACTGCAATGGTTGTAGACTACTAACAATACTTGTCTGGGTGAAGCCATGCGTCGCAGCATTGCAGGGCTAGTGAGAGGTTGATGATCTGTTTCTCTCCTGAGATGCCTAGGTGCATGTGATCGGAGGTGGTGCTGTAGTCAGACAGGTGGGGTACCATCCGTAGTGGACACTGTTTGTAGTGAGAGGGGCATGGTTAGGGGCGGAGTTAGGGGCGGGGTTAGAGGTATTGCTGTAGTCAGATAGGTGGGGCACCATTCGTAGTGGACACTGTATGTATGGGGAGGGGCGGGGTTAGGGGCGGAGTTAGGGGTGGAGTCAGAGGTGGTGGGGCACCATCCGTAGTGGACATGTAGTCAGAGAGGTGGGGCACCAATCTTAGTGGACACTGAGTAAGGGGAAGGGGTGGGGTTAGAGGTGGAATTAGAGATGGTACTATAGTCAGTAAGGTGGGGATATATCTGCAATGAAAATGTATAGGGGTTGGGAAGGGTTAGGGATGTTGTTGATGTCGGATATGAATGGAACCTTCCTAATGAATATTACATAGGTGGAGTGACAGGGTTATGGTTGAATTATATTATATAAGAGAGTAATGTATTTAGTTATAAGTAAGTATAACGGCTGTAAGTATAATGGCTGACATTAGGGAGTTAATCCTTACAAGGGTATTACATAATGAAGTAAGGAATTGTATAATATGTTTTAAGTTAAAGTGGCTAAGATAAATTAATGTTACTGTTAGGTTAGGTAGGCTTAAGCAGTGCTGACTAACACATGTGTAGGTTATACAGTTACCTATCATGTCAACAAGTTACAGGTAATATAGGTAATGTAGCTAATCTTAACTTAAGAGGGTAGTAATACGGTACATCGTGGATATACCACTGTTATTATTAAGTTATTTGTATTCTATTATATTTCTAAATATATATAAATCTTAATAATTATATATTTATTTCATTTCATTTCATATATATATATATAAAATATTTTATAAAACATATATAAACTAATATATATTATTTAAAAAGAATAAGATTATAAATTAAATTAAAAAATAATTATTTAACTTTAAATATTTTAAATTAGAAAAAATAGATTTTGTTAATGAGTTAATTTTTATAAATAATAGTTATTAACTTTAGTGTATCCAATGAGGAACTAGATGCAAATATGAACGTAGGGAGAACTGGAGAATACAAACACCGATATCGGCGGCTCGACTCCGTATGACTTCGAGGGCTGAGGGAACTTGTGCGACTGTGAAGGCGGGTGTCCCTTTCTTTAGGATACCTGCCTTGTGCCAGGCTATCTGTTCTATGGTGGGGCCTAGCAGCTGGATGTGGTCGTAGTCTAGCGTGGTGATGCCTACTACGGCCGGAGATCTGTAACGGGGGGGATCCATATGAGTGTACTATTGTATGGGTGATCCATAGTAGTGATATTGTAGGGGTGATCCATATGAGTGTGCTATTGTAGGGGTGATCCATAGTAGTGCTATTGTATGGGTGATCCATAGTAGTGATATTGTAGGGGTGATCCATATGAGTGTGCTATTGTAGGGGTGATCCATAGTAGTGCTATTGTAGGGGGGATCCATAGATATCATATAATATAAAAATTAAATATATACACACAGTTATATATATATATATATAAATGTATAAATACATAATAAATATATTATTCATGAGAGGAAAAGTTTTTCAAATATACACAAATATAATTTCTATTTACAATTGTAATCCTACAATGTTTAATATTATGAAAATTGATTTAAATTGAATTAAAAGAAATATGTAGAATTAATAATATGTCACTTAAAATAATATAATTTAATAATATAATTTACATATAAATATTTTATTAGAAAAATATATATAAAAATACATAATTGGGTGAAACATTATAAACATATATTGTAAATACTATATAATATGGGATGGAAACCTTATTATATTAGTGGAGTCGTATTCACCCCCTATTCCTACTTCAATGATTGCTACATCCACCTGTCAATGTAAATAGGGGTAAATGGAGTAAGGCAGTGATGTAACCCCCATAGTATTATGGGGCATTCGGTATAAACTACAATGTGTTTAATCTAAGTATTATTGAAATCAGCAACTATAATGCAGTCAAGCGTGACTAGTATACTACAGTTATGCATGTACCACTATACTATTACTTAATACTGTACTTTGGTCCGCAATGAAACAAATACGATAGTGCTACGGTTGATAGATTAGTAATATAGATTAGGATAGGATACCAGACCATCGATACAGTGAGAAAGTGTACCTGTGCAATTGAATATAGTGTATGGCACTTTTCGATACGGGCGCTGATGTCGAAACTCACAATCTGGCCCATTACTTTTTATTTATAATAATATTTATTTATACATATATATATTGATAATTACTACCAATTTTAATGAACTATCTATACTAAAAATAGAATTATATATTTAAAATACTGCATATCAACATTCCTCGTAATTTTGTGTATTTAAATTGAAGATATCATACTATTTTATTGATATTTATAATCTAAATCCATTGATATAGATTGAAGTCACTTTAATCTATTTCGACGAAAATCCTACTGTTTTAATATTTGACATATATATATGAGTAATATCCAATCAAAATCACTGATGCCATTTTGTTAATTTATCGATAAAAGTGCCATTCACGTATCTATCTTTAACATGTATTGCGAGCGTCAATTACTTATCCACTTTCTCACTATATCGATGCACCAGACTTGTGACATATCAATAGTCACTTTTAATTCCATCATAATAATGTTCCCTAACCCATACCCCCTAACCCAATGCTCCCTAACCCAATACTCACTAATCAAATTCCCCTAACCCAATGCTCCATAACCCAATGCCCCCTAAACTTCATTCTAGAATACTTCGTAAACACAGTTTAAGTACAGCATAGCGATGATAGTGTTGAGGTTGTTTGAACCTTTTGCTCGATGAAAAGGTCGAAGGCCATGACGGTGAGGAATCTGAAGTAGGTCGGCATCGAGGAGTCATTGTCGTGCTGTAGAAGTCATACAATGTCACGTTAATACAGCGGTGTGTGAATAGTTCATTTTAGAGCAGTTATATATATATAGGCATATACTTTAATAATTTACAAACTAATTAGTGATATTTTAAATAACTTATTTATATGTACGTGTACAATGTATGTATGTATAACTTAATATGAGACTTCTACGCAAATGAAACTTTACTAAGTATTATCAGTAGTATCAGATAAATACAAATATTTATAAATGATATGGTTACATTAATTATTTAAGAATTAAATTAAAATATAATAAAATAATTATATTTATTAAATAAATAATTACATTTTTATAAACTTAAATTCAATTATAAATTAAATAAATGATAAACCCTTTGTAGTCACAACTAGAAATATATTCTTATTGCAGTATAACATACTTAAACTTTATGCACCAAATACACACTTTTCTTCAAATTATTTTAGATTAGAATAGTGAAATTTTTTTTTAAAGTGTATTTTGTATATACAAATTTTAATATATTAAATAATTGTTATTTTATTATTGAAATAAACATTAATAGATATCCCACGTCAAAACATTTAGGGAGTGTGCGTTAATAAGTTGTAATTGTAACCACTTATAATGTATATTAACATATTGTGAACATATAAACTACTATTTATTTATAACTACTAACTAGTAATATTACTACCTAATTAAATATTTTATTCTAATTTTCTATTTTAATGGTCCGTATGAGGCTCGAACTCGTGTCCTACTGCTTGTGTGTTTGACGCCTTAGCCAACTGAGCCACACAGGCAATTTTATTAATATGGTATAGGATAGTTAATACTATCTATTCAGAACACATACACACACTAACTTTAGTGGTGGTGAAAGCCGTGTAACATTTCCAGAAGTAGTCACTGAACATCACTCTCGAGATACTTTTACCATTGATACGAATACGTTCTCGCACTTCTACTAGGTGGGGTGAACTGTGGGGGGTGGGGGTGTTAGGGTGATAGGGGAACTGTGGTGGGGTTGATGGGTTGTTAGGGGAACCAGGGTGGGGTAATATGATAACACGAAGGAGTGTAGTAAAGGTTATGCTGGGTAACATTTTACAATAATATCGCAACATAGTATGCAGTATATATATATATTCAGTCTCTCTAAATAGATAATAATTCATTACATATCTTTATTAAGAGATAATTACTGTAAAATGAATGTGAGTCTAGAATATCAGCATCATCATTACCACCACCATCATCATCATCATCATCTACATCATCATCACCACCAACACCATACCACCACCACCATCATCATAATCATCATCTACATCATCACCACCATCACCACCATACCACCAACACCACATCAACATCACCATCATCATCATCGTCATCATCATCAGATATATTATCTTATAAGTATAACTAAGATACACTCACAGCTGTACGACTACATAACATGGGGTGTGGGGGGGGGTGTGTGGGGGGGGGGTGTGGAACTTACCAGAAGAACCCGGTAGAGTAGCCGTGCTGATGTAGGATGCTCTCTATGAAGGCGCACGTTGACCCTTTACCCTTGGTGCCGCTGATATGAATCACAGACAGGGTGTCTAGTCTGTCCATCTGTAAGGAGGGGGGGGCAGGGGTTATAGGCAATGCTTTAGTGGACCAATGTGCTGTGGATTGATCGTTATGGATTGATTTCTAATAAATTGTAATCAAATGACTACTTTTCATTGTAGGTACTGATTGATTATACATTTAAATACACTTTATATAGCAATGGACAGTAGCGCGCTGATATAGAGGATCGCGTAAGATACATATTAATACATATTTATTTAAATTTAAATATAAAATATAGATAAATATATAGATATATCGAAAAATATTAATAAATGTTATAATATAACGAAATATTATATAATAATAATATAATTAAATGTGGTTGAATATTATAATAAAATATTTAAAATTTATTTCTTTTATAGCAATTAATGCGAGTGGCTATACTGAATGTTCTTTCTACAGGTTTTGATGATGGTAATATAGAATAGTTATATTGAATGTGTCATTTGTTATAGTTGGCAATGAATTTAAATAGTCATATCAGTTGATGTTTTATGTATATATTGCATATCATACTTGTATAAATATATATATATATATATATACTGTTTCTATTATTTGTAATATTAGTATTAAGTATAACAAAATATAGGAAACTAACGAAGTAACGAGTCATGCTTGATACTCCCATACCTTTATAGTATTTGATATTATAACCATCATCTGCACTAAAGATTTGTTAATTATAATTTAGCTCTTATATGTGTACCATTGACTTTTAACGTAAAAGGAGTAGATTTATGCAATGTATCTTATCTCATTATAATACTATATATTAATAATATATATATATATTATTTCGTGTAATCGCTAATAAGGAATCGGTCACTGTTGATACGTTGATACTTTAGCCTACTTATAGACTTCCTTACAACTCTACACAGAAGTTGTTAGTGTACGTAAGGGAGAGATGTGATCTGTTACACTCTTGTTACTGCTGTTACTAAACTACACGCTTATATTGTTGTTGTTGTTATTGTTGTTATTGTTATTTTGGTGGAATTCTTTATCCCATCTTTATCCAGGAACTTAGATGAAGTATTCACTTATAACCATATATAGCTCTAATATCCCTTCGAAGCCGCTCTCATGTTAATGCATTCATGCTTTTAATGAGAGCCGATCATTTATTTATACAAATTAAATCTGATCACTTCTAAATATTATTTTAAGATATATTTTATTGGTCTCAATAGGTTTGGACATGCATCATAATGACCTATATCCGATACTATAATATATATATATATATATTGTCTATTATATTATCTATTATATTATCTATATATCTATATTATAGCTAAAAAGTAGATATCAATTTATGAATGTTTTTTTGATTCATAAATAATTATTTATTCAATCGATTATAATTATAATCAATATCATATTCCATTATGATTTCTATATTAATTTCTATATCTATACATGTAGGCTAAATTTTATCATAGATCATATGAGATTGTAGTAAATCTCTTTGTTTAGATTATAATATATCGATGATGTATGCATTTTAATTTTCATCACCACATCAATATATATATATATATATATATATATATATATATATATATATTATAAACTTTTAGCCATATTAGATAATATAATTAAATATATACAAAAGTGATATTATGCAAAATTATTACTAATATTTATCACATTATTATGTTATTGATTATATTAATTTTCTATAATATATATATATATATATATATATATATATACAGTGCGCTCTCGATATACCGGCTCTCGATACACCGGCAAACGCGTTATACCGGCACATCTCTGAATGACCGATTTCTTTCCTATCTCTTCAATGATAATCATTTTCGATGCACCGGCACTCGTATACCGGCTCCGGCGCCTAATATCTAGGCACAAAAGTCGAATTGTAATCGATATACCGGCATATATATACATATTTCCCAAAATTGCTCACTATGATTCATACTTAATTGCGAGTAATTGTTTTTATTATGAAATAAATAATGACATTTATAATAAATGCAATATTGATATTGATGATCGACTCACTTTAGAAGAATTTACGTCAGTCGATGACATTTCTGAAATATTCGAAATAGATTCTATTACAGAAATTATAGATTCATTAACAAATAATTATAAAGATAGCTTCGACACACAAGAGGCTGGATTTGATCCACCACCATCATCAGAGAAAGCGAGACAGGGGTTTGAATCACTAACGGCATACTTTGAATGTTATTCCAAAGATTCAAATGATATACATTTATTAAATTTATTATCTAAACGTTTGGATATATTATGTATTAATAATAAAAAGCAAATTACTTTATCTTTTTTAAATAATTCAAAATAGTTTATTTTATTTAGCATTCGTTTCATACCATTATAATAATATTTTATACCATCTTATACGAGTTTATACATATTTTATACCATTATAATAATTAAAAGTAGTTCATTTTATTTTATTTTTATTCGTTTCATTCCTTTATAATAATATTGTATACCATTTTATACGTGTTTATACCTATTTTATACCATTATAATAAGCATAATATTTAATATTCTTCTTCATATATTCTTTATTTTCTGCTAGATCGATATACCGGCACTCTCGATATACCGGCACAATTCCTCATTCCCGATGGAGCCAGTATATCGAGAGCGCACTGTATATATATTAATATACTATTTATATGATTATACAACATAGATGAACACTCACACACACACATGCACACACACACACACTGTAAACAAGTAGAATAGTTCCCTTTCTCTCTCTCTCTCTCTCTCTCACTCTCTCTCTCTCTCTCTCTCTCTCTCTCTCTCTCTCTCTCTCTCTCTCTCTTTCTCTCTCTCTCTCGTGTGCACTTCACAAACAACCACTTCAAACATAAAGTACACACATACCACTATTGCATGCTGTAGTGTGTGGAGTATCGCATGCTGTATTGTGTGGAGTATTGCATGCTGTAGTGTGTGGTTTGGTAGACTGTGAATGGTACACTGTATGGTATGGTGCATGTGGTAGGTGGTATTGCGCGCGGTATGGTGCATGTGGTCTATAGTGTGGTACGTGGTATTGCGCGTGTTACCGATATCTGTCAGCGCGTGTTCAAATGATGTATTATATTTACTGTTAAAATAACTTTAGTTTTTGTACATAGCACATTTACATATATATCAAGGTATGTGATATGATATTATTGACTTAATATCATACGTATATTGTACAATTTAAGCTCTATATCAGAGGGTAAACATCAACAAGCATGTATATGGGTATTCTTACACTATAACACATATATCTAGTACTACTACTACCACCTATTGGGATAGATTGTTTACAAAATAAATATTTTAATTTTTGAGGAATCATCACGGATATGAATCAGCATATAATTTGTTGTTATTACTACTTACACAGCATTATATCCCTGATAATTCTTCAAATAGTGTAATTATCATTATAAGTATTATATAGTTTACAATAATAACATTTTTAGAGTGAATTATAAATATTATACAATGATATAATCATTTATTAAACGTATATATGATATCAAACATCTTAGAAGGAAAATATACTTTTATATTCAATTTCAGGATATCCAACCTCATGTGATGGATAATTATAGATATTATAATTAAATGGTGTTAGATTAAATTGATGTTTATAAATAATATAGTTATAAATCCTATTCTTTCCAATAATGGGGATAATTTGGATTTGGAATTTAATAAATAAACTTATGTAATATTTAACTAAATGATATATATAAGCTGCCTATTCTACAATGAATAGTAAGGAATGTTTAATATACTTATAATGAACAAAATCAATATTTACATTTATGATTAGTATATACAATATTTTAATCTTGACAAATATTTACATTTAAATATGATTCACATTCATTTGATATATAAGTAATACATACATAAGAATAGAGTATCTATTATATTTATGAGTACAACATTTATATATCTTAATGAGACCTCCTTCGTTCGATTGCATGTAAATAGATATGAAAAGCCACCATTGTTAAAAATCTCCAATGTTAAAGATTTTAAATATTTGTACTTTAATACATAATTTTGTCAATGATATAATAATAATACTACATGACCACTGTTTTTTTATTTATAAAATATATCTTATTTTTTAAAATAAACATAATTTAATGAATGAATTATTTTTTTAAATTGATCATATCATTTAAAACATGATATTATATTTTAATTATTATATTATAGTAATACAAAAATTCTAAGATTTTGTTATTTAAATATGCTGAAAATTGTAATATATTTTATTAAATAATAAAAAAGTTCAGGACTTTTTAGTAGAGTAATTATCTATCATCAAATTAAATACTGAAAAATTAGCTGTCAATGTTTAGTGAAATATTTTTATTATAATACAATTAATATTTATTTGTAATAGTAGGTGTTATGAAACATCATTTATCCTTATTAATATAGACAATTTATGTAAGATTTTTATGTAGGATTACAGTTATATTGCTGACAATATTATGTATACACATATAATTTACATAATATATATAGACATTTTTTACGGCTGTTTATAATGCATATATATCATAGATACTCTTAATAATATATAGGAAAGTATTTTTTACTATATTTAAAGTATTGTATTGAATTATTTAAGGACAATTATATATATATATATATATATATATATATATATACAACATAAGTACATGAAAAGTACTGATAAGTTATCTGTCAATCAAACTTTCCACTTCAACATATATAAACAATGTCCATTACAATAAAAATATTATTTCTCATCTGCTATATCCCTACTATTACAATCAAGTACCTCATATCTGTATGCTACTAGCCACTTTAATTACTATTCTAAATATAAAATTAAAAGATTGGATAATATGTACAGTAATTATTATATGTAATAATTTCATATAAATAAATTAAAAGGTTTATGGTTTATCTGTAATAAATCATAAAAATTCATATTAAACTACTAAAAAGCATGTATTTCTAAGTACAGGTAAGGGAGTGATGGTTATGTAGCAAGACAGATGGACAGTGGACAGTTGATACATTGATTAGATATAAAGTTATACTGTCCAACTTACACAGCCTTACTGAACTAGGGTGCTATTGAAGGGGGCACATGCTATAAACACATCTTCAGTAACTATCTGTGTACATCTCTTCTACAGTAACGAACCTGTAGAGTATGGTAATACACACATACACATACGCATACACACATACATACTATTCTCAGCATCTGAAAAACTTAAAATAAACACTAGACTTTTACCAAATATAAAACGCTAGCCTATCCATCTGTCACATTTGCCATGTTACAAAAGAACACCTTAATAGATATCAATTAACTATTGCAGGAGATTGAGAGCTTTAGACTGAATAGCATGTATAATACATATATGATAGAATGGCATCTCAAAGAAATTGACGCATGTTATTACAAAGATAATAGACTACTAATTTACACTAACGGTGACCCCTGCTCTTCGGGCTAGTTCCACTGTTTCCGGAATACCGAGCTGTTTGAGGCCGCGGTGTAGTCGAGCCTTCTCCAAGGTCACGGCATTCGATTGAAGGGTGTTCAGCGTACGCACCGCCTCCTAGTGGCGAAGAGGGGTGTTATTATCGTTTAGTATTACCCTCGACTCGACTGCATGGGTATATGCCTCAGTGGAACAGTAACTTGCTAGTAAGCGAGAGGTCCCAGGTATTTATTATTTCTATCTTATCTAGAACTTAATAACTGATAAATCAAAACACAAGAAAACAAATATTACTATCTGTATGGTAGTGTCCTAGGCCGCTGAAAGTTATTTATAACCTGTGAGGGCCCAGAAATGCACCAATCAACACATTCTCGAGGGTCCATTTGTACACACTTTTGTATAGTATATAATATATCGGTACCAATAAATTGTATTATTATTTGTATTTGTGTGTATACAGGGGTCCCTGTAAACAGATGACACAACAATACATGTCCTTGAACTCAATGTTGGACAGTTGGTTATCCGTTATTAGGAACACAACAATGGCTGTGCACTATTAATAAACATTATTAGTCATCGAATCATGTCTATTTAGAATATAAACCTATTCAATAATCGTACTATTTAAATATTGACAAATGAAAGAATACTGAAATTATTCAAACTCTACCAATAATGTATTGGTTAAGTACAGGGTAAAGAGATAAGTTAAGGAAAGAGGCAATTGTAATAAATATATTATTTATAAAAAAATATATTATATGAAAATCATAAATTTTGATTTATTGCCTTTAAATGATATATTCCCTAATAAAGTAACTATACATAATAACTATCTAATAAATAGTAACTATTAACTATAAGTAACTTTAAGCTCCATAAATAAGCATTTATAAGCGAATGAAAATATAATAAAAATTGTTAGTAAGTTATTTACTAAATAATTAAAATAATTAGGTTTTCAATAATTTGCAATTATTTATAACTTATATAATATTTAATAGTTTAACAATTTCTAAATATCTAAATATTATTATATACAAAAAAAAACTATTTATTATGTTATTTCTAAAAATATCTTATTTCATTTTAAAAAATTAATTTTCTATCTTTAAAACTACATCACTTTTGAACTACTTGATAAAAATGCATACAACTTTCAGAATTTAGATATATTATGATACTTTTCATATATTAAACTATTAACCTAAATATAATATTCAATTAAAATATAATATTTATATCATTATGGACATTTCTGAAATATTTATATTTTGAAAATTTGTGATATGTAGGTATCAATCTCTTAGTTGCATACTTATCAAAACATTATAAATGAGTTATATATAGATCTAAATATAATCTAAGAAATGAAATCAAAAATGTAGTTGTTATTATTATACTCTAGTTATCATATTATTAGTTAACACTAATTACGAATAATGTTCCTATATACAAATGTGTCTCTTTACCCAGTCCTTACCTATGTATTATAGCTACATCTACATCAGTATATATTATTTAATTTTTACAAATTTAGAAAATGAAAAAGTACCGTAAAATAATATTTAAATAAATTAAAAATATTTAATATTTTTTATTTATTATTTACAAGAGATAATAAAAATAACTAAAAATAATAAAAATAACTAAAAATAATAAAAATAATAAATAATTAAAAAATTATATATATTACTAAAAATGTTCAGTTTAAAAATATTTAATAAATTTCTGAATCAATTCCATATTAAAAAAAAATTAATATATGTATAAGAAAATATAAAATATATTAATAATTAATTTAATTTTATAAAAAGATAATAATATTATAAGATAACATTAACATTAATTATGTAATAAATTTGTATAGCATTCTTCTTGAACTGTATCATTATTAATTATATTAATGGGCTAAATGATTAATTATTTATATAAATAGATCAGACATACTAAATCATAAATATACAATGATGTTATCTACAACTTATCTAAGACTACAAGCAACCAATTGATAAATATAAACATTATTGAATCTAGTACAAATTAGAATAAAGATAATATAAATCTAATAACAACAAAACAACCATGATTATTACATGTAAAGATAATAGAGGTTACAATTAGGGTAACATAGATTTATTGTGATACAACTAATTTGTAAATATCTGTATTGTCTTACATTATATTATATAACTTATATATAAATTATTAAGTAAATTAATTATTATTTTTTTACTTTTTGAATAAATAAATATTAACCTCTAAAAAATAATAATACATGCATACTTTTGTAAACATTGTTATTTTTTTATTGTTATTTTAATTCATCTATTTATATTATCCAGCAAATTGGATAAAGTGTTCACTACATCTAAATAGCTCCAATATCGAAACCGCTATCATGTCAAGGCATTCGTATATTTAAAGAGAGAAGGTCATTTTGATGTGCACAATGATATAAGATCACGATAACCTCTCTGATAACCTCACTGACAACCTCTCAATGATACCACAGGTAACATATATCAGACCTAATCAGATTCAGACCTAATCTAATCTAATCAGATACAAGGATATATAAATATGTTATCACAACAACTATATATGATTAACTCTTAGAAATATAATTATATTTAATTAAAATTTGTATTTCCCCAATATTATTTTATTCATAAGTATATAAAATATAAATATCACGTAAACACATAAAGTAGTATGGTATTATATTGTGTACAAAGTAATTAACGGACATTAAATAAATGTTAAAATCTGTAGAATTTATCTTATATTATCCGATAAATATGAAATAAACTTCAATGTATCATAAATATTGATAATCAGAACCTATTGATATAGCAATGTATGGCACCCATATCTAGATGCATACACACAGATGATATAAACTACAATATTTATCTTTGTATATTTTACTTCATTATGATATCATCATATATGTATGTGTATTATTGTCGCATTTAGTACATAGATTTATATTATAATATATATTAAAAATCTATTTACAATTCCTTCTAATCGAAGGAGGTTTAAAACCCCATGTTTATCATATACATTACAATATATACGTGAAATGATTGCATCCTTACCTAATAAATGAAATGAAGTTATTTTTTTAAAGAAAAAGTTTGAATAATATATATAATAAACAATTATTTGTGAATATAATAAAAATATATCCTTTAATATATATGTATTATATACCAGATAGAGAAAAACAAAATATAAACAATACACTAACAAAATATTCAATAAATTGTAGGTTAGGAATGGATTTTAAAAACTTGCTCTATGATAATATAGCTTAACATTAATTATACGTGAATATAGTTATATATTAAAATGCACACCTGAATACATAAAAATCATTCCTATTTATTATTATATATAAATATATAATAGATATAGTATATATTATATACATATAAATATAAAATTATATGATATTACCCACTAAACCAAAATCAGATAATTTGAGAAAATGTGTTCAACTCAATAAATACAGATAATTGTGAGATATTTTTAGAAAAATTATCTATAAAGTTAGATAAATATGCATAATATTTACACTGTGATAATTGTGAGATATTTTGAGAAAAATTATCTATAAAGTTAGATAATTTGAGAAAAATTATCCAACTCAATAAATACAGATAATAGTAAGATATTTTAAGACAAATTATCTATAAAGTTAGATAAATATGCATAATATTTACACTGTGATAATTGTGAGATATTTTGAGAAAAATTATCTATAAAGTTAGATAATTTGAGAAAATGTGTCCAACTCAATAAATACAGATAATAGTGAGATATTTTGAGAAAAATTATCTATAAAGTAAGATAAATATGCATAATATTTACACTATGTATTATATATACTGTATATAATAAAATTATATTATAATATACAGAATAATATCATTTCAATTATTAATTTTCTAATATTTATTAATATAATTTATCATGACTTTGATGTAGTATGTAGTATGTATTACATAATGTAAAACATTACTAATCCTACGTCTATTGTTAAGTATGACCCATACACAGTATCATACTGAGTATACTGAGTATGGCCGCCATACTCACTGAGTATCATACTCAGTATGATATGCAGTATGATTATCATAATGATACTCAGTTACTGAGTCAGTATCATACTGAGTATGATACTCAGTATATCAATCATTCAATGATTCATTGATACTAAGTCAGTTACTAATTCAGTATCATACTGGCTGAATACTGACATCGGCCCCCAATAAGTCACATGTCAACGACATTTAAAATAAACATTTCGCGGCTGGAGTTATTATAACTGTATAACTGTTATAGTTATTAGTAAATTATTTACCGAGTAGTGAATTCGTGTTTTATATATACATACATATTATAATACTGTATGTTTATATATTAATATGATATTATATAAGCCCTACACGCATTGTTTACTTTAACTCTCGGTCACGTGACATATTTGGGGGCCGATGTCAGTCTAAATCTCATACTGTATGGTTGGGTCATTTCGTATGGGTATGGTCATATTGTTGATACACTCTTATACTAGTTATATATATGATATATATAATCATTATATTATAATAATATAATGTGTGTATAATTTATATATATATATATATATATATTTAAATGATATGTAAAATTACCTCATAATTTTTATTATTATTTGAACATTGAGAATTATTTGAATTTTCTGGATTAATATAATCCACGTTTATAATAGGCATTTTTGAATATCTTCGTAAATTGTTAAGTATCAATTTTAAAATTTTCTTCATTACCTAGATATAATATAAATGTATATTAATGTATAATTTATACTTTTATATAGACTATATAAGAGAAATATTATTATGAATTTTCATTTTATATAAAATTATTATTTATATATGTCATAGATCAAATGTCAAAGGTAATAAGCCAAAGTTAAATAAGTTAAAGGATTAAAGCCTAAGGGATTAAAGGTTAATAATTTAATAATTACACAGATTTTCAAACAAAAAAAATAGCTCCATAAAATAATTAATCTTTAAAATTGTATTGATTTTGTATGTGATTTTGTAATTAGAATTAATATGTGTGTTATTAATTATATAAATATAAAAATGTATAATATATAAATATGTTTTTGATTGTTATATTAAAAAGTGTTTCTTTTGTTATTCACTCGAATTAATACAAGTATTAATTAATGATTATCAGGGCGATTATCCCTGTGATTATATAATAAATTATATTCAGTTCTTTTTTAATTCAATATTAATGTTGAATAGCATTATATAATTAATCCTATATAGTATATATATATATGTATATCATATACTATATCATATACTAATAAGCCTTATATATGTGTTATCGACGAGTCGTCGTTGATGATGTGGTCGACGACGATACCAGTAAGTCATAAGTCGCTGTAATTATCTAATTAACCATATATGGGTTTACAAGTTTAAACACAGATATTAATTAATATAAAATATAAAATCATAATATTTTATTAATTCATAATTATTTCTGATAATCACCAAATCTTCAAATGATAAATATTATATTGTCCTATTAGTAATAAGTTACTTCAAATATTGTTTTTCTATTAAATTGAGCTTAAACATCTATAACTAACTTGAATTAAATTAATATTTATAAATGAATGAATGAATGAATATGCATTTATTGAATATTGAATTAATATACAGAAGGATATTCAGATGCTATACGTAGCAAATATTAATAATATCCTTATAACAAAAATATAAAATATTTACAATATAATATTAATATGAAATAAAAAAATATAAATAATAATCGTGTAATACAAGTATATTAATATAGAATATACACATTAATAATAATAATAATACTTATGTACATATGATACAAAATATTATAAAATATATGAATTTTAACAGAGATTACGTTATATTAAATATTTAATTTTAAACAAAATTGGTCAAGTGTGTCTTTTCTAGATGATGCTCTCCTATATGTATTGGTATATTATAATAATCATTATTCTAATAAATGTGTTTCTCTTTGTAATAATTATCTACATTAGTTCTATTTTTTGACGATATAATATTCTTATAGCTTTGTGTTATATTATCTCATTTCCCTTCGAATAATGCGGTGATGATGGTATGTGCTGAAACTTATATTTCTCTGCAAATCTCTTGAACTCTTCCGATACGTACTGTCTTCCGTTGTCTGAAATCAACCTGTCCGGTATTCCATGTCTTGAGAATATTGAATTTATCTTTTCTATTATGGTTTTGGAGGTCTATCCTTTGTCCAGTATAGATACTTCGATATATTTGGAATAATAGTCCACAATTAATATATACTTTTTTCCATTTAACTGAAAAATGTCACTCCCTACCATTTCCCAAGGTCCTTTCGGCAATGGTATCATTTCTAGTGTTTCCACTTTTTGATTCTCGTACATTTTGCATTGTGTGAACTCACTTATATGTTTTTTTACTTCTTCTGTGATCCCAAACCACCATACACTTTCTTTGGCTCTGGCTAAACATCTTGTAATTCCTTGATGAGCGTTATGTATTTCTCCTATCATTCGCCTTTTCATTCCTTCTGGTACACTAATCATGTTCTGATACATTACACATAATTGTACTAAAGATAAATATTATTTATTATGAATTATTTTACTAATTCTTTGACGGTTTCTTTCTTTTCCCACTTGTTGGTGATTCTTTCTTTTATCATTTGTATGATTCTATCTTCTTCTGGTGCCTTTCTTAAATAACTCCTTCTGGTACATCATCATATTTCAATGTATGTTGTTTCACAAATGCCTATGTTTCCTCTTCTAAGGTTTCTTCTTGAATTGTCTCAACTGGATACCTTGAAAGTGCATCTGGCCCTTAATTATTTTTTCCTGATATGTGTACTACTTAAACGCGTACTTCATTAGTTTTAATCTAAATCTTTGAATCGTAATGGTACCGTTTCTACTTCTTTGCTTTCTAATAATTGTACTAATGGTTTGTGGTCTGTTTCCACTATCACTGGAGCTCCGCAGATATAGTAATGAAATTTCTCCAGTCCAACTCTTATCACTTCCTTCTCTATTGTGGAATAACGTTATTCCACAATAGAGAAGGAAGTGATAAGAGTTGTATGGGGACTGGAGAAATTTCATTACTATATCTAACAAAGTACGTTGTTCTGTTTCGTTTAAAGATCTGCTTGCTGCTCCGATAATCGCTTTTGTTTCATGTAAGTCTTTTTGCCATAATATAGCTCCAATGCTGTAATTTTAAGCATCCGTTGTTAAACACGTTTTCTTGTCCATGCTAAAAGTTTTTAGTATTCTTGTGGAACTGAAATCTTCTTTGATTTTCTGAAAACTTTTCTTTTGATCTTCGTTCCAACTCCATGGTATGTCTTTCTTTAATAACATCATGATTGGTTCACTATATTCTGCTATGTTTTTACTAAATCTTGCGTATTAATTTATTAAACCTAAACAACTTTTTATTGCTTTGACGTCTCCTGAAACTGGGAATTTCTCAATTGCTGTAATTTTCTCTCCTACTCCGATGTCTTCCGCATTTATTTTAAATCCTAGAAAATCTATTTCTTTTTGTTTAAATTTACACTTGCTTTTATTCAATGTCATTCCTCTTGTTCAACTTGGTTAAATCACTGCATATTATTATCTTTCCGTTTGGTTTTGTGGCTACCACCATCGGACAATACCATTCTTATGGTCCCTCTGATTCTACGATTACTCCTAAGTTCTTCATTCTATTTAATTCTCCTTGGACTTCTTCGTGTAGTCTCAATGGTATTGGTATCGGTACATATATGTAGTAGGGTACTGCATCATTCTTTAATTTAAATTTGTACTCTGTATTTAATTGTCCGAGTACTTCATACACGGTTTATACTTCTGATATTAACGATATCATGCCTAATTTTACCGATGCCTGTCTGGAGAGTAACCCAATTTGTTGCTCTTTCATTATGTAGATTTATTCTTCAATTTCTCGTTCTTTATACCTCATTTTGGCAATAAAATATCCTATGATCTCTAATCTTGTCTTTCCAGGACCTACGAATACTTTATTACTTTTCATTAATTTGGGTAAATTTGGAATGTTTTCCATAACACTAATACTTGCTCCGGTATATATTTTAAATGGCACACTAATTTTTTGTTGTCCGTTGTTGATACTAATGTTCCGAATCCACGTTGCATTCGTATCCATGTTCGTTTATATTTCCCCTAAGAATTGAATTTCATCCTCAATTCTGACTTCCTCAATGTTTTTCGACTTGCAACACACAGCCCAATGTCCTGTCTTAGATTCGGCACATTTTAAAATAACTATATATAGTATACTTCTACAATATTGGTTAAAAAATATAAAGCATAAAAGTGGTCCGAGTTTTCTTCAAATGTGGTCCGAGTTTATTTCAAAAGTGGTCCCAGTTCATCTGGTCCGAGTTTACCGGTACCCCTCTACCTTACTTAGTAATAGATCGTGACTGATGGAGTCGAATGGTTTTTGTAGGTCTATATATATATATATATATATATATATATATATATATATAGCTATATAGCTACGCAATATTACATTTTATTTGAAGCTATGGTTCCAGTTAGGTCAGTCGTTGCATCAGAAGTTTAAACTCTTTTTTTAAAACCAAATTGTGATTTATTAATTATTTTATTGTTGTCTATAAAATCTATAAATCTAGATTTTAAGACTTTTTCTAAAATTAGAAAAAATAAATCGGCCTATAGGCAATAATAAATAATATAATTATATATAATTAGAGGGAACGTAAATATTACCAGATTTATATTTATTTACGACTTTAGTAGTTTTTAGACAAATAGGAAATATACCCTTTTGTATACACAGATTAATTATATATAAAAATATATTAATTATTGAAGACATTATTTGAATAATTAGTTTAAATGAACATTTATGAGAATCAGTACTATTTGTTGGTTTACTTTTTTCAACTATATTAGTTATTTCAATTAGAGTAGTGATAACTAATGCTTTTTTAAAGTTATTATGTATATAATTAGATGTACCTAAAACCTATTCTTAGTTGATAAAACCTATTCTTAGTATTAATATTTTTCCGATTTAGAATCTAGCTTCTCACCTATGTTACACAATAAATCATTACATGGCTCACACCGTTTATTATCTTATATTACATTAGGAACATATTATAATTTTTGTTATTATATATATATATATATATATATATAATATATATATAATATTATATAATTTTATATAATATTATAATAGTATTTATTTTATTCCATATCTGCTTGGGGTTTTGTTTCTGTTAATAATAAAATACTGACTATAGTAATAGCGTTCAGCTGTATTTATGATTTTCAAGAGAACATTTTTATATTTTTTATAAATAGCTTCATTAAATACAGAATTGTTTTTTTTTTAACTTTTGGTAAAGTTTATTTTTTTTTAATTATATATTTTGTAGGCCCTCTATTAGCAAGACTTCCTATAAACTCGAGGTTATATGAGGTCTTGATATAAGCCAAGGTTTATATAAATAAGTATTTTTTGTATTATTTTTTTAGGAATGAATTTTTTTAGAGTTGTCTAAAATATTAATAAATAAATCAAAAGCATCATGTGAATTATATATTATGTATAAAACTAACAAATTATAATTTAGAATATATAGATTAAACTCGCTTATATTATGCTGTGTCATGTAATATATGGATTCACTATTTGTTTAATAGATTTGTTAAATTTATTTAATTTATAAATATAAAAAATGGGTGAGTGGTCACTAATATCATTATATAATATACCAATAGATATTAGTACATGATTACAGTGTGTATATGTTATCAATTGGTATAGGTTATATTAGTAATGCGTGAGGGTTTGGTTATTATTGGGTCTAGGCCTTATGCATATATATGTAGGCCATATATATAAGGCCTACATATATATGCATAAGGCCTAGACCCAATAATAACCAAACCCTCACGCATTACTAATATAACTCATGAGAAAGTATAGGCAATGAGCGACTTTAGGACAAGTTAATTTTAATATATCAATATAAATATAGGTGTGTTCTCGCGTGATATCCTTCAGAGTGAATTTATAATAAGACACTTTACTCAAACTGCTTCAAATCTTGAATAATATGTACACTAAAAGATCTCTTTCTACTACCATATTGTCATTATTAAATTTTTAAATTTTCACATTCCATTGATTCTACGCAATAATAATATTATGTGAATAGGCTATCTACTATATAGATATATACAGTATACTATAGTCTACAGGCTTGAGATGATAAGGGTTCCTTAAATGGTTAGGTACATATATATATTAAATAGATCGCATATAGTTATACTATTTTATCTTCTGATCCCGTCCTCTATTGTCAAGACCTCCTATAACATCGGTGTTATAGGAGGTATTGCTATTGTACTGTATCTCTCAGGGTTATGTTCTGGACCAATATTATTTGATACCCTTATTTTATTCCGATAACACTCGACTTCATGAGTGATTCATTCATTATAAGTTGGTTTATTTACATTAACCATCTTTTAAATACATCACTTCTTAATATATCTACAAATATATCATCATGTTCTCTATGTTGTATTAATAGCCATCTTATTATTCATTCACCATTAATGTTATACATCGGCGTATACTTCGACTATAATATCTCCTTCTGCAGACATATCCTAGTTATAAACTTTCCACAACCGAAAACAATTTTATTTTATTAATACGTTGTATTCGATAACATTTAAATCGCTCTCTTACCACTATACTTATTAACTATAGTACAGTGTATATATATACTATAGTAACGTACTATACGTATTAACTATAGTACAGTATACTGTACTATAGTTAATGCGTATAGTGGTGAGAGAGCGATTTAAATGTTATCGAATACAACGTATATATATATAGTATATTAACTTACTATAGTTAGTTATTTATTGTATACATAGTACTACTCCTCTAAATAATTTTTAGTTTTGTATTCAATTATTATTTAATATATGTATTGGTGATCAGTCCTCTACCGAATCTCAATAAAACGCCTTCTAACTGATTCCCCTAAACGATATTTATTCAGACTCCACTCCCTAGGGAGTGTTATGGGTTAGTTAATCCATAACACTATATTTACTCCTCTATTCCTTCCTAATATCATTGTTACCCAAGAGTCACGATACACTGATATAATCACTCACTTCAACCAGACTCAGACGTCACCCTTATCTCAATCTTCCCTACAATTCCAGAAACGCTCATGCAATATATTGTATTACTATTATGGATTTCCTTTCATTATACATCCTATAAATCCTATGTTTACCCTTTATTTACTGACAAACTTAATCATGACTTAAATCGTCTACCTAGGTATACATATTGTATATTTTGTTATTTTATATATCTCATTATTCTTTTATTTTATTAATAATTATTTTTATTTCTATTATAATATCATTGGGTTATATATTATAGTAATTGTTCTTGGTTTTGTGTTATTTTATTTACTGTTAATATTAAAGTTATGTATTTGTTACTACTGTGTGTCATTCACTAAGTTTGTTTGCCTAATGCATGCGTGCATACGCATATGTAATATATATATATAATATATGAGTGTATGTGTGTTTACACACACACCATCACACACATACACACACACACACACACACATATATATATATATATATATATATATATATATATATATATTATAATTAATTACAAATAAATAATAATATAGTTATATTAATTATATCATATATGCTGATTACAATTTATTATAAAATATATATAGTAAGTTTAAAATATATCGATTAACTCCGTAATAGAATAATACTAGTAATACAAAATCAGATTCGTTTTTATCAATTTTATCAATAGAATACTATGAAAAAGTATATAATAATAGTAATATAATAACAGAGTACACTATAGACTATAGTATACCATATACTATAGTTATACTGTACACCACTAGGTGAGTATAGTTATCCGCTATTAATAACCAACAGGTGGAGCTAGAGAATACTGCCTTCTCTGACCACCAGGTGGAGCTAGAGTATGTTATCCGCCACTAATGACCACCAGGTGAGGCTAGAGTATAGTGCCTTCTCTGACCACCAGGTGGAGCTAGAGTATAGTGCCTTCTCTGACCACCAGGTGGAGCTAGAGTATAGTGCCTTCTCTGACCATCGTTGACACGGACAATATCTCCTGTTGGAAGTTCATCAGCTCGGTGTCGGTGATCTCGTCGTTATTACAGCACAGGTCGTACATCACCCACAAGAAGCCCAGGAACGTGGAACCGTACAGGAACATCTGGGGACACGGTACGCAGAGAGGGGGTGTTATGCTAAGTATGATCTGCAGTATAATATGTATATATATATATATTAAGATGTATACTTGTGAGAGGAATATTCACTATAAACTCCTGTATTTGCGAATATTTTCAAATATATCCCATATATATACTTATAATTACCTAAGTATATAAATAATTATATATAGTTAGATAGATAGCTAGATAGATCAACAGTTTATTGTATTACTGGTTATATATAAAAAATAAAAAAAAATACCATATAATTATATAAACAAAATATATAAATGCGATGTGTATATAAATAATAGGTATTATGATTAAATAATATATATCTTATTACCAAGTTATAACTTAAGTATACATAAATATAGTTACTTAAACTTGATATATTCTAAAAATCGGATCCCAGCTAACAGTAAGAGTAGCATAACAGAATAATTCTGAGCCTCAAATGTTTACATTGTGCTATTATGCTGCCATAATGGCAGCATAATAGTAGCATAACAGCAACATAATAGCATGACAAATTAATAACAGCATAATATACATTTAATAGCAGCATAATGGCAGCATAATAGAACAATGTAAACATTCGAGGCTCTAGCATATTCTGTTATGCTGTTATCATGCTGCTCTTACTGTTAGCTGGGTTTCATTCCACAAGGAACTTGTATGGAATTTGTACTAAAAAAAATATATCTAATGCCTCAGATATATCTACCCTAGAAGTTAATAGGATATATAAAAATATTATGTAATAGTTCAATCGTAAACCTTAGCCTTGAAATTATTCCACATAATGTCGCCATCTTCGTAGAACACCGTGAAATTATTGCACAAATGTCCGTCGCAACATTTCATGATCAGATTAGGGTCGATGACGCTGTGTATACCAAACGGAAACCTACATTTGTTGTTAAACTTCGACTCGGCCGGACCACCGCAGCCCCTAGAATGCACGTACTTGTTCTTGACGTTATCGTAAGAGGTGTACAGATAACAACTGACCGGACACAGTACCGGTGCCTGCCTCTCGAAATAGCGTAGGCAGCTTGACCGCATGTGGTCGGGGTATTGACCGCACTTGTAGCACCGAACCGACTCCGAGCGCGGATAAAGCGCCCTATAGATGGCGTTACTAGTATTCGACGCTATTACGAAACCACGCCCCGCGCACGTAACGCAACACTGCGCGCCGTACGGGAACGTGGAACAGAAACGCCCGCCGTGTTCGGTTACGAGTTGACCACACCCCTCGGCCAGGTCGCCACGGCAACCGGGCTCGGTGGGAGGCGGGCGTTGAGCGCGGCAATCCGCAGCGCTACAATACATCTCGTCCGTGCATCGTCCGTCCACGCAACAACCGTGGTTCTCGCACGGGAACAGTGTCTTCTTCAGCAGCGTCACCTTGCGGCCGTATCGTTCGCACACCACATCGCACCGGTTACCGTTATCACTCGCGGCCTCGATCGTGAAATCGATGGCGTCGCAAACTTGGTTTTCGTGCTCCCTCATCGCGCAGTCGGACGTGGTCGTACAGAACTTAGGCACGCCGTTCTGAAGCCCGGTCAGCTGTCGTCGCATCAACACCTGCTGACACGGAGAGAACCCCACCACCACCCCGTCGCCCGGTACTAGGGTGCTGATATTGTACCGGAAACACGTACCGCTCTCGTCGATACTATCCACACCGATGTTATTCATAATCGCGTGCACTGCGTAACGGACGAACGTCGAATTCGACGTCAGACTCGGTCCGTGAACGTAGATAATGCTGAGCGTGGAGCCTCGCTCGCATAGCTGCGCGTAAGGAGTCTTGTAGCCGTGGTCACCGGCACCGGAAGTGGTCAGCAACATGTAGTGGTCGTATTCGAAGCCGGCGGTCAGTGTCCAGTCGCTGAACTGTCGCATGAGGTGGTCGCTCTCGTATCGGCCGAGGAAAGCCGACTCGAAGTACTTGTATGCCGAGTCGTAGTCGGCTTTCTTGATGGGTGGTCGACGCGTTTCGGCTTTTAAGTTGATCTTTCGGACGTGTCCGAGACGTACGTGTATCTTGTAGTTGAAACCCGGCTCTGAAATAGGTTGAGGACGGTAGAGGTCATTAAAGAGAATACATTTCATAATTATACATATTTCTTATATAGGTGTATGATGTTATTGTAATGCCTTATATACTATAGGTTATATACTATTGTTATTGCTATATATATATATATGTTGTCTCCGGAAAACGGAGAATGATAGTTATCGACAGGTTATAGATTTATTGAATGGAAACTGGGCGTGGATGGGGAATGTGGTGTGGTTCGTGGAAGAGGATAGATGGGGAATGTGTGTGTTCGTGGATGGGGGTATATGGGGAATGGAGGATAGACGTGTTGGTCGAATCGAAATGGATCCATCCTCGAGGAAACCTCAAACTAAAACAAATATTAATACATATTAAACATTATAAATATCAATGCATGCATGATTAAATATGTATCTATCGAGAAGTTCTTACAATTAATATGATATGATTTACTAGCCTTTCAGTGTACGTTGTTTGCACTAATAAACCATATCATACCGAACTTCTCGATAATAATGAGATCACATGATGGGCGACGCCCATTGGGCGTAGTGGGCGTATCTCTTATTAGATAACTAGATTAAACTATAGTTAATCTAATTATAAACTACGCTATCTTTTACAATTTACAAAATAGAAATCAATAAAACAGATAACCGAATATATTAAATCCACATTCATCCAAATTACATAACATTTACATTCGTTCAAGTCACGTCAACTAATTTCAATTTACAAAACAGAAATCAAATATATAAAAAACAAATAACAAAATAAATTAAATCAACATTTATCTAAATTACATAACACATTTATACTTAGTACAGAACACATTAACAAATACCTACATACAGATATACACGTAGTTACCATACTACATATATATATATATTCTAATGTTTCTTGTATCTCGTTTTCAAAATATTAAAAAAAAATTAAAAATAGAATTTCTGAATACATATTCTATAGAATGCGTGCAGATTTTATAAGATGCGTGAATCTGAATTTTTACTTAGGACAAATAGTAATATATGATACAGATTTATTGATTAATAATTTATATAAGCAAACATATATAGTGAAATATGTAATTCAAAGTATAACATATACATATTTGCTATAGGAATAAACAAAGAATAATACGAAATTAAATATTAAAGAAATTACAATTTTTACAGTTACCGTAATAATAAATGAAAAATTATCGAAAATAGAAATAATGATGCCTTGAATAATCTAATTTGACAATAATAATTATAATTTAGAAAATAACATATTTCCCGTTAGTGTATCAATTTATATAAATAGGTATGTATGTTGATACCATATATGGTATAAACCATTGTTCACAGCTTACTAATAAGTAAAATGGGAAATTATGGATTTAGAGGTATTACCTATTACAATTTATGTAGGTAGGGGAAAGTAATCGAATACGGACATTGCCCGAATACAGACTCGCTGTTTATCAGGAACCATAAATCCTACAAATAAATATTCATAATTATATAGGTAGTCTAGTAGTCTAGCCTGAATAGTCTGAATACATATTTTTAAAATATTCAAAATAGTTTTGATATATCCAATAAACTGACTTATTTTACGTTCTTAAATTTATTAAAAAAATATCAACTTAAAACATTCTCAAGAATATACAAATGTAACGATATTAAATATAACGATATATTATTAAAAACTATAGTATTTTAAACATTATATACATAATTGTAAACTAGTTCTTAAATATTAATTAAGTTATAAGCATATATCTAGAGGTTATATAAATTGCTAGTATATTAGGAACGACAATTCATACGACACTCTAGATGTCTTAATACGGACAGTGTCCGTCTGACACCCTATACATAACCCTATATATATATACAACCAACCAGCGATCAGCGTATGAACTATTCTCATTTTTATAAAAATCGCGTGCTTTATAATATTAATACATCAATGAAACTAAATCTAAAAATGTTATTATTTATATACTTAACTTGTATTATTAATTTTTTTTAAATAATGAATATTAATAAATGAATTACTAATTAAATTATATTAAATTATTCATAACATTAATTATACATAATTTAATTGTAATTTATCTGATTGTTTCATCAATAGTATATAGTTTATCTAGTGCTATATAGGGTGTCCGTATTATAACACAGGGTGTCCGTATTCGGACATGGGTAGCGAAAACGGTCACCCTCGTTATCTATGGAATTAAAAGATTAAATAAAATTGTAAAATCACAATAATATCTATAATCATATAATATTAATATATTTTAATTTTTTAATAAAAATAGTGAGTCATAAAATGTTAATACTTATTGGTAAAGTGTCCGTATTAGGTTACTTTACCCTACTTGTTATATTGACAATAGAAGCGTAAATATACATTTATATAAGCGCATATAAATATAAATACATGTAATATTTATAATGATATCAAATCTGATTTTAATAATAGTAATATTTGTGTTCGTTAAAGTTATGTTTTTTTCCTTTATGTTTTAAAACATTTTTAAATTATTTGCATATTGTATTTAAATCATCTATAGAATTTATTCACTAAATACACAACTATAATTGTTAAAGATAAATATACTATAACCTTTAAATTAACTATAAATAAATAAGAAATTTAATATATGGTTATCTGAATATAAACTACTAATTAATTAAGTAAATCATATTATATTTTAATATATTATAAATGAATTAAAATTAAATTAAACTAAATATATTAATTATTTGTGTGTGCGTATACATGATAATAGGTACAATATTCTAAATGTGTTAGTATCATTGAAGATGATACGTTGAACTGGGAAAATACATATATAATATATTAAACTTTACAGAGTTATATCTAGTATATATATATATATATATATATATATATATATATTGTATACAATGTATATAATATACATAAATTAAAATTGTCACTTACTATAAAATCATTAATGATTATCTATAGATGTAATTGAGAACAAATAGTATATATTTGTATTAATTAATACAAATATATAATATGTGTTCTCAATTACATCTATAGATAATATATTTATATATATATATATATATATATATATATATATATATATATATATATTATTGTAAAACTGTATGGGCTAGGATAAATATATAAATAATCTAAATATATAAACTATTATACAACATATATTATATAAAGCCATCAGAGCTATTTTCAATATTACAATATACTGAATATTTTAAAATTTAATTATATATAATTAAATAATATAATGATAAAACCTACAAAATATAAAAATCTATTAAACAAATAAACAATATGTTGTCTATATATAGACTTACTAAAATAACACCCACTATAGTGGGTATATGCATATAAGTATACCCTAATGTATACAATACCTATATGTAGTACATATTATATACGTCATTAAGTATATATTATATGTATCTATAGATAGATTTATAGATTATAATCTGTCAACAATGTATCTAATCTATATTGTATTTATTTTATTTTGTATTTACACATATTGTGTATTCATTTTATTATCAATTTATTATTTGTTTATATAATATTATATTATTTCATTTTCTACACGAAAGAATATATCTGAAAGCCCATGTTGATGAAATTTAATAATTAGTCACCATCATCATCAACATCATCATAATTATCATCATCATCGACATTAGATATATATGGTATTAATATTATATTAATTAAATAACCTATATTTTTTTCAAATTCCTTTTCAATGGATTTAGCAAATTCTGTAATCTTTTTTATAATATCCTTAGTTGCAAATGATTTACCCTAATTGTGTATTTGTTAATTATATATAATTATATAATGCCGATATTATAATAAATATATATATATATGGCGACCGCACATTTTATCTAGCCATCGAAAGTAAACCATGACAATACAACACAACAATTATCTATCCCGCATCGCTCATCGCGCGGAACAAGGAGCGTGTCATGCAATAACACCTCAGGTTGCAGTCGAAAAGTTAATTTCTGAGAAAAAGAAAGAGAACGAGAAAGAGAATGGAAAAGAAAAATAAGATGAAAACTGTACAACTATTAAATGAAACTAAACGATTTAAAATCGGATCATTGAATACACAAACACTTCAAAAAGTATATAAAATCCCAGAATTGATAGCCTCGTTATATGCAATACAATATATACTTATTTTGAAATGGTATGCAAAGATGCAGCCAATAAAGTAATTCCGTTAAAACCCAAATTAAAGAAACGAATACCCAGGGAAACCGAAAAAATCTGCAAAAAACGTGACATACTTCACAAAGCAGCACAACTGAAAGAAAGCTCGCCTACACAGATGAATATCAAAAAGTATATAAATGTTCAAGAATCTTTAGTTAATTCATATGATTTAGAACAACAAAATTACATAAATAAAAAGATATATGAAATCCAAATGGCGGCCACAAATAAGAAATCTGCACTAGCCTGGCAAACAATAAATGAAATCAGCGGAAGAAAGAAATCAAATAAATCTAAACTAAAAGCAAACAATGATAATGAACGAATCAAACTTTGGCATAAACATTTCAAAGATTTACTTAGCAAGAATATCCAATCGACAATTCATAGCAAAAATGTAGATCATATATTGAATAATCTTGATATAAAAATCGGCAATTTCACGAAAGAAGAAGTTATGAAAGTTACAAATAATATATCATATGGAAAAGCAGTAGGTTTGGACGAAATACCAGCAGAAGTTTGGAAATTAGATGATTTTAAAGAATTTCTGTTAGAATCCTGTAATCGTGTTTATTTCCAGGAATCTATAGTAAGTTGGACCAATGGATGTATCCTTCCTTTTCCTAAAAAAGTAGACCTCTCCATCAAAAAAACTACCGAGGAATTACTCTAACAGCAATCGCCGCAAAGAAATATAACCTGATGTTATTAAACAGGATTAGACCAGAAATTGATCCAATCATAAGAAAAAATCAAAATGGCTTCCGAACAAATAGATCAACAACGGGACAAATACTGACTATCCGACGAATTTTACAAGGAGTCAAATCTAAAAAGCTGCCACTAACTCTACTATTTATTGACTTTTCAAAAGCTTTTGATACGATAAATCGAAACAAGATGAAAGAAATACTTTTAAAGTATGGTATACCAGAAGAGACAGTTTGTGCAATTATGATGCTCTACAAGAATACTCGTTCAATGGTTCGCTCACCAGATGGAGATACACCTTACTTTGAAATCACAACTGGAGTCTTACATGGTAATTAACTTGCACCGTTCCTCTTTATAAGCTGTCTCGATTATATTCTGAAGACGTCATTGGATAATAATCGAGAGCTAGGTTTTACTCTAACAGAGAGAAAGAGTAGACGATATCCCGCTGAACAAATTACCGATACGGACTACGCTGATGATATCGCCGTAACAAGTAATACTCTGAAATATGCTAATACATTATTACTGAAAATAGAATCAGCCGCCAAAGAAATTGGACTTTGCATTAACACTGACAAAACTGAATATATCAATATCAATCAGAATAACAACATGCAAATGAAAAGTATCTGTGGAAGTATAATAAATGTAGTAGAAGATTTTAAATATCTAGGAAGATATATTAGATCAACTAAAAGAGATGTTAATATAAGGATTTCTAAAGCCTGGGCAGCATTAAATAGTAAGAATACAATCTGGAAATCAAAACTAAGTACAAATCTTAAAAGATATTTGTTCAGAGTGGCAGTCGAATCAGTGCTCGTTTACGGTTATGTAACCTGGACTTTAACAACCTCATTAGATAAAAAGATTGATGGAACATACACACGTATGCTCCGAGCCGTAACAAACAAGTCCTGACGATTACATCTAACAAATGAGTAATTATATGGCGATATTCCAAAAATTAGTAAATCTATACGCATGCATAGGCTGAGGTTCGCTGGTCACTGCTGGAGAAGCAAAGATGAAGTAGCGAGCGACCTGATACTCTGGCAACCACAGCATGATAACCGTTCGCGTGGACGCCCAGCGAAGACGTACATAGATCAACTGCGGGATGATACCGATCTGCTAACGACAGACGAAATAAAGACTGCGATGAATGATAGAGAAGGTTGGAAGAAGTATGTCATGGACTACCGAGCAAGCTCGACCTGGTAAGGTAAGTAATATATATATATATATATATATATATATATATTTCTGTGTGCGTGGGTGTGTATGTGATGATAACGATGATGTTAGTGCTTGTAATTTTATTTCTAAGTTTGCAAAATAGATGAAAGTTCAACTTGTAAGTATATAAGTATAAGGTAATGAATACACGATATTCTATGTAATATGTCACATGATACACCTAATTAAATAATTGTCAATGATAATTTATTAATTTAATGTACGATTTATAAACATTAATAAGCACTAATTAATGCTATATAATATCAAGGAATCGATCAATAATTAAGTAATTATATTAAGCAATATTTATGTATAAATGTCGTAGTTAACGTATTAAGTCTAGGTAACCATGGCACCCATGCTGCAGCATATAGGTCAGTCTAGGGGTCAGTTAAAGTCATGCTGGGTGGGAAGGTACTGGAACACTGCAACTAGTTATGTAAATGATACCGAGCTAATTGATGCCGAGCCGAGACTTTTGGTTATTGATTTCAGTCGGAGAAATTTTTGTATTGATGTCGAGCCGAGACTTTCATTTTCGGGAAAAAAAACGAGCACGAGCCGAGCCGAGACTCTAGCCAAATGAGCACGAGCCGAGTTGAGACTCTCACATAACATAAACGAGCCGAAATAATTATTTTTTTAGTTACGACTCCAAAACGCGTCCACTTACTTCCCCGTCGTTCTTCTGACTCCATTAGGTACCTACTCCTCTCCTAAAACAACTACACTGGCTGCCAGTCCCCTACCGTATACAGTACAAACTTTCCCTGAACATCCACAAAGCTATTCACCACAACTCCCCTGACTATCTTGCCTCCCTCCTACATCTATACACCCATCACTCCACCTGACCCGTTCCTCCAACACATTTATCCTTACCACTCCCCATCTAGGTACACCTTATACCTACACAAACTCAACTCTTCCAATATACGATCCTTTGCCCTCTCTGCCCCTTACCACTGGAACTCCCTGCCCAATCACCTACGACCAAACATATCAACTCCCTTCTTTAAACGCCACCTTAAGACTCATTATTTCTCCCTTGCCTTCCCGCCCACTCATTAATTCCCTCCCACGGACGGCCGATTGTTCACGCACTGATGCAGTCCATAAACCAACAAAAATAAAAGTAAGTACATTTAAGTTTAATTTTTTCACATTTAAGTTTACATTTAAGTTACATTTTAATACTAATTTTTATATATTTCACATTAACATCAATTTAAAATAAATTATCTGAGCCAACTTCGTTATTCAGTGAATAATACTGTAAATTTCATCTAGTAATGTAAATAATATCGAGAATTTTTATGCCGAGCCGAGATTTCATTTTTAATAGCTCGAATCGAGACGAGATTCTAGCCAAACGAGCCCGAGTCGAGACTCTAACAAAACTATAGCATACTCAGTGATGGGCGCCGATCCTTTTTTCCTGGATCGGCGATCCCGATCCTCTATTTATTCTCTTATTCGATCCTTTTCCCGATCCCGATCCTGCATTCGTTACCCAGTCCTTTCCGATCCTACCCAATACTGAGCATACTATAGTATCGACAGAGATGAGAACCGTTATTATAGCGAGGACAATAGCTATTATAGTAATGTTTTATTCACGTTATAGCGTGTATATGTAAACGTGTTAAACCTATAGGTGATTAATGTCGTGTTAAGAACATTGTGGTGTTATTTTTAATCGCTATATTTGGAATGAATTACATATATACACCATCGATGTAAATAATATATATATATATATATATATATTGTTGTTATTGTTATTATTATTTATATTTGGTGGAGTCCTTTCATCCCATCCACGAACTTATATGAAGTTTTCAGTTATAACCATATATGGCTCTAATGTCCCTTCGAAACCGCTCTCATGTTAAGACATCCATGGTTTTAATGAGAGCCGATCATTTATTTGTACACATTTATATAAGATCACTTCTAAATAATATTTTAAGATCTATGTTAATGGTCGGGATGAGGCTCGAACATATGTTCGCATACGTCCTACTATAGTGTACATGGCATGTATGGCTCAGTTGGTTAAGTATACTATTAGGTCTGACGCCTTAATGTGATATCCCAGTACAAGTATTTCCGGCAACTTGCCGACAATATTATAACTTTAAAACGATTTTCTATCAAGTTAACTACTATTGTAGTGAGATACCCCCCTTACTTTCCGGTAACTTGCCTGAAATGTAGTAACTTTATAGGGGGTATCCCATTATAACTTGATAGAAAATGGTTTTAAAGTCACAATATTTCCGGCAAGTTGCCGGAAATACTTATAAAATTAAAAAAAAAATTAAATGTTTATTTAATGGTATTATTTAATGCCTTATTAGTATCCCCACGCCCCCTATATATAAACCAAGCCTAAATATATTATAAATATTGATATTAATAGTTAATTATCTAATTAGAATATAATTAAGAAATATGAAATACTTACGAAATCGATATTTTCGTCGTACAGAATGATTAATTCAATAGTATACAATGTATAGACTGGAACGTGGACTTTGTAAAGTGGGTCTATCTCCTTGTTATGCAATACTCTGAATTTTAATTCTGTATAATTGGATATCATATAATTAGCATAATAATATAAAATGTATAGTCACTTTCTACTACTACTACTACTACTACTACAACTTACCTTCATCATGCCTATGTATAGTCTTGTATATTGAACATTTGAATGGATATCGACCAATATCCATATTGTAGATCATAGTAATTCCATTATAAAATATGGCATTGATCACCTCAAACGTATCAACACCGTTATTATCCGGAACGTTGGAACATACAAATTGTAAGGACAAATCACTCTAAAATGTGTACATTTATTAAGTAAATAGTATGACAAAAAGCTGAACGATAGAACAGCGATTAACGACTAACTTGTTCATGCTTGTAGTAATATTGATTTAAACCTCTCGTCTTTCCTATGGATAATCAAGTAATCGTTAGGTACCCCGAGTTTATATATGTCGATATTATGTATAGGAATAGCTTTTTAGGTATATGCTAAACTCCCCATTAAAAAAATCTTTTGAATTTTAAAATAATATTCATCGTACACCCATTTTAAATATATCTTGTACAAACACATACGCACAGTGTGTCGCACACACGCACGGACACACACAAACACACATATAATCATATATATATATATATATATATATATATATAATTCAAATATTACACGTAATAATACACATATCATATTATTAACTATAGTAACGAAGAGTAACTATAGTTAAATAATAATATTTAACAATACTTTTTATATATATATATACACACTCATATATTGAATATGAATACATCGGATCGAATATAATCTCTACCGAGTATACTCGGTAGAGATTATATTCGATCCGATGTATTCATATTCAATATATTATAAGGTAAGCTCACCAAACACCCAGCAAACAGTAATAGCATCGTAATAGCAACATAATAGCATATCTAATAGCTTCAAAAAAGAGTAATTAATTAATTATTTAAAAAAAAAATTACTTTATATTATAGACATTTTGATTATCTAAATATTGTATATAGAACTTTGTATCCTATTTAGCACTATTTAAGCGTTACTTAAAACGACCACTACTCCGTTCTCGGCCACTACCCCGTTCCCTCGACTACCTATACGTACTAGCTAGTATAGGTAACCTCGTATACAACACATGTCACCGTTGTACCGTCGTATTGTAACCTTGATCAGTTTCCTTGACATGCGCTTTAAACATCAGAAATTCATGGGTGAATTCGACGCTGATGTGGGTGTCGTTCATAGCTAGTATCGATACACATTTCGTGTGTTTCTTCTCGTCAGTACGGGCCGTATGCCATACATAACACATAATCAATATTGACATATATTTCATCTTTACGAATACTTATAATTAACAAGTTACACGAATGTACGCTATAACGTAGGATATATTATATTGAATTAGATTAAAACTATAATAAACAATTAAATATGTGATGATCGCGTAACTAATGGTGATAGTAAATATACAACCATATATCTCAAATGTAAACAGATATTATTTTGTTTTTTTTTTAATTTAAATAATTAACTATAGTTAATATTAAATTACCTATAGGTGAAACTTATTTGCACGAATATATTCATATAAATATATTCATATATATATATATATATATATATATATATATATATATAAGTATATCAATAATATAGCAGAAAATGGACTTTTTACACAATCATTAATATTATTCAATATATTTAATGTATATAAAATATTAGGTGACATTAACATATTACACATTTCGTTAATGTAAAATATGTTCATATATATATATATATATATATATATATATATTACTGTTGTTATTATAGTGGCATCGAGTAGGGTATGTGAGTACGTTAAATTAAATTGTCAAACATGTGTAGAAAATTTTTAATTTTGAACTTTAATATATAATTTAATTCTTAATTTAAGATATAAATTCCCTATTTGATCATGTGTTCTCATCATATATGAAAAAGTATACTTTTTCTTATATATTTCTTTTGTTTGTATACTCCGGTAGAATCATCAAGATTAATAAAACTAATACCGTATAAATACATATAATATTACTCCTGCAATTCGAGTGTAACAATACATAAGAAAACGCCTACCGCTTAGCTATAAATAGCCTTATTACACATTGTGAGTCACTTTAACGCTTCTAAATGTAGGTGTTTGTAACGAATATCTGAAAAAGGTTGGGAAAATTCTCCGATTACCGACCCCTAAATGATTATTTGTAATAACTTATTAAATATTAAATATATTTATTTGAACATTTTTAATCAGGGTATACCCAATATTATAATATTATGTCAATGAATAATGTAGCTATTTTTAATTTTTGATATTATTATATTTACAAGATTAAACAGGGTACTCGGATACATGTGCCTAATACCGACCCCCTTCTCCTATTACCGACCCCCTAAAATAATCGTGGTATAAATAATTGTAGTATTATAATATCTAATAAAAATAGTAGATATACATAAATATAATTAATTATAACATGCACGCAATTTATTTTGTATTGAATGTATGTTTTAATAGTAATATTAAATTTAAATTTAAACTTTATAATAATTATATTAAAATATGTGTATATTATTATTTTTATTTTATATTTATTTGTTAATCAGTATTTATATAATCAACTGGAATCGTGAATCCTAAATCTATATCAATGATACACAAACAACTTACGAACTTTTTTAATGTAAAATACGGATCTATTTTGATTGGATATTATAAATCACATGAGGTCGGTATTAGAGTAATTTAGGGGGTCGGTAATAGGAAATTCATATGGGTATCTATAATTAAGATATATTGGTTAATATTTATTCAAATTAAATTATTTTTATATGGGGTCGGTATTAGGTACATGTAGTGTACCTATCCGATTACCGAACCCCTGTTTATTCTTGTAAATATAATTATATCAAAAATTTAAAATAGCCACATTATGCATTGCCATAATATTACTCTAATTACAAAATTTAAAATAAATATATTTAATATTGAATAAGTTATTACAAATAATCATTTAGGGGTCGGTAATCGGAGACTTCCCCTATATATAAAACACGAATTCACTACTCGTTGAATAATTTAATAAGACATATCAAATATTTTGCGAATCAAAGATGGTTCACTCCCTATATAAACTATGTAATTATTTTAATATAGTTTTTTCACCAACCACTAGATGGAGACACATGTATTATTTTAAGTTAAATTTAATATTATTAATTCACAAGGTAATTAAGCTAATTATCAGATTAATATACTTTTAATATTATAATATATATGTGAATTATATTTTTTTTAATATATTTTAAAATTACGACATTTTCACGGTATTGAAAATGTACATGTAAATAACAATGACTAAATCGATCTACTTTTGACCTATAAAAATTCGGTAACATTTTTATGATTATATTTTTGATATTTCCAAATAATATTTTTGCGGAACACTTACTTTTTGATATATATCGAATTTTAATACATATCTTAATTTAAGATTATATTAGGGTATTATTTTTGAATTTACATGTAAACAGATACGAATCCAAAAATAGATTTTAGTTCTTTCACCCGTCGCATTTGCGCTAGTGTCGTTTTTATTTCAATATATCGGTCAAGTGAACCATAGGGTGTGGTGTTTAGGATATATTTACGAAAAATTCCAAAAAGTTTCAAATGATTATGTAATCAAGCGGTACTGATAGATTAGATGAAGACATTTGATTGGTTGAATATGTTATTATCTTTGAAAACTGTATATTTATTATTTACTTTGTTATAATTTAATATCTAATATTTAATATTTCAATGTATCTTAAAACTAATATATTAAACTTTAATATTATTAATTTAAAATTATACACACATATTTCGATTACTGAGAATGCCATTCTTTGAAATACCGTTGGTATTATTACCTACAATATATTGCTTATAAAATATTATTAAATTTAAATTAATTTTATAATTAATGTTATCAAATATTTGAATTTAAATATTTAAACATATAATAATCATTATACCATGGGGTGCAGGTAAATGCGGGAAAACAATGCGGGACAAATAAAAGTGTTTGCGGGACAGATTTAGGTAAATACCGGAAATATTACGTAAATGCGGGAAAAATATATTATTTGTTAATTATTTTATGATATTTTAGTATAGTCATATTATATACACATATCAGTACTATATATATATATATATATATATATATATATATATATATATATATAACTATTTGTTCTACTATTACAATGTATTACCACGTATTCTATTAAATATTGATAATAAATTACATATTATATAATCGCAATAAATATGTATCGAATATATAAATAACACAAAGGTCAAGTTGTCAATCAAAAGTAGACCGCGTAAAAATATAAAAAATACAACAAGCTGACTTTATTCGAGAGTGAATTACGTAATAATATAATGATACAATGGAATACGTGTAAAAATACGTATACAAACATTATTCATATTTATTGTATTGTTGTGTTTAATTGATTAGTTTTATATGTATATGATAACTAATACACATACATATTTAACTTGCAAATATGACCAAGTATGCTTATTGAGCTAGCTAAAAACTATTGAATTTCAATTAAATATGAAGTCTATATATATAGGGGAAAGATGGGTAATGTGACCATTTTAGATAATGTTGTATAACTTTATAAATATTAGATCTAATACGCTAATTTGTTCAATATAGATACATCTTATGATATGCAAGAGGACTGCCGAATCAGTTTTTCATTTTAGCATAGATAATTGAAATGATTAAGGTGGCCACATTACCCTCCATGGAGGGTAAGGTTGCCACCTAATGCGGGTAATGTGACCACCTGAAAATGTAAAATTAATCCGCTAGATGGCGATACTTTATATCAAGTTTAGTCCAATGATATCGCACCACGTAACATTTACAAAACACACGCAATTGTGATAAATTAATGCTTTTTATTTTAACTTTATAAATTACTATATTCATACTATGAATTTCATAGTATACCATTAAACTTACTTATTATGTTATTAATATGGAAAAAGTAATTTCAGCAGTAAATGACTGTATGTCATAACAATATGGCGATATAATACCTAGATAAAATAGTAATTTATAAAGATAACTAATTTATATTATCTGATTTCTATATATATATATATATATATATATATATATATGTGTGTGTGTATATATATAGAACCATTTGTATATATATACCATAATATATAGAACCATTTATATATATATAATTTTATACATATATTAAATATATTACACCAACATATATTAAAATCATATCATATCAACATTAATACAAATTATTTTTAGAATTACACAATATGAGGTAAAAAACGTGAAACGAATATACAAATAAGCCAATAAACAAGTATAAATGAAATATATAAAGCACAGTTAAATTAAATACATAAAATAAAATTAAGTTTATTAAATTCTTTAGAAAATCGATATCGAAAGTAAAATGTATTATATAATGTATTAACATGAAATTGATTTATTTATTTTTAAATCTAGTTTTATCTCATGATAAATATATTAGTATATAATACATATACATATATACAAATACAAATAAAACTTTATGTATAAATAAGTTTATACGCATATGTTTTATACACACACATATATATTTTTTTTTTCGGACAATGGTTAGTTAATAACCAGAGCCAATTATCCCATTTATTAGCGAAAACATATTAATACAAATATGACGAATTAGGCAAGGGAGAGGCCAGGTAATTAAGGATTTTACAATAATCCATTGCAGCAGTATTTGCGATAAATATTTAGACTGCCTGTCATGACACGAATACTGAGTAGCGTAATATCATGCTTCCTCAGGCCTAACGAATATAGGTCTTTAGACGTTAGGGATGAGGGTATACCACGACAGTTACAACAAGAGGCACTTAATTTAGCATGCTTTGCACCAGTAAGTTGTTTTGCGTAGGAGAGTATTTCAGGTTTGTTATAGTAGTCAGTTTTGTGTCGGTAATTAGTATCGGTATCTATTGTATCAGTTGAGATTTGCGTATCTATAATATTAACAATGTCATTTCGGTAAGCCAGTAAGTCAGGTTTGCGAAAGCCAAGTTGTGTTCGTATGTGTGGTTCCAGTATAGTTGTAAATTTGTACTTATTAAGTAGAGTGATTAAAAGAGCGTTAACATAATTATGCCTGTGAATAATGTTATTATAATTAAATCTACAGGTCTGCATAATATGATTTAGGCAGTCATATTTATAATTACACCCTCGCCTTAAACAGTTTGTATTTAAACTTGGAAACATACGTTTACATCTGTAATGTGTATATAGTAGACCGTGCTTTAACTTTACCATATCTACAAAATAGCGACCAGAAAACATCTTTATAGGAGAAGTTATCCAATTATTAATAAAAGGACTATGCGTGCCTAATTCTAAACCCTTGCCATCGACTGAATTAAATAAATATATTGAATGATATTTATTTATGGAGGTGTTATCAATAATCGTGTATTCATCGTATACTCGAGGTGTAGACCATTTTAGAATAACACTATCGGGAAGAGTTTGAATAATAGTGTCATCATTCCTTCTAATGGATGAAATGCTTTTTAGCCGCAGCACCGGTATTGCCAGAAAAAGACGAGTGATAGCTATCCCACCGACACTACTAGGTGCGTAGAATACACCGAGTGAAGTTTCTGAAGGTAGTCGAAGCCAACGTCTGACGAACGCCCGAATACTTCTGTCCATCGTTTTTAATGAATTTAAATAGACGTTAGAGAAAGTCAAGGTATGAAGCATACTTGGAATTAGATGATTTTTGAGCATAAACAATTTTTGTTGGGGTTTTAGAGTAGATTTAGATATTGCCAAGAGTTTCGATGTGAGGTCATCATTAATTGAATTCTTTTTATTATCCAAAGCGCCTATGTTGATGCCAAGATATCTATAAGTGTCTTCTATATTTAGCGCTTTCATTGTAGAATTATCAATAGATATAAAACTATATGGTTTACATATCCATTGTTTTTTCTTTGGGTTAATAATTATATTCAATGTAGCGCATTTTGATTTGTTAACGTTTAACCCACATTGAGCTAGTCTAAATAAAACATGATCAACTTGATATTGCATCATTACATCATCTTTCGCAAATAAAACCAGATCATCTGCAAATGCTATATGGATTATTGTACTATTTCCTTGTAAATTAATACTACCTAGCATATTATCAGTTACATAATCTATAATGGAGTTAAAAAGAGCGGGAGACATTGGGTCACCTTGTTTTACTCCACGATTGACTGGTATACTAGGTGATACTCCATTTTTATATTTTAATTGAGTTGAACAATCAGAATAAGTATGCATGATATAACTTGTATACATTTTAGGAGTCCCTACTCTTTCGGCTAATGCAACAATTGAGTTGTGAGATACCGTATCAAAAGCTTTAGAAACATCCAACAAACACATCTTTAATGGGCGTAACGCATTTTTATGCTGAAATATAATAGATTTAAGTAAAAGATATTCTCAGCAATACCATCACGTCGAACAAAAGCTTTTTGCCGTGGATTAAGACTAATTGTGTTTTCAATTCTGCGTGCCAACATTTTATGGAAAAGTCTACATAATATCGATGACAAAGTTATCGGACGATAATGGGACGGCTCAGTACTGTGCTTAGTTTTAGGGATTAAAGTAGTTAGGCCTAATTTAAATGCGGAAGGTGCAGTCGATGATATGAGATAAATATTAAAGCGAGCTTTTATATTATTTAGACCAATTTTAGTTAAATCGCATTTTTTGAGACCATCTATTCCCGGGGCGCCGTCGTGTAATGTGCCGTAACATGACTTTACTTCGTTTATCGTAATTGGATGTATATATGCATTACTATTATTAACAAATAAGTGGTTGAATGGAATAGATGGCTTACTTATTAACTCACTCCAATATTTAAATTGTAAATCGATTGGCATTTCTTTAATTTCTTTTGTAATATCTTCGCCGTCGAAAATAGATTTAGCGAGCCTGGATCTATTTTTAGAATACATTTGTTGCGTTTTAGCAAATAATAAATATATATATATATATATATATATATATATATATATATATATATATAGGTTGTCATATCATAATTGTTATTCATCACCTATGTATTTATATTTAAACATATATTTTGTAGTACGTTTAAAGTATTAAGTATATAGTATAGTATTAAGTATATATGTATTATATTGTATATACTTTAATATATTATATTATACTATATACTTAATACTGTACACGTACTATAGTAATTAATGTATACAATTACTTTACGCACTACTACAACTATATATATATATATATATATATATATATATATATATATATATATATATATATAGTGTTAATAGATGATTAAATATACTAAATTAAATTTAATAGTTTATACCACGATTATAATATGTATACATATATGGACATATATTTATATGGTTAGGATATAGTAGATGTTGATTCAATCAACGTTTTCATATAATGACGCACGAAATTATATAAAAATATAAAAATATTTATTTCTGATCATATGATTGGCTTAAATCATTATGAAGTGGCCACATTACCCGCTAAAAGGTGGCCACATTACCCGCTAAAAGGTGGCCACATTACCCGAGTCTAGGTATCACGCTATATACAATATATAATAATGAATATTACTCACTAAAATAAATGACTTACAAACTTTGTTGTAATTAAATAGTTCTTTAAGATACAACTTTAATTTTCAATTTATATAATATATTAGTGATTTAATATATGTTTTACTAAACTTTTATTTTAATTTTTTTTAAAGTAAATCGATTTTTGTTGTATTTTTTACATCATTTTTTTTTATTAATAGATATACACATTATTTTTACTTATTTGAACAATGCTTACCAATGCGCATATTTCATGTATATATTTTTTTTGATTGGACTTATAGTTTATGAGATACGCCAAGTGGCCACATTACCCGCATGGCCACATTACCCATCTTTCCCCTATGTAGTGTATATGATTAACGCCCGCCATACATAAATTATCTTCATTATAATATTTGAAGCTCGCCTATTTAATCGCTATTAATTTAATTATATGTATTAACTTCTATGCGTTATACATGTATATATTTAATTTGTAAATAGTGTGATCCATTTTGGTATCCCCACTTTGTAGAAACTATAAAAGTTATAAAGTATATTACAAATCAACTGATACATTATCAGTTTTATATTTAATTAGTTCAATGTATATTATCAGAATATTAAATAATATAAAATAATATAAGAATATAAAATAAATAATACTTTTTTATAATTAATGTTATCAATATAATATGTACATATTTAAATTTGTTTGCATGCTAATATTCTTTAACTTATTAAAACTTATAAACTGTATTTGATAGAAGTAATCTATATTCATCTAAACTCATGACAATAAATCTAATATATTATTTGGTTAAAATCTATTAACTTAATTAAGTTTGTTACTATTATAACTAAATACATTTGTTTGAACATTATAATTTAACTCTGATTTATAGCCACTCCAACACTGTTAAAAATAAGGGTATAACATTATGAATTATATGGTATAACATATGGAAATACGAGTTATACTATACAATTACGTTAAATGGTATAAGATCACATATTATATGGTATAACATTTTATTTTTTTTAGTTATACCATATAACTTAATTGAAATGGTATAAGATCACAAATTATATAGTATAACATTTGTTTTTTTAGTTATACCATATAGCTTAATTTAAATGATATAAGATTACGAATTATATGGTATAACATTCGTAATTTTTAGTTATACCATTATCTATTAAATATAATGGTATAACTTTATGAATTATATGGTATACAATATGGAAATACAAGTTATACCATAACATTTTAAAATTAAGTTTATATTTTATTGAAAATAAAATGTATAAGAAATATATTCATAATAGTATCCTTCATAATATCCTTAACAGTTTACTTATTGTTGTGTTATATTATTATAGACATAGCATTTATTGCTTCTAATTGCAATTAAACTATAGTTTTGAGAAACTATATAGATTCCCCATAGGGAAATATGCATATATATACATATTTCCTATATTTTATATACAAATACTTATAATTATTCGAGTATATGTATATATATATATATATATATATATATATATATATAATTCCATTTTATTTATTAACATATTCTATGTCCATCTACACTCAACATGATAATCATCTATTTTTTTAACACATTACAATATACATAAGGTATTTATACTTATATATATTATATATATATATATATATATATATATATACAAATTATATCATATTATATATAATAATATAAAAGTTTATATAATATATAATTTTATAATATATTTATATATTATTGATAATATATAATTAAATTGTTAGAATATAATTATATAATTATATATATATATATATATATATATATATATATATGTTATAAAGTCAAAGTTGTAGATATATCGATTAATGTAATATACATTTAAATGCATTTATCATTACGTAACAGAAATCGATATATCTATATATACACTTTAAACTAGATGTCGGTGTCTCGCTCTGTGTTAATTGCATAGCCATAGCCATGTAAATGTTTATTTTTCTGGTATTTTATATTTGTATCGTCTGTCAAGTATATTTCGTTATTTTTCTATAGAATAAATTCCACTCGGTGAGATTGCATCATTCTTCGTTATGCATATCATCGGGTATGTACTATTATTATTATGTTATATTATTATGTTCAACAGGTCTTTGCTTTGATTAATAAACTGTATTAGAACATTCACTTTATTACATATATATAAATATTATAAAATTATGATAACTATATGCTATAGCACTATATATAGCATATAGTATTATATACATATTAATATGCAGGAAACTGAAGAATTATTTGCAGAATTTCAAATTCATTTAAAATATTAGAAAAACTGCCGGATAGGAATAGTGAGTTGATGGGGATGAAAAAGCATATAACTTATATACAAAAAAATATAAACGAATATATTGATGTACTAGGTATCGCTAATACGCAAACTGATCAAACAGGTAATTTAGTTATCTAATTAATAACATTCGTTAAATATCTATATAACATAAATATGCAATTATATTTTATTAGTCTATGGATGGTATACTATATATCCATATATGGTCAATTATTTATTTTATTTTTTAGCTAACAATGTAATTAAATTTAAATAATATTAATAATAGGTATATATATAAATAATATATATGTTAAATGTTGTACAAATATTATCAATATCCTTCTATCCTTAATCAAATATATATTATAAAATGTATAATTAAATATATAATATAATATTTCATAAAATAGATACTGGAATCATATATTTTATGATGTACCATGGGAGTTTGCGAATGATTGAAAAATTAATTTATAATGAAAATAAAGATAAGGTTAATTAATAATTACTTAATAACTATAGATATAATATAATAGTTATTTTATAATTTTTCGTATGCTAATTCAAAAGTATAGTAGGTATACTATAGTAGGTATACTATAGTACCTATACTCTATTATATATATAACTGCTATTGGATTTTTCTAATTACAATCCTAACCTATACTTTATATAGTATTATAATATATGATATTAACTGTATAAAGTTTCTAATAAGATACATATGTATACTATTATATAATATGCAATATTGTTATATACTCGAGTATACTATATATATATATATATATATATATATATATATATATATATATATATAACTTATATAAATATTTTAATTTTAATTGCAGGAAATAATGACTCCATATATCAGAAAAGAGGATGCTTATTATGTGTGTTGATAATTATTTGGTTTTCGTTCAAAATAATTGATTTCGTATTTTATTAAGTGGTATTGTTAATTTTATTTGTTTCATAACATGTCCTACAAACATTAATTGTTTATGTAATTTTGTTATTTATTTTAAAATGTATCTGTTAATTAACAATATTGTTACACCAACATATATGTGGTTTTTAGAAAATAAATTATCATTATAAATGTCGATTCCATATATAAATTAATAATATAGAATAGTAAGTTATTATAAACACTGGTATAAATTTAAATAAAATATAGCATAACTTTTAATAAAGTATGATATAACTTTATATAATATATGGTATACATTTTAATAAATTATGGTATAACTTTAAATAAAATATAGTATAACTTTTAATAAATTATCGTATAACTTTATATAATATATGGTATAAATTTTAATAAATTATGGAATAACTTTATATCAAATATGGTATAAATTTTTATAAAATATGGTATAACTTTATATAATATATGGTATAAATTATGGTATAACTTTATATAAAATATGGTATAACATTTGATAAAATATGGTATAACTTTTTTAATTAGTTATACCGTAAATGGTATACCAGGGCGCCACGGGGTTATACCATGTTTTAATCAATGTTATACCATTTATTTCTAACAGTGAAGAAGTACTCCCTACATTATATTTATAATAAAATAATATAACAATGTTTAAAGAAGAATACAACTAGCAACGAATATTACAACGATAGGAACATGGAATGTTCGTACGCTTAACGGAGTAGGAAAAATCCAAGAACTAACGAGAGAACTTGATCGCTATAGATGGGATATTATTGGACTTGCTGAGACACGATGGAAAAACTCTGGTGAAGTAATAACAGACGAAGGTCATAAAATTGTCTATAGTGGACAAGAAAAATACCATCAACAAGGAGTAGCTTTTATCGTTAGAAAAGAGCTTACCACATCGATCCTCAATTACAGCACAGTTTCCAGCAGAATTATATCAATAAGATTAGCTTCACAGCCAGTAAATATGACTATCATTCAGATTTATGCTCCTACAAGCGATTATAATGACGAAGATATCGAAGTTTTTTATGAAGATATAGAACAAACAATGGCAGCGGTACATAAAAAAGACTTACTGATTATACAAGGTGATTGGAACGCAATAGTAGGTGATGCAAATAAAGATTGGAGTAATGCTGTAGGAAAATTTGCGCTCGGGAAAACAAACCCAAGAGGCATCAGACTTCTCGAATTTGCTACCAAACATAATTTTACACTTTCTAACACACTTCACCCGCAAAAAGATTCAAGAAAAGCTACGTGGCACTCGCCAAATGGTCGTACCCATAACCAAATTGATTATATTCTAGCACCATTGAGATTCAAATCAAGTATACACATGTCCTCAACTAGAACATACCCTGGAGCTGTAATAAACAGTGACCACGACCTTGTTCTCTGTAACATGAGACTGAAACTACGATCACAAAAAATGAAGAAAAGCAATAGAATACGATATGATCTAGAAAAATTGAATAATGCAACTATAAGCCTACAGTACAAAGAAGATTTGAAATCGAAGCTATCAGACATCAATATTAATGAAATATCAACTGACAATGCATATACGCAAATTTCACAGTCATTAACAAGTACAGCAGAAAATGTTCTAGGAAAATACAGAATAAAAAAGCAACCTTGGATAACTGATGAGATTTTAACGCTATGTGATAAAAGAAGAAGTCTAAAATCAACCAAACATCAGAGTACTGAACATGCAGAAGAATATAAACGAGTCCACAACCTTATTAGAAGAAGTATGAAAGAGAAAAAAGAAGATTGGCTTAAATCCCAATGTAATTCAATTGACCACGACCTAAAAAGAGGTGTTCATAGCAAGAGAGCGTATAACACGATAAAAGCAATCACTAACTCTATAGACAGGAAAATGTCAAATATTGAAGATGCTAACGGAGTACCAATAGAAGATGATAGTGCAAGATTAGAAAGATGGACGGAATATTGCAGAGATTTATATAACTACCCAATTAAAACTGATCAATCTAAGTTACATAATACTCGAGAAGAAAATGAAGAACAACCATTACCCATATTAAAAGAAGAAGTAATCAATGCCATAAGAACCTTGAAAAATGGTAAGTCACCAGGTATTGATAATGTGCCAGGTGAACTTATCAAAGGAGGAGGTGAGGCACTATACGATATACTTACCAAGCTATGTCAGAAAATCTGGTCTACAAACCAATGGCCTGAAGCATGGACGACTTCTTTAATTATACCTATTCCAAAGAAAGGCGATCTCAAAAAATGTTCAAACTATCGTACTATAAGTCTGATCAGTCACACGAGCAAAATTTTATTACGGATCATACTGAATCGCTTAACACCACAAGCAGAAGATATTCTGGCTGATGAACAAGCAGGTTTTAGAAAGTATCGCAGTACAACAGAACAAATTTTGAATTGCAGAATATTAATGGAAAAACATATGGATCATCAACGACAAGTCTACCACAATTTCATCGATTTCAAGAAAGCCTTCGATAGAGTATGGCATGATGGTTTGTGGAATGTGATGTCTGAATTTGGGATAGGCAACGACTTGGTAAAAATCATAAAGTCACTCTACGAATCAGCAAAAAGCGCAGTACTATTGAACAACCAGATAGGAACTAAGTTCGATACGACAGTAGGAGTTAGACAAGGCTGCTTACTATCGCCAGTTCTATTCAATATATTTCTAGAAAAAATAATGCAAGACTCTCTAGTAGATCAATCGTCAAGTATAGCAATAGGAGGAAGAAAAATCAACAACTTAAGATTCGCTGATGATATAGATCTCATCGCTGGTTCAGAAAGTGAGTTGCAATCCCTCACAGATTCTCTAGAAAAAGCTTCGACATCATACGGTATGGAAATTAACCATGAAAAAAGTAAAATTCTTGTAAATGGAGATCATTCAACACCACCTGTGATCACTATGTACGGCAAACAACTTGAAAATGTTCAAAATTTCAAATATCTGGGAGCAATGCTAACCGACACCGGAAATTCAAAGAAAGAAATCCAAATAAGACTAGCGACAGCAGTTACAGCCCTTGTGAAATTGGAGAAGATCTGGCGTAGTGGAGAAATTGATTTCAAACTTAAATACAGACTCTACATCTCTCTAGTTATTTCAACATTGTTGTACGGATGCGAAAGCTGGACCTTACTAGAAGAATCTAAAAAGAAGATACGTAGTTTCGAATCAAAAGCACACAGACGACTTTTAAATATTAGCTATAAACAAAGAAAAACTAATATATTTGTAAGCAATGAAATTAATAAAAAAGTCGGCCCATATGTACCACTTCTGGATATTATCATGAGAAGAAAAATGACCAAATTCGGACATATAACTCGTCACGATTCGTTAGCTAATACTATTCTTCATGGATATGTCGAAGGTGAGAGGAAAAGAGGAAGACCTAAAAGAAATTGGATGAATGATATATTCGAATTTTCCCATCTTTCTCTTAGGCAACTTTTAGATATTGCAAAAGATCGTTCGAAATGGAGAAAGTTGTGCTATTCATTATCATGTGTTCCCCCTACGATGGCGACGTCACGGGACTAAGTAACTAAGTAGTATATATTAATCACAATCTTTAATTTAATTTAGTATAGGATACCTATATATAATGATGATTCGTGATAATAAATTCAATAGTATATTAGTTTAAAATGTTGTATATAATTGTGTTCATATATTAACCACTGTTTAATTATGAATTTTCATTATTATAAAATTAACTTATATGTTACCGCAGTTATTTTATTACAGTTAGCGGCCATGGCCATATGCATATATGCATTAATATATATATATATATATATATATATATATATATATATATATATATATTAATCTAAAAGAAGCACTGATTCAACAACTTACTGATAATTATTAAAGCTATACAAGTTGAAAATGCAGAGTACATATTGTACACATTAAGTATAATTATTATTAGGATATCCTACATTTAATTTTTATTTATGCATATTAATTTTTCATTATTATATTTATAGGAATGATTACTTGATTATTAATTTGCATGGAGCTGATACAAATGGAGGTCTAGATGAATGCGATAGATCATATAAATTTACAGTATAGTTATTAATTACTATTTTAGGATCATATTATTAATATAGATTTGATTACGTATGTGAACATTTACTATTAATTTTCGTGGTATTATAACTAGAAGATTCTATCAATATGTTATTGTTATCTTACGTATTATATTATTATATATATATATATATATATATATATATATATATATATATAGGAGAAAGTCCCCGATTACCGACCCCCTCCTAATACCGACGATTACCGACCCCCTATCGTATCTCAGTAAATATAGGAGTTATTAAAAAATTATATATACATGAACTGTTAGTAATTTAATGATAGATATGAATAAGTATTTTGTTTAAAAAAATATTTAATACTACAATTGTTATTTGATAAAATGTAATATTCTGTTTTTACTTTTTAAATATTTGAATAATTACTTTTTTTAAATCATTGTAAATACTTTATTAATTACAAGAAAACTTAATACTGCGCATAATATTGTAGATCAATAAAATGTTTATAACTATTATAAAAATAATACAATTTGAATATATATTAACCAACATATCTTAATTATAGCAACCCATGTGATATTCCTAATACCTACCCCTTAAATTACCCTAATACCGACCCCATGTGATTTATAATATCCAATCAACATAAATTCAATACAAAATAATTGCGTGCATTTATAATTAATTATATTAATGATTATCTACTATGTTGATTGGATATTATAATAGGCTACTACAATTATTTATACCACGATTATTTTAAGGGGTCGGTAATAGGGGAAAGGGTCGGTATTAGGCACATGTATCAGATTATCGACCCCCCTGTTTATTCTAAATATAATTATATCAAAAATTTAAAATAACCACATTATTTATTGCCATAATATTACTAAAATTACAAAATTTCAAATAAATATATTTACTATTGAATAAGTTATTAAAACTAATCATTTAGGGGTCGGTAATCGGGGACTTTCCCCTATACAGAGTGTTACTATTGATTGAAATAAATATTAAATCATACCATTAAAATGAAATATATTTTCTAAATATATTATGTATCGATACATAATGATCATTAATTAGTATATATCATATCAATATTATTTTAAAGTTAAAAATTTAGTATTGCCATCATTTTATATTTAATTATTTAAAAGATTATTTTATAATAAAAATATAGACTAAATAGTAAAATAAATAAGACCATTTTGAACAATATATTTGTTTTAATGTTATAATAAATGATGATGATTAAATAAAGTTTATAAAACTATATAAAATTAAGTAGGTTGTTTATTGTTTATTAATTTAATGTTTATTAAATGCTCTAAATAATATTTGTTTATTAAATAAAAACAATATATGCATCTTTTACATGTGGATTAGCTGCATACTTAGTTACTAAGTTAATAATAAATAGTATGCTTAGCTGCTAAGCATAATCATTATGCTAATGCAAATATTTAGGAAAATGCATACCCTCAAACTAGACATTTTAGGCTATATCTGTTTTTATAATTAATTGTATCCAAATAGTAAAATATGAATAAAATAGTATGTTATCATCCTCTTTCCAATAATATCATTATTTTTATTCTAGTTACAATATAAAAAATCGGAATGATAAACATAAATAATTTGTATTAAATAATAGCTGAATACTGACATCGGCCCCCATTAAATCACGTGTCAAACTAAAAGTTCAAATAAACATTTCTCAGTAAATTATTCACCGAGTATTGAATTCGTGTTTTATATATACATACATATTATAATACTGTATGTTTATATATTAATATGATATTATATAAGCCCTATATGCATTGTTTACTTGAACACTCGGTTCGTCACGTGATATATTGGGGGCATATGTCAGTCTAAATAAAATAATATCTGAATTTAATTGAAATTTCGCTGGTTATTAGACTATTTTATCTAATTTAACATTAAATTCACGTATAACAATTATATATGATGAACATGATCATCATGATGATGAACATGATTATTACATATAAGTGTTGAAAAAGGCTTTTAAAATAAGTACTCTATACAAATGTTAAGGAAAATATACTTTGTTTCAAATAAAATATCAACTTTTTCAATTATATATTTATAGGGTTGTATTTTACCGGTTTTAAAACGGTATTTAGCATTCGGTAATACTATTTTGATAAATACAAATGTCCTTGCAAATATGTCAAATGTTATGTTTATAGTTACAAGCGTTTCATTGGTCTAGTAAGAATCCGGGTAAGAATGACATGTATTATTTATTATGATTTATAGCATTATTTCAAAGAAAGCATTTTATTTTATTATTATTATTTTTTAAGTATCATACTTAGTTACTAAGTCTTAGTATGCCTTTACGAAAACGCGCAAGCCGTTCTCAAATGGGAATAGTAATAAACGCAAGGTATTATTATATAATGTATTATCTTTTTATTATATTAGTGTATAGATGATAATAATCATTTCGAATTATATATGATAAAGTAAACAAAGATGAGATTTTTATCAACAAATAAAATAAAGAGCCTACATATTTATTGTTGGCTTTTTCCATAGATTTGTATTTGTATTTTATATTTATAGACTTGTAAACTATAAATCTATGGCTATTTATCATATTAACTCTGTCTGTCCATAACCAAGGCTTCATTTAGCTTCGAAGCTAAAGGAGGTCATGACATAACCAAATAGTCTTGAAATTAGAGTTAAGCTCCATTATATGGTATTGAATGATTTTTGTTTATTTCGATGAATCTCAAAATCTTTGGAAGAGTTTTTGTAAATAATATGGTATTAATAGAGTATTACAAAATAATTAAATTTTTGATTTGAAATCTAAACACATTATTATATATTTCTTGTATATACGCTTTTTTCTTTAATAATATTTGAAAAATTATTTAAGGTTATTATTTATAATTATATTATAATAATAATTATTATAATAATTATAATATAATTAAATTATATACTATATACAAAGATTTTCCGAAGGATTGCTTCGCAAAATCTTTGCTATATATATATAAATATATAATATTATATTAAATATTAAATATTAAATATATGTATTTATAGGGTTGTGGTTCATAACCGGCGCCAAAAATATATGACTAATAGTTAATTCGATATCGGAGCTCGCGCTTTCGATGTAGATATAGGCGTGTCATAAGTAATATACTCCGCCTATATATTATATATATACCAAGGACACGTATTTCCTTGTATATACTACGTGTACAGTGTATACTTTACAGTGTACACTGTACACGTAAATACTTATTATTATATATATATATATATATATATATATATAATATAATATATATAATATATAATATATATAATATATATATATATATATATATATATATATATATTATATATATATATATATAATATAATATATATAATATATAATATATATAATATATATTATATAATATATATATAATATATAATATATATAATATGTAATATATATATATATATATATATATATATATATATATATATATATATATATATATTATATACACACACACACACACACACACACACACACACATATCTCTCTCTCTCTATATATATATTGACAAAGATACATTATTTATACACACACACACACACACACACACACACACATACATACACATATACACACAAATATACACACACGCACACGCCCATCTATTAATAGCGCTCACTCCGATATTGAATAAACTTAGTCATAGATTTTTGGCGCCGGTTATGAACGTGTTCCATTTATAGGATGTAATGCGGCTAAAAAAAACCTGGAAATATTAAAACCAAACCAAACGTGAAAATAACCAAAATTAAAAGTATTAAGGGTTAATTATTAACTTAATAAAATCAAAATGAAATTTGATAAAATCAAAAAAAAAGTACAATAAATTATATTATAAAATATACATTTATAGAATGTTATTTAGTACATGTCAAAAAATTAATAACGAAATCGTGCTAGAACTGCTATACAAGTAAATTTTATGAACCAACTATATAATATAAATGGTAACTGGTCAAAAGCTTCGCGATTGATTGTTTTAGTTATTTTCGCTTGTTTGGATTGGTTTGGTTGGGTTTATTTTGAATATTGCTAGATTTTTTTAGCTGCATTACATCCCGAGTGAGCCTATAAAACACACACATATATAAATATATGGTAATGATAAGCCGTTGCATGTATGATAGTCTATAAATAGACATACGCTAATTATAATGGCCAATCATAAGTTATTGTAAAATCACTAATTCGAATAAACAAGTTTGCGGGCGTTAAATTCGCGAAGCTTTTGAGCTATAGCTATATATAATTATTTCATAAATATTATTTTTGAATAATATTATTTCTTAATAATATATAAATATATATTTATATATACAGATATACATAATCGTCTTCCTATTATAAATATCTCTCAAAAATAGTATATAACTATATATATTATTATTTTAATACATACAAAAAATAGCTTGATTCAATGAATAACATTGTGCATTATCAGTGATGGGCAGGATCGCTATCCTGATCGGGATCAGATAAGAAAGAGAGGATCGGGATCGGCAAAGGATCGGATAACGAATGGAGGATCGGGATCGGTAAATGGATCGCATAAGAGAATAAATAGAGGATCGGGATCGCCGATCCAGGAAAAAAGGATCGGTGCCCATCACTGTGCATTATACTATTAATATACCTGGTCTATTATACCATACATGAATGTAGAGTTTTATTTAATGTAGATACAGAGTTCAGTGTGTGTGTTACTATCATAGCATACATCTCGTGTGTAGTACATACCTTATAAGGTAATGATAACTATTATTTCTTATCAGAATCAATTCCAAGTAGAACTATTGTGTTGGTAATAGGATTATAGTATTATATTATATATTTAATATATATTAAACTCATATTAACGTAGAAGTAGAATATTAAGACTATTATTAACAGTATATGGGTAATATATATAAACCGGGGCGGATCCAGAAATTTGACAGATGGTTCAAATTAAAAATTAAATGTATTTATATAGTAATTAATATATAATTAACGATGAAGATGAAACATCAATTCTTGATTGTTATAATAATTACTTCGGACTGAAGGGGAATATATCCTATATTCCCATAGATCTTCCCCAGATATTTGTATATATATATTGTATGAGTTGGCAAATAAATAAATAACTAACTCTCACTATATTTAAATAGTATGCCTAAACACCCTATGAAAATGGTTTCTCTTACTATATTTATATTCTAAATACATGTAATATGTTACGGTTAAGATTTAGTCAATCCTACACTACTTCGTAATTTATAATTATTGACATTTTACATCTATTTATAATTTAGTGAATCTACATTTATTTATTTTCATTTATAATTCAATTGTTGCAATGATTTTAATGGTTGAAATAAATGTACTAAACAAATATTTCAACATTTTATTGTATTATAATTCTATTAAAATATATTTAAGTATTGAATAGTCAATATTATAATTAGAAGTATCTAAACTTTAGAGATAATTACAAATAAATCTTACGTGTTCATTTTTAAAACTACCCCTTTAGAATATTTTCACCCATAATCGCACCTATCTAAAATATTTTTCAAATCCCACAGTTGATGTTCAATTCAAATTGTATATATTGTATATATTGTATATATTAAAAAAGACTCGACAAAAATGTAACAAATTTGTTATAATTAGTTTTTTATATCCAAGTTTTATTTTTATTTTTTCTAACTATTAATTCACTCGTAGTATACATTAGGTAAACTAGCGATGAACAATGGAAACCATGAGCTCAAGGTGGAAACAGTCGCTCAGTTGGCCACGCCTCCCTGTGTTACTAGCTCCTCCCACACCACCACCACCACCTCCTCCGTCGCCGCTGCTGCTGCTGGAGATATAGCTAGTGAAGAGCTAATACGAGAAGAAGCTATTCTTTGCCAGCCTTATGATTATATCTCTAAACTGCCTGGCAAGCAGATACGAGCTCATCTCGCAGTCGTCAGTATCTCTCACCATTGTAACTATCTCCCCCCCCTCTTCCTACTCTACCCCATATCTCTCTTATACTTATCTCTTCCCTCCTCCTTTATAGGGTAGGAGGGAGTTATGTTAGAATCAGTCAAATGTTGTCAATATAACATACATCACCTATAAACACCTATACACATACATATAGACACCTGTAAACATCTGTAGACATACCTATTAATAGTAGTCTGTGAGATGATATTTGAATTGTAAATATCCATCCTATAACTATTATCAAATAAGCAATTTCATAATTAATATGTGTAACACATTTTAATTAAATTAAATAATGTCAAACATATATTTTAATTTATTATTTTATCATTATAAAATGTTTGTTTTTATGTTATATTCCTAAATATTTTTAGTAAATTAGAAGTTAATATAGTAAAATTTGTTTCAAAAAATCTATACATAATACTACTTAAATAATACTTATATCTACGCCTAAGCATAATACTTATAATTATATATATATATATATCCCTAAACCTACACCTAAACTTAATTCTTATACCCCTACCTACTATACACACCTATTATACCCTTTAATAGGCATTCAATCATTGGCTGAAAGTTCCGGAAGATAAGCTAAGCACTATCATGGAGATTACTAAAATGCTACACAACGCGAGTCTACTGTAAGTACTACAAGCATATCGTATGTACAGCAACGCACGCGCTCGTATGTGGCACACCCCTTGACCTCTAACCCGATGACCCCTCTCAGAGTGGACGATATCGAAGACAGCAGCAAGCTGAGAAGAGGTATACCCGTCGCGCATCACATCTACGGAACGCCGGCGACCTTGAACTGCGCTAACTACGTGTACTTTCTAGGCCTGCAGATGGCGCTCACTCTAGGTCATCCAGAGGTCACTAAAGTCTTCACAGGTTTAGTAACACGGGTGTTGTTGTAGTTACAAAGACTTCAAGAGAGAGAGAGAGAGGACACTATAGCGAATAACCCACAATTATAATTATTTAAATAAGCTATACACGCAATGGAGTTTTTTATTTTTTATAAATCGATTTTAATATTAACTTTTATAACTATAAATAATGTTTTAGTAGCTGTATAAATTGTGGGACGATATTAGTATTCAGTGAATAGTGGGCGTGGCTTAATAGTGGCGTGGATGATTTTGTTTTTTCAAATGTGTTTTATGGTTTTTATTGTTATCTTATTTCTACATTATATCAGGTTATATCAGGGAATGGGTAGGACACTCATCTAATTACACTTACATGCCTGCGATACAATGATTTTGTGATTTAATAATTTAATTATGCCAAGATTAGGCTGAATATTCTAATTATGAATTTTTTATATATTGAATTATAAAATACATCGTTTTAGTAGTAATACATTATTACTAATAATAATTATGAAATAGCCAGATATTACCAAACTTCATTATTTTTAATATAAAGTAAAGTACTATTTTTGTATATTATAATGTATCCTAACATAATGTGATTCATTTATCATAACATTTGATGATTTAACATTATATTTTCAATACAATTTATTATTTTATAATAATAAATATATTATCAAATGTAATCATATTATATAATTACTTATTATATTATATTTTTATTCAAATAGCTATATAAATTATATCTATTCATTTATAATTATAATAATTTTAAATAATAATTATTATTTACTTAAGTAAGGTAAATGTCACATTGTTATAAATAAATAGATGTGTATGGAATAATGTTTTGAAATGAAAAAGTTGAAAAGTTATTATAATTTTTTTTTATTTTTTATTAAAAAATATTTATTATATTTTTAAAAGATACTTATTAAATCAATTATTAAAGTATTGTATAATATTTGTATATATATATCATCAAAACCCTTTTGAATACATTTATATAATAATCTATTTTATTAAATTGTAATAATATAATATACTTGTAACATGGATACCAATATAAAATAATAGATTCTACGATTGCAACTCTTCCATTATGTGATATGTTTATATGTTTAAAATTATAATAAAAATAATACAATCTAGTTAGTTGGATAGTTATTTGTTATAAAAGAATTATAATTTATTTTTATTTGAAAACCATAAAAACCGGGTTATTTTTGGTTATTTATTTAACTAACCCAAAAAATCATCAACCCTGTTAATCAACAATTATATATGAATATCTATGTATGTATGCCATTATTTTAACTAACACACACACACACACAGAACAAATGATTGAACTGCACAAAGGTCAAGGTATGGACATTCACTGGCGCGACACTTTCTCCTGCCCCACTGAGGAACAATACAAGAGGATGGTGATTAAAAGTAAGGCTACCCCAGCCCCATTACGCCCCCTAGTGGGTCTTTAGATAGCATATCTTCCTATTGCGATATATAGATCACTTTTAATTATATATAGATGATAATATACAACGAATATAGAAGCTTGTCTGATCATTATACACACTGACATCACTACAGAGCACATATGTCCTAGTACTATACATATGTCACTAGTTATATCTACCTATGTCTAATACACATTTCTCATATCGTATAGCTAGATAGTAAGTAATCACTAATGAAACTTTATATAATAACTTACATATAGTTATTATGTTGAGGGGGGCAACTTAGTGCTGTCACAGAGTGGGAGTGAAGGCAGTACATGTATGGAATGTTCTAGAACATTAAGCTTTCAATAGATGTTGTCACTTATGCCACTTAGCTCGTGTTGTATAGCAAATCTAGCTTCTCAATAACGAGCCTCACATCATTGCTGCTGTATGCTGTACCTTATATCTAATTAAGATTTAATATTGAATATGTTAATCATATACGCTTTATTTATATCCATCATTATTCATCATTAATATATGTATATATATCTAGGAAAAAAATAACAGAAATAAATAACAGGAAAATAATATCCATTAATTTTTAATGACAAGCTTTTAAAGGCTCATTTACTGATATACTGATATAATGCAAGTAAAAATAAACAAGTAACACAAAGCCAAACCAATTAAACCAAACAAAATATCAATCAGTAATATAGTCACATATATTTATAAGAACCATATATATCGCAGAAATTTATACATTTATATTATACATTTTAAACATTTATATACAATGTGCACAATTATTCTAATTTTTTTTAAACAAATATCAGAATTAGTTATTTCAGAAAATCTAATACTTTTTTTTATTATTGATTGAATTAGATTTATTATTTTTACTGTTATTTTTTTTCTGTAATTATTTTCCATTTTTTTTTTCTGATCACCATATATATATTTAACTGCCTGTGTGGTTCAGTTGGTTAAGGTGTCAGACACACAAGCAGTAGTACGCAGGTTCAAGCCAAACCTATTAAATAATAGCCTGACCATTAAAATAGGTCTTAAATAATATTTAGAACTAATCTATAATACCATTCTTCTAGTGTTTTTCTACTTAATAATCAAATTCTCGTTTGGGAATATAATATCTAAATATTATATTAATCTATACATTTAAATATCGTTTCATTAGTACAGTTATCATAAATCAGTACGTTTTTATTATTTTTAAAACTTATCATTAATGTATCTATTATCTTTGCATTGCGTATTATATTACCGCTGCTACCACTACAGAAACTGGAGGATTATTCGGACTTGCAATACGTTTGATGCAGCTCTTCAGCGATGATGAAAGGTTAGCCACGCCCCCTGCTGCTCCGCCTCTATATCCAACCGACCAATCATAATGCCGCTGTCTTATTTACAGAAATCTGAAGCCGCTGTTAGATAACCTAGGATTATACTTCCAAATAAGAGATGACTTTGCCAATCTATACAGCGAAGACGTTCGTAATTGATGTGTTTTAAACTCAGGGGTCGTGGTTTACACGCAGGGGGTGTGTCATATCAACATTATGTTAAGGGATTACATTAATAAAGTTGTTCTGATCAAATAAATGATCCTAACTATAAACATTAGCTCTCCATAATGGTAGTATATTGTCCTAATGGTAGTATAAAGTCATGTGATCATAATGACTGACCCCCACCCCCGCCCCCGCTACACTACCTCACCACCCCCACCCTCCCCGCTACACTACCCCACCCCCCCGCTATACTACCCCACCTCCCCCCCAGCTACACTACCTCACCTCACACATATCCTCACACACACAGTACCAGAAGAACAAAAGTTATGCGGAAGATTTGACTGAAGGAAAGTTTTCGTTCCCGACGATATTTGCTATCCGGAATAGTGCGGAATGTTCTTCAGAAATTAGCAGTATCCTTTATTATTATTCTTGTATAAGCTATATTTACTTATTATTAACTATAAATATTACATTTTAAGAGATAAAGATTAAAGCCTTCATATATAAGTTAATCGCCTCAAATTATATTATGTAATATTTATAAATCTATCTAAATAAATTATTTTATTAAAAAACATGTAGATATTATAAATATTATTATAGATATTATAATTAATATTTAAATATAAATCTCTAATTTATTTTATAGTTAAGATCATAATAAACCTAATTATGATGTTATTTTTAATATTTTATGAATTTATTACTCTTATTTATACCCGGATTTATACTATATTTCAATCTTGATATATTATATTAACCAATGAAAATATTCACAATTATTTGAATGATCTATAGTATGATCACATGCAACATAGATATATATATATATATATATATACATGTAAAGATATAACTAGTTATTGTGGGTAATGGGGTTCAACTAGTAGGATAATAACATTTGCTAACATAAACTATATTTTATAATTAAATAGGTTTAAAATTTTAAATAAACTGGTTTAGTAATTAAATATAAAAAAATGGTAATTTTATGAAAGAGTTTATTGATTTTTTTTTAAATAATAAATAGTTTTTCTTAGATTATTATACTGATTTATTATTGTGATTTAAAGTATAAAATTATTCATTATTTTATTGTTTTAGAAATCCATTTTTGTGTAACCTAATAAAATTCATAAAAACACCGATAATTGAATAGCGGAGCATGACATAATTGTTTAACCTTGACCCAGTGATCTCTAGATATTCTCAGACAACACACCACCGATAAAGATGTAAAGAAGTTCTGTATAGACAAGCTAAGGGAGTGTGGGGCATTCCAGTACACTGTAAAAACTCTCAAGAACCTCGAACTCCAGTACGTATATTACACCTGTACTAGCATAGCTTTACATTGCTATCATAACTTTACTACTTTTTATACTAGATTTATAATTATCTTTGCATACGTTTGATATGAAGAAAAAAAAAATAAGCTTATATGGACAGTTATTTTGGATTCCCCAAGTCCTATATATAGCTATATAAGTAGCTTATCACTCGTAGATAGAAGAATTAACATGTAAAATAATTAAATATTAAACATGAAGTTTACCAAACATCTAATGACATTAACAACAAAATAAGTGGTGGATATTGAATCTGGCCGCCTAATAATTTTCATATTTTATGGGGCGTGTCTAACTTCTCAAAGATAATTAAATATTCAAATATTTAAATATAAATGACGTTTCTGTAAATATTCAAATATTATAATATTAAAACATGTAAATAAATGTAATGAGTATTCAGATATATAGAATATATACAAATATATACTAATATATTGTATATTGCACATTTAACATATAGCATATTGTGATACGTATAGATATTATTTAAAATGTCTAAATAATCACATTTAATAAAATAAATACGGAAATATCGTATAAGAATTATTCTTCGAATAAATAAACATCTATTCAATACGCATATACACTTGAATAATAAGTTTATGATAGTATATATGTTATATATAATTATATATGATTCATTTAACTTATATTTTACGATGATGAGTATTAATATTATTTAAATGGCAAAATATTCACATTTAATCAATATAAATAAGTATATAATATATATATATAATATATCGTATAAGAATAAATAAACAACTATTCAATACGTATATAAACTTGAATATTCAATATATTACCAAAGCCCTAGGGCTTTGATATTACTATGAATTATATTTATAATACTTATATAGTAGGTTATTTATTAAACTTGCCTGACAATGTATTCATTTAAATTTACTAAATATAAAGTTTACAATCATAATTACACATATGGAAATATTGTTGTTAACTAGAGGCGCCATATTTATATGACTAATAGTTTATTTATAGGTGATGACGCGCTATCATATTAGAATAAATAAATGTAATTCTATTAAATAAAATATAATTATATAATTATATGTTTTAATTTTATGTTTATATTTGTAATACATATATAGAATGTGTATAGGCATATATAATAGGCCTATATGATATTACATTAACATATTTATGATATTAACATATTTCTTTTAATAACTTGCTACATTTATCTTTATTTATCACATATAAATAATATTTATTTATTCATAACTATATAATGTAGGTAAGCATTTATAAGAAGAATTAAAATTCATTAATTAAAATAAATATTAAATACACACACATTTATATATATATATATATATATATATATATATATATATATATTAAATTAAATAAAGTAATATATTACATATATAATAGTGAATATTTAATTTATAATTATATTATTATCACGTACAATGTACGTGCAATGTACGTCGTACAATGTTCGTCATTTATTATAGTATACCATTTATATATATATAAGTTATAATTTAATAAGTTCAGATTAATAAAGACAACAACATATACATTATCAAGACAACTATCTATAGAACAACTAACTTATATTAGATCTACATATGTATATATTAATTGTATGTAAATTATAATTTATAGAACAAATATAGAAATTTTATATAGATATAGTATAGAATTTAAGTTATAGAAATTTCTATGAATATATACATTGTAGAAAATTTACAGAATAATGAAGCTGACAACATATACATTATGGTTGTTTTAATATATTTATAATAAATTCGTAGGTAAATAATATATATAATGTATATATAAACTATATATATATATGTGATAAATAAAGATAAATGTAGTAAGTTATTAAAATAAATATGTTAATGTAATATCATATATTATATATGTCTATACACATTCTATATAGTTATGTATTACAAATATAAACATAAAATTAAAACATATAATTATATTTTATTTAATAGAATTACATTTATTTATTCTAATATGATAGCGCGTCATCACCTATAAATAAACTATTAGTCATATAAATATGGCGCCTCTAGTTAACAACAATATTTCCATATGTGTAATTATGATTGTAAACTTTATATTTAGTAAATTTAAATGAATACATTGTCAGGCAAGTTTAATAAATAATCTACTATATAAGTATTATAAATATAATTCATAGTAATATATTGAATATTCAAGTTTATATACGTATTGAATAGTTGTTTATTTATTCTTATACAATATATACTTATTTATATTGATTAAATGTGAATATTTTGCCATTTAAATAATATCAATACGCATCATCGTAAAATATAAGTTAAATGAATTATATCTAATTATATATAACATATATACTATCATAAACTTATTATTCAAGTGGCTATGCGTATTGAATAGATGTTTATTTATTCGAAGAATAATTCTTATACGATATTTCCGTATTTATTTTATTAAATGTGATTATTTAGACATGTTAAATAATATCTATACGTATCACAATATGCTATATGTTAAATGTGCAATATACAATATATTAGTATATACTTGTATATATTCTATATATCTGAATACTCATTACATTTATTTACATGTTTTAATATTATAATATTTGAATATTTACAGAAATGTCATTTATATTTAAATATTTGAATATTTAATTATCTTTGAGAAGTTAGACACGCCCCATAAAATATGAAAATTATTAGGCGGCCAGATTCAAGTGTAACTAAATAAGTTATGTATATATTTATAATCTAAAAATATTATTAACATTTTTATAAATTATAGGTATTTCTGGCATTTTTTTTTTAATTAATTTTTTTTAAAAGGACATATTTGTTATCCTTGAATTTAATGTTGTGGTTAATACTATAACATATATATATATATATATATATATATATATATATATATATATATATATATGTTTGATAAATTAGGATCAATAGTTCAAAGATAAAAATAAATTTCATATATTTATACATACAATATTAATATTGTACACAAATTAATATATTATAGAAATATATAGAAATTAGCGTAGGCAAAAAAATAAAATATGAACATTCATTGTATCACCTAAGAATGATATTACTTACTATACCTAGTACCTAGCCATTCTTCAATACTACACATGTTATATACCCATGTTTAGATAGGATACACATGCAGTAGGACATGGGTTCAAGCCCCTTTTCGTACCATTAAAATAGATCTTAAAATATAGAACTGATCTTATATAATTGTGTATAAATAAATGATCGGCTCTCGTTAAAACCATAGATGCCTTAACATGAGAGCAGCTTCGAATGGACATTAGAGCCATATATGGTTATAATTGAAAACTTCATCTAAGTTCCGGGATTAAAGAAATAGTGTTGCCAAAATAATAATAATAACAAGATGTGTGTTCTGTTGATGTAGCCATACATACATAACTTATATCGTATAACATTATTTCAAGTTTAAATAGTGTTTAGGTATACAACACCTGTATAGGTAACTTGTGATTATATTAAAATGCTACAAGTTTGAATACAAAATAACACTGTAACACAAGTGATATAGTTCTACAGTACTATCCATAGCTATCATGATTATCATCTAAGTATTTATGTATAAACTTCAGCATACTAGTATAACACTTTAATGATAATACAATTAATGACTCCAAATTAAGAATTGTTGTTACTTGTTAAGCGGCGTTCAGCGTTCACATATAGCGACTTTGCTGCAAAGTCGCAGCAACTTTGCAGCAAAAATCACGACGAACAAAATCGCCAGGTGTGAACACCACGGCAAAAAACATTCACGAGCAAAAATCACTGCAAAATCGCAGCAAAATGAATAGCAAAAATGTTTGCTATATGTGCAAAATGTTGTCCAAACGCAAAGACTTTTCTATAATTATTGATAAACAATAAATAAGCATTATTAAAAATTTCTGAAGAAATTAATAAAGTATCAAATATAATCTTGTTTTACGAGAGTCACATATGTTTATGGGATCCCGCGAATCGGGACTACTGTAATACAATAATTAAAAACAAGCTGTTGCAGGAAATAGCACTGGATGTCTTTTATTTCTTTTTATATTAAAATATTCACTTAATAAATATTTTGTTATAATTTTTCTATTATTAATTTTATTATTATTATAATTTGAGTAATACTTATACTTATGAAATGCATTATAATTTAAAGAAAATGTAGATAAATTCATGTTATATTTATACGACTATTATCTTTAAGTATAAATGTAACAAAGTATGTAAATCAAATTTTATAATAATAAAATAAATTTATAATTGAAATAATAAATAATTGTATTATCGCAAGTGTAACGTTCAAAGTTCGACAAAATCGTAGACGAAAATCTTAGGACGAAAATGTTTGCTAGGTGTGAACACTCCGGCGAAATCGCTGCGATTTTGCTGAGTATTTTTCTGCAAAATAGTATGCAAAATTCTGTCTCGACGATTTTGCAAGCAAAATCGCTATATGTGAACGCAGCTTAATACATTAAATCATAGTTAGATGGAATATTCATAAATAAAATAATAAACAATGAATATCAATAACCTGTAGTGGAATTTAACATTTTAAAATCTTAATTTTTAATTTTAATTTCAACAAATCATATTTATTTAGTGAAATATTAAATTTTAATATTAATACTTGCATGAATATTATTAGTATATTTATTTTTAACCATCATTTTAAATAATTTTAGTAGCCAACTAATTCTATAAATAAAATATTAAAAAATAAAATTGTTATAAATTTTTGTTTTTACCTGTAATCAATTTAAAAAATACAATTACTAATTTAATATCAATTTATATGTAAACTATTTTTTTAAAGATATTTTTGTATAAATTTATGAAAATAAATGTCTTATCCTTAAATATATTTAGGCATATATGTTTCCTAATTCAAGCTATATCTACTAATATACCTCTACAAATCATTGAATAGATTGAAGCAACAGATAGAGCTGCTAGGTGGGAACGATTTACTCTGTGCTATCGTGGACAAGCTAAGCTCTATGTACACTACTGATGAATCTGTCACCGCTACCTCCTCCTCCTCCGAGACTGCCTCCTCCCCATCTGTCACCGCTGCCCCCTCCCCATCTGTCACTGCTGCCCCCTCCCCATCTGTCACTGCTGCCCCCTCCCCATCTTTCACTGCTGCCCCCTCCCCATCTGTCACTGCTGCCCCCTCCCCATCTGTCACTGCACACCCTGTCTAAGTCTATCTATTACTAGTCTACGCTATCAATAAAAGTTTATATTTTTGTAATACATTTATTTACATAAATCATATGTAAGTGTATCCACTCCGAGAAGACTTGCCGTTTAACTCACTGTTTTCTGATACTAATACAACTACTCATTTAATAACTCTAAATAGATATAATTACGAATACATAATTTTCTTAGTAGTTACAAATACATAATTGTATCCAATATATATATATATATATATATATATCTATATGTCTATAATATACTCACGTAGCATGTATACGATATTATAAATAATAACTATTATTTTATGTACAATATATATGCATATGTATGTACACAAGGACATCATAAGCATACTATGAGCCCAATGATGTTTATAACATATTAATAGGGTCATATTAGTTATATCTATAACTACAAAGTTTATAAATATATATATATAAGTCATTGCAATATAATATTTTATGTTATAAATGAATTATAAATAAATATATTAATTAAATATTTATTTCTATCTATCTAATATTTTCTCTGCAAAACGAATAATAATGTATTCAGTATCAATTGAATTAAGAGTAGGGGCGACCTATGTTCTATAAATAGATGTGTACATGTATTTAATAGGAAAAATAGTGATCTACTAAAAAGTGTATTAACTTTTTTATAATTTAATTATTTATAATACTTTGATATTATATAGGTCTATAATAATTGCATTTTTTATAGAATATAAAAGAAAATTATGATTTAACTTATATATAAAATGATGTTAAACTAATAAATTATTAAGATGTATTACGTTAGAGTAAATTATGAATATTTTTAATTTAACTAATTATTAAATTTAAAAAAAATGCAAATATTGTTTATTTATATATATTCTAAATTGTCTGAATTTTATATTATTATTTATTATCAATATTATCTTAATTGAAATTGCTTACAACGATTTTCTTGTAACAATTATTCTAGAGAGTAACGATCTCAAAAATTGTGTATTAATGATTATATACTTTTCCTCTAGTAATGTAATTGAATTAATGTTTTTATCACTTATCATATAAGACATAACATCTATAATTATATTTATAGGAAATAAACAAGATAATGCACTAATAGAACTAGTGATGACAATCTTGTATATGATAATTTTAATAAAGCTGACGTTAAAATATGTTTTTAAAATTTTTTTTTTATTACGTATTATCCATGTTCAGTATCTTATTAATCACATTGTAAAATATTGTTGAGTATTTCTATCAATATAGTGTTTTACGAAATCAATCAAATTAAAAATCATATGAAATTGACAAGACCATTTATTAAAACAAAATGTTGAATGTCATATTCCCAAATTTTTACTTTTTGCACTTAGTAAGCATACTTAAATACCTACTACTTCTTTGATTATTAATATTATTAACTGAAATTTGTATTGTATATACATAACATGTACTATTATATTAATATTGACAGGATATTGTATTATACTTCATATTTATAAAATAAATTATAATAAACTTCAAATTTTTAATAAAAAATATAAAAAATATTTCAACTATTTTTTTTACATCATTTTAAATAAATTATATTTATAAAAAGTAAAAAATTGTATGTAGTAGAATGATATCTATTGAATAAAAAGAAAATTACTTCATTTATCTTCATTAGTTTAGTATCCTTAGGATTTTAGCTAGAGCAAGAATTAATATGGTAAACCCCAACGTGAGCTTGTACCCTTAATAAGAATAAATACACATCTATGATAGTAAAGTGATTATATGATATTACTACTCATATAAATAATTTATTTGATTTTTGTGTAATAAGAATGCAAAGTTAGATAATGCGTATATTGAATATAATCTTATTGTGATTATTTGATTAATGACTCACACGTCTAAATATAACTACTCGCTTAGCACAGTGATTATCTGAATACGTTCATTGCACAACATTATATTAAACATATTCGACTTGTAATTACACAATAATGATTCATAGTCTAAATATAACTGATAATAATAATATTGTTAATGTTATTATTAATTTATAAATTTATTCAAATTCTATAATTATTTAAGTTGACAATTTATTCTCTATTTTTAAAATATATATATGACGGCATATTTTTCTGTATATTGTGGTGTGATCGCGTTTTAGAATCCACAAATGTAATTATGAACAGAGCAAAAAATAGAAAGAAAATTGAAAAAACATTTATAAAACTCTATTTTATAAATATTTTATTTACATTATATTATATAATACAATATAGTAGATTAATAATATACTGGATATAATTGTATATGTGAACTTACATAAATTAATAATGTAATAGGATCTTTTCATTTATTTATAATAATCATATAATGGTCATTAATTTATAAACTTGTAAAAAAATATATAATATAAAATATAATAACATCCATTAATATTGATTTGGAAATTAATAATTTGAATCAAATAAACAATAAAATATATAACTGTAAAATAAATAGAATCTGAGATTAAATAGTGTATCCATTGCTAAAAATAGTATCATTTAAAATGCATAATACAATAACATATAAAAGGTTTATAATACAATTTTAAGATATAAGAATATATATGGGTGTAAATATCAAGTTTAAAAGATTATAACCTCCATCACATCGCATCATAACATACTATATTACATAACAAGCATAAATAAAAGCAAATAACAGTAATCATTAAGAATTTGTCAGTGATAATGTAATAAATGTCAACAATTACTAGTATTTTCTATAATAAAGGCCACATGGTTTTAAGATATAAGTTCAATATAGTTAAAGGGAAACACCCCATTTTGTCCCCGGAGCTTTCCTTTCCACCAGCCACTTGCTTCTGTTGTTAAAAAAGTGCATGAGTTATAAATACTTACTGAGAAATAAAGTATTGTAATAATTACCTTCTTTTATAATGTCAACTATATCTCCTTCGTTGAAACTTAATTCATCAACATCCTGGGGAAATAATAATGTATTAATCATATCACTAATTCTTTCCAGTATTAAAAGTGGTTTAAACCACCATGATAAAAACCTGTTTTTGCCATGGCAACAACTAAAATTTATTAAATAATCTATGTTCAATGAATAAATTCTTATTAATATATTACAAATAAATATTTATCTTTTATCAATTATATCTAACAAAGCTATAAGATTAAATAAATTATATTTATTTAAATCAAAAATATAACTTATTTATTATATTATATTGTATACAATATATAAAGAATACTAAATCATTTTAAATAATACAAATTATGTATATATATATTTTTTCAATAAATTAAATTCTTTGATCTCATAAATATTATATCTTTGTTATCGTATATCTCTAAATATTTAATATGTTTGCTAGAAAGTTATTTTCCAGCAATTTAACTACAAGTAGTACAAATTCTATTATAATTCTAATATAGGAATTAATGAATAAATACATTTATTTGTATCTATGTTTTTGCCATAACTTTCATAACACCGATTCTTTCATGTAAGAATTCATTTTATAAAACAATTTGTAAACAAAATATTTTAATAATGAAATTATATAATTTATCAGAAATAAATTAGAAATATCTATATAAAGAATATAACTAATATTGAGACAGACCTATACTGATAGCTATGCTGTACATGAGGATTACCTGGGCATCGTAGGCATATAGACATCTTCCTTGGGGATAATTCTTTACCGGAAGAGGTTTAGGTTTTCTCTTGGGTTTAGGTCTGCCAGAACCGGGTATAGGATGGTTCCTACTATCACTGATCATAGAATTATGGTATAAATAAAGGGTAGTGGGTGATTATAATAAATATATTTATCTAATAATTATTAATACTAATACTTAATATGCATAATTGTAATGTGAAATATATTGTATTAACTTTATATTATTACTAACAACATTATTGCAACGCCATATTTAATTATTTATTATAATAATTGATAATTTCAATGACTATTAATTATTTAATGTAAGTATATTTATAGGTTTGTTATATACTATTTAATATAATTATATTTACGCTGATTATGTATAGAATAAGTTGCAAACAATATTGTTGCTAACCCAGCAATGCCAGCACTTGGCAGATTTGTACATGGGTGATTAATAGGAGCAATATTCGCGATCTGAATATTTGATTGACGGATTGAGGGCGGAGTTTGACCTCGTTCCAAGGACTTCTGTTTTAAGAACTTGCTGGATTTAATTTGACTTCCTAAAATTAATGAAGAACATTTCAGTCATGATAATACTGAATGATCACTATATTGATACTCGAATAAGTACAAAGGTCATTAACAATGATAAGAAACTTAACTAATACATATTCTTAACTTAAATATAAATCGTTAAGCGGAAAACCAAAATATATTTTATAATTAATTAATTAATTCAAAATAATATGGTTTAAAAACAAATAAATATAGTCTAGTGAAGCACAATGATAATAGTGATACATAATAACAATATCAGTTACATATATTAAACACATATACCTTGTTTAGGTATTAAGCAATGGTGAGAGAGAGAAGTAAGGATAAAGGAATATTATTATACATAGAGAGATAGATAGAATGAATAGTAAACGATAATGAAATAGTGATATAGAGAGAAGTAGTGAATTAAATGAATGAATGAATGAATATTTATTTTACTGAATATTGAATTAATATACAGAAGGATATTCAGAAGCTATACGTAGTTTATATTAAGAATATCCTTATAACAAAAATATCAAATATTTATAATATAATAATAATTATGAAATAAGAAAATATAATAATAATGGTGTATAAGAATATTTATATCGAATATACATATTAATAATAATAATAATAATAATAGAAATAATAGTAGTTCGCATAATAATAATACTTATGTACATAAAATACAAAAAAAAATATTATAAAAGAGACCCATTTTTAACATAGATTACATGATATTCAATATTTAATTTGTGAACACAATTGGTTATGTGTGACTTGACTTGATGTGACTTGATATGATTTTATATGTATTAGTAGATTATTCCAGCAAATGGGTCCATAAAGAGTAATATAAATAGATATAAAAGGAGGGAAGGAAGTTTAAATATAGAGAGGTTAGCAAGTATACTGATAATAGAGTAATATAAAGATGAGATAGTGAGATATATAAGTATTACAATGATGTTCAGAGAGATATATCAAGGACATTGGGGGGAGGACATGACTAACGTCTATGTGAAGATGCACTGCTAGAAGTTCTAAAACCAGAAGTCTTATGAGATGTAGTAGATTTCTTTATGCCTGGTCCTTTAAGTGTAAGCAATTAAAACCTGTATACATGATCGCGCACACACACATGTGCAGGGAATCTCATCATATCAATGTGTTAGGTGCATGTGTACTTAACACCTGTATACTTGGCGCGAGAGAGTAGATAGGTATCTTAAGTAGATTCAGAGTACATACAACTGCTTAATACTTAACACACACATGAAACTTAAGGTAAGGACACACTTGCATATTGATATAACATATTTGTGAATAAACATAGTTTTTGTATAGATTAATTACATTAGTTTTGAAAATATTCACAAAAGTAGGTTTTCAGATAAAATATTTGCAAGTATGAGCTCAGCTTAAAGAAGTGTTATGGGTGATCATAGGAAAACATATTTATTAGGAGACTTATTCTACATATATAATAATATATGTGTATATCAAATATTTATGGAGTTTATTTTTAAATGGTAGACTGTTATATAAAATGATAACAACAAATTAATATGAACAAAAATATCAACAATGTCAAATATGAAAAAATAGTGAGTAATATATATTAAATAGAGTATAATAAATTCAAATAGATCTTATCTGATAATTATTTATTAAATATTAAAAATATATAAAAAAAACTAAAAATAAATTGTGAACATTTCAATTTTTAGTAAATGAAATATTGATTACAAAAATAATTATAACATATTGATTAATATTAATACCAAAGCCCAATACACTGTCAAGCAATAACTGTCTAACATTTTATTCACTAATCATTAGTCTAATGATTTAGTAAGATCTTCCCATCTTGATATGGTCATGTTTATATATGTCTTTGTTATTTACATACAATTTATTTAAATTTGTCATATAATATACAATTACATATATAATTACTTAATCTAGAGACTAATTTAGTACATTTAATATTTACTATTTATAATTATAAACTATTTATTGATTATAATCAATATTAGATACAATAATTATTTTTAGATTCATGTAATGTTAAATACTTAAAATAATGTATATATTATAAATATTTTAATATTAATTTAAAATTATTTTCAAATTAAACATTTGAATACATCACAATATATATATATATAATTATATATTTATATAATTATTCAAGTAAAAATAAAATATATATTTGTTAAATGAAAATGTGAAATTTGTATATATGATCAACTAATAGCTACGAGAATGAGATTTTTTATATTGATGCTATTGTATTAAAATTAGTATCCTTAAAGGGGTTTCACACCAACTCGAACGCAATTATTAACTCTAATTATTAGAGGTTAAAGTTTAACTATATTATTTAAATCTCTGTAAAAAGGGTTTTATACATAATTATTTGAGTTAATAATTATGTTTGAGTTTATGTGAATCCACTTTTACAGATTAGCATTAATTTTATTTTAAATATTGGATTTAAATAGTAGAGTTAAACTCTGACCTCTAATAATTAGAGTTAACAATTGCGTTCGAATTGGTGTGAAACCCCTTTTAGAAAGATTATTAATTTCTATAATATAAGTTCTTATTTTTGTTTTTATTTATTTTACATTTTTATTAAAACAAAGTTATGATTAAAAATGTGGTCTAAATTTGATTGATTACATTTATTTTGTTATGAATTATAATTATTATGAAAAATATAATTTATTATAACAAGATATATAGCCTATTAAATTTTTACTAAATTAATAATGAACATATTTCTAAATAATATTAATATTATTAATAAATATAAGCATATATTTGATATTTCTATTGTAATAAATATATGATTAAATACATAATTAAATACTGTATTTAAAATACATGATTATAAAAATTAAATTTATATGGTTTCTATTTACCAGACATTAATATATTATTAATATCTATGATATAATTAAATACCCATGTTTCCTACTCGTTGGGTGTAGTGATATATTACAATTTACATATGCGTAATAGGCAACTGTGTATCTTGGGCTTTGCTAATACTAAAAAATAATGTTGAAACAAAAATAAATTCACATAAATATATATAAAATTAACATACAAAATTTATTATTTTTCTGCCTATAAACAACTAATATTGCAAACAATATATTCGTATAGGGATAACTTTCTATATAGTAAGTATATTATGTTAATACCACATATTTATTTTGGAAATTAATATATTTATATATTTATATTTAAAAAATATTTTTACTTACAACAATACTTTGATAAAATTTGTATTTTTTGTAATTCTAGAAAATGATTGGAAATATCTAGGATGATTTTTTTTTTTAATTTATTCTCCATATTTTCTATTATGGATTTAATTTTTTTATATTTTGTATTTGGTATTTTTTTTGTATTATATGAATGAATATAAAATACATATTTTTCATAATTAACATAGTACATTAAGTGTATGTTACTATATGTTAAACTTAATAGTGCTACCGATAACTTTAGACTTTACCAAATAACAACAACATTTTGTGATTTTTTTAGTATATCAACAATAAAATTAATTTCCGTTAATGCTTTGTTAACTTTGAATATGCTATGATCACTGTGTTAGAGAGTGTGTACTAACTGGAATCCTTGGGTAGACCATCGGGTACTGAAACAGTGAGAGTTTTACCCGACGGTTTTAGCTGGACGATACGGTCAATGGCTGCAATTCTGTCAGTGAAGATAATGCTCCTAGTGCCACCTCCCTGCCATCCTTCTTTCTTTACTGTCATCTCTAATCTATAATCATTGTTGTGATTATACTATTGCATAGTTAAGGTGACTATAAAGTTAGTTAACTGAGCGCCACTCAGTCTATAAATAGATTTTAACATGTAGGAGATAGGGAATTGATATGTAGTTTAAAAACACTAAGGCTTTATACAATATAGACATCATATTTTTATTGTAGGGTTCATTCTCATCTATGATAACAGTTCTATTTTTTCAAATTTTATTTACCAAATATATTATATTTTATATTTTATAAAACTAATTATTTTTTTAACTTTTTATAGTTAATTATTTATATTACATATTTTCATTATGACTAAACAAAATAAAAAACGATCTTTATCGTATAAATACAATTACATATCTTTATAAAAGTGAAGATTTTAATAATATTCATTCACACAGGTTTTTAATGTTGGTATGTATGATAAAAATAAAGTTATGTGAAAATCGAGTTTAAAGTAAATAGTTATTTTTATGGTAAATTTATAGTAATAATATTTTTAAATAGATATTACAAATTATATTTATATATTACATACTTTAGATATATCTATGATAAAAAAGTATATACATTCATAATATTTACTATATAATATATTGTATATGTTATAAATTACAGTATAAATACTATCAAAATTATAAAATATATAGAAATATTATTTTAAATTTCATATATGTATACTATTTATCAATTTATCTACACCTTTGAATATTTGTTATTTAGTAAATGATTAGATTTCTGTTTCCTTCTGAGCATAGTAATAATGTAAATAGATGTGTATTAATGCCTTACAGTAAATTCAATTACATACATTTAATAATAGGTAATAACATAATTTTGTTGTCTTTAGTTTAATAATATATTATTCTATTACATATCCATTCATTAAATATTTATAATATATTTTTATAAATACATGTATATGTTTTATTTATCATTAATAATTTATTAAATATAAACAAAGAAAAAATAAAAATTAGTAATTTGTATTACAACATTATTAACAAATAAATAATTAAATTACAGCCTATTGTATTGTCTACTTATATAGACATTTTAAATTCATTATTTATATTATTCAATGATATATTCAATTTTGAGTTATAGTATTACTTGAACATTATTATATAATACTTGAATATTACTAACATTATTTTGTATAAATTGCATTTATAGTTTATTATAAAAACATTTTGAATTACTATAACAAATTATGATTTTAAATCAATATATGTAGTACATATTATATTATTTGTATAATATAGAATACATGAAATATATGATATGAAAAATAATATATATATATATATATATATATATAAATATATAAATAAAGTAAGATTATATGTATTAGTGTATATTATGAATGAATGAATGAATTCAGTTTATAGACAATGTCTAAGGAGAATCAGTGAAAGTTCGATATCTCCTAACAGTAGTGTAATGTCATATTTCATCATCTTCATTCGGATAAAATACAATAAAATTACATAAAAATAGATATTAAAATAAACAATAAAACAAAACTAAAACAAAATATAAAAGAAAGAATAAAACAAAACTAAAACAAATATTTGATTCCCATGTTAGCATCCAAAACAAAGTATAAAATATAATTAATACATTTTTCATAATTGTAATATAATATTTATAAAGAATCTAAATATTTGTATCACATATTTTATGTCAATTTTAATAATATCGATATATATATATATTTGTAGGTTACTATAGGTTATTAATACTGTTTATAATTGTTTTAATTCTAATACTGTTTTTTATTATTTTAATACTTTTAATTTTTAATACTGTTTAGTTTTTTTTTTTTTTATTAGTTATGTAAATTTAAATATATAAAACGTAAAATTTGAAAAATAAATATAAAATAGTTTTGATAAATAGTAATTTTAAAATTTTTTAAACATTTAATACTGTTTTTTTTATGTTTTAATACTTCTAATTTGTAATACTGTTTTTTTTTATTTTTTGTGTTTAGTTATATGATGTAAAATATATAAAAATGTAAAATATGTAAAAATGTAAAATTTATATGGAGAAATACCTATTTAATACTGATTTTTTAATAAAGTTTTATAATATAAAATATTTGTTTAATTTACAATATAATATTAGAAGAAATAATATATTTTTAATATTATTAAACATCACACATAAGTGTTATATTTTATATTGGTTAACGAAAAACAATTTCATAACTTTTTTTAATTTATTTATATTTGTTATTTTATTTTTTTTTAAGAATATTACCAAATATTATATCATTATAATACTTTATACCTTTGAAGAATATTGTATTTTGGTATTTTGTAGTTTTCATTAATGGTAAAATGAATCTATCATTACGTTTATTTAATGTAAAATATTCATTAAAATCAATTTTGTAATTTTTATTTAGCAATTTATAAATTAATATAATATTTCTAAACATCACCAGATCATTTAATTTTAGAATATTATTACTAATAAATAATTCAGATATATTTGATAATCTGATTAAAGGTAATAGATTTAAATTTAAGATTTTTTTATTAATAATTCTGATAATTTTTTTTTGCAATAACATAATAATATTTATATTTGATTTATAGGTATTTCCCCATATTTCTATGCCATAAGAAATATTAGATAAAAAAAAAGAGTTATATAATAAAATCATATTTTCAGTACTTAAAAACGAAACTTTTTTCATAAAATATATTATTGATGATAATTTATTAGCTAGATATTCTATATGTTTTTTAAAAGTTAAATGTTGATCTAAAATTAATCCTAGAAATTTGTAGCTACCAACAATTTCAATTTTAGAATTTCCAATATATATATCTTTTAATATTCTAGCATTCATAAAAGGTAAAATTTTTGTTTTTTCAATATTCAGTTTTAGTTTATTGATATTGAACCAATATACTAATTTATCGATATACAATTGTAGGTATTTAGTTAATAATTCATTGTTGTCTGCATATATTGTAAGTGATGTATCATCTGCATATAAGTTTAGATTAATATTGACTGCATCTTTCAAAATAGTTGGCATATCATTAATAAATAATATAAAAAAAGAGGCCCAAGAACTGATCCTTGGGGTACTCCATATTCTATACAATCCTTCGATGATAATGAATCATTTATTCTTGTAACAATGTATCTTTTATAAATAACTTTTTAAAAATGTTTTAATTTTACCTCTGAATCCATACGATTCTAATTTATCAATTAATATATTATGATCTACGACATCAAAAGCTTTTTTAAGATCTAAAAATATTGTTGCTACTTTTTTATTATTATTAGTATTTTTTAAAATAAAATGTTGTATATTTATTAATGATAAAGTTGTATTGGAGTTTGGTATGAAGCCATATTGATTATTATTAATTATATTATTTTTATGTATAAAATTTGATAGTCTATATATGATTTTTTCGAATATTTTACTTATTTGTGGTAATAAAGAAATAGGTCTATAATTAGTTATTAATTGGATATTATTATTTTTATATATTGGTTTAATTATTGCATCTTTCATATTATCCGGATATATTGATTTATCAATGCATAAATTAAATAAATGATTAAGTGGAATCAATATTTCATATATAATTTCTTTTATTAAATACATATTATAATTATTTATATCTTTTGAGTTTTTTGACTTCATACTATCTGCTACATTAATAATTTCATTATTTGTTATTGGTAAAAAATAAAAAATTTTAGAATAATTTGTTAAAAATTGTTTAAAACTATTTTTTTCTGATGAAATTTCAATAGAATTATTTATGGTTTTTCCTATTGTTGCAAAATACTTATTAAAACAATTGCATTGATCTATTTCATCATATATTTCAATATCCTTATAAATAAATATAGATGGATACTCATTTTCTTTTCTTTTTATTAATTTATTAATTATTTTCCAATTGTCTTCTTGTTTATTATGTGAAAAAAGTTGCTTATAGTAATTATTTTTATCGTGTTTTATATTTTTCTTGATTTTATTCTTTAATTTTTTATATCTATTTAGTATAGACATGCTATGACATTATATGAATAATATATATGTATATATCATCAGATACTTCCTATCCCTCCCACATAACTCACCTGATGAATTATTTACCACTCTTTCAAGTACCCTCGATTCCCACGCTCCAAAAATTATTAAAAAATCCATCCTTAGACTTGACACTTCCTGGTATACCCTCGCATTCCTAAAACAAAAGCGTAAATTGCGTACACTAGAAAAGAAATTGATTAAATCAAAATCTGAATCTATACTTGCGCTTTATCAACTGATCAAGTCCAAACATAGACATGATCTCTTAATTGCAAAATCGCTTCATATTACTGCCTCTCTGGAATCATGCTCATCAGATCAAAAGAAAACGTTCACCATTTGTTCGAAACTCCTTGGGCGAAATAAAAAGAAAACTTTACCCGACTTTCCACCAGACACCTATATCATCAACGTTTGATGACTATTTCCATCATAAGCTTACACATACTCTCAGCAATCTCCCACGACATACCACTTTAATAACCCCCACCATGACAACTCACTCACTTAATGTATTTTCAGTCCCTTCCATGTCAGACATAGGCACACTTCTTAAAGCAACTAAAAGTTCATCTCCTCTTGACCCTATTCCTCTTTCCCTTTTACACGAAATCACTGAATCCCTCACTATCCATCTCAATAATATATTCTGTGAATCCCTCGAATCCGGTACGTTTCCAACATCCTATAAACATGCACTCATTACACCCCTCCTTAAGAAACCAAACCTTGACCCTCAGAGCCTCAACAATTATCGTCCAATCTCAAACCTGTCGATATTTTCCAAAACTTTGGAACGAATCGTCGCGAAACAACTAACGTCTTATTTAATATCACACAAAATCCCTCTTATCTTCCAAAGTGCATATCTTCCTTCCAAATTAACAGAAACCGCACTAGCGAAGATATCCAGCGATATTCTCACTAACCTTGATAACAAAAATGGCACAATACTCGCACTACTTGATCTCTCCTCTGCGTTTGACACTATTGACCACACGATTCTCATACACCGTCTTACATCTATAGGTATTTGTCTATGGTATTAATCTACTGGTACTGCACACAAATGGCTATCCTCATTCATAACCAACCGAACTTCCTCAGTTTTAGTTCACTCAACCCGTTCATCTTCCCGTCTTGTAACACACGGTGTTCCCCAATGGTCAGTCCTTGGACCAATACTCTTTAACATTTACATAATTCCCCTTCTCCACCTTATCTCGAATTCTCCAGTTAGCTTCCATACATATGCAGACGACATACAACTTTATGTAAAATGTACAGAAAACGTTAATTTTGCACCCGACATCCTTTCATCTACTATTACCACCATTCATAACTGGCTCACAATAAACTCCCTCGTCTTTAACCCAATTAAAACCGAGGCTATATTCCTTCACCTTCCACTCCGAAGTAAAACGTTACCAACTCCCCCTCCAATTAACATTAATGGACAGCTCATTATGTACTCAACCCATGTCAAAAATCTTGGTGTTATATTTGACAATACTTTTAATTTTTACAGACAACTATCCCACATAACAAAACTATTAAACTATCAACTACATTCACTACGCCTTATTCGTCATTCAATATCAATATCCACCGCTACTATTATAGCTTCTGCTTACATCCTACCTCTATTCGACTACTGCAATTTTATCCTTTATAATACCCCCTCATCGTATATTACTAAACTACAAATTCTTCAAAATTCTATAGCTAGGTGTATATTCAATATACCAAAATACTCCCACACTCATATATTTCCATTCCTAGTTAAACTCCATACCTGTACGCCATAGAATCCTATATAAAACTCTACTACTGGCTCATAAAGCAATCCACCATGACTCTCCTGACTACCTAGCATCCCTACTCAAACTTAAATTACCAACTAGTACCACTACATGCTCCACCAATACGTTTCTACTTCAACTTCCTCCTAAACACAAATTACATTCAACCAACACTCGAGCATGGGCAATATCCGTCCCATACTCTCCCCACATCCATCCGTACTACACCATCAACTCCCAACTTCAAGAAACTACTGAAAACCTACCTATTTAATATGAAACATTAACTTAAAATATATATGGACGGCCGATTGCTTTATAAGCACAGTTCGCAGTCCGAAAACCGAAAAATGTAAAATGTATGTATATATATATTACCGATATAGTATAAACTAAATTGTAAACAAACATAGACTATTTGATGTATAAATGTATTTAAAGTTTCAAAATTGATAAATAGATCACAAAGTTATACAGTATTTATTTAACCGATTATTTAGTAATTATTACTGGTAATTTAAATTATTTATTCATTTTGTACTTCCAATAAAGTACTATTTTGATGTATTTATATGTCGATTTAAAGTATACTTTATAGCTCAAATGATAGATAAATATTTGATTATTTTATTTCTAACATAATAATTTGTAAATAGTTGATATTGTATATAATCATTCAGAAGGACTACCGAATACCTCCCGCAAGGTTGAACATTATAACGATTATGAATAAATAAATTAATAAATATTCATTATCATTATTTGTATTTGGATATAATTTGATATTTTTATAATTTTATAAATAAGTATTGATATGAATACACAGAGAAATAATTACTGAATAGAACTAACGAATCACTGAAATTAATGGTGAGTTTATTCCCTCCATCAGTGATAGCTTTGTGCAAGATAGTCAGGAATTCAGTCTTAAACACACATTCCAATAATGTATCGTAATCATTATTTACATGTAGTATGAACATGTCATCTTGTCTGGTACTGTGTTAATGGTGGGGTAGTAGTGAGTGTTTGAGTATAGTATAGGTTGGTTATTAGTAGAATTACTAATGAATAATAATTATAATAGAAGATGTATACATATAATAGAAAATTTGTTATAAATAAATTGTTTATATAATTAATAATTAAAATAAAATTTAATTGTAGTTTTTAACATTAATTATCAATAAGTTACAATATTTGTTATAATAATAATTTATAAATAAATATAATTTGTTATATATCTAAATATATCAATAATTAAAACATATCTTATATATAAGTACATTTTTAGTATAATTAATACTATGAAATGTATTATAGTTAGATTAAAATATATAATTAGACCTACAACCTCCTAAAACTGATAGAAATAATTTTTAATAAAAATGTAAACCTCATTGATATGCAACTAATATCAGTCAGAGAAATCTGCCTTTTTAGAACTTCCATCATTTGTCCTTTTTGAGGTCCTTTCTTAATCTATTTAAATAAATAGTATATATATATATATATATATATATATAAGTATAACTCAGTTAATAAATATGAGTAATATATATATATACATAATATATTATCAAATTAAAATAAATTTATAATTAAAAAATAAAACTATAAACGCACAAGACATAAACAGAAGTTATTGAAAAGGTTATGTAACCTTCTCTCGTCCAATGAGATAAACGCACTTGGGAGACATGATGAGGTCACGTTTCGAACACTTAAAGCGTCTATCGTACTTCTGTACGGTGTCAGCAAAGAGCACCCTCTCTCGTTTACCCATGAGAGTACGCAAGGTCGGCTGTTTGTCAAGGTCGATATAGTCCCCGATGAAGTCACGGTTAAGACTGTAGCGACATCTCTGTTTCTTGTTGTGAAGGATGTCACCAGCTGTCATCAGTTGTTATGTAATCGTGTAGATGTGATTATATAATCGCTATAACTACTACATATGTGTATTGTAACTATAAATATGTACACTACAACATTGAATACATATTCATAATTGCATATTAATAATACATAATTATATAAGATATATGAAATAGGTTACACATACACATACGCTATTGAATATCACAAGACACTACACTTGTTATTAGCACTAGTAAACACTACTACACACAATACACACACTAGTAAACAATACTATAATAACTACTATAATAACTACTATAAACCTCGCTGTCTCAGTCTAATGTAAACTTTCACAGAGTTCCATTTCCTGAAAGCTTTCTGTATGACTCGTGCGTATCCATCAAACTTACGATCTCTTACCTCGTCCAATAGAAAGAGCTAAAGGTGAGGAGGAGGAGGAGGGGTGTGTCAATGATGCTTATTACTACAGTAACCATGCGGTGGTAGGGAGATACAAACAGATTCCGGATTCTTCACAAACAGTTTAGTTTTACCAATTTGATATTGATCGTTGTCGATATTAACGCTGGCTAGGATATGTTGACAGCCTCGTATGGGATCTCCTGTCCATCGGGGCCATGTCTCTTTCGTTAGTATCGCATATCTAAGGTAGGTTAGTGAGTGGGATTGTAGGGTAGGTGTTGAGAGAGAGTGACAGGTAGGGTGGATACAAACTTCTTGAGGAACTTATGAAACAGGGTCCTGCAGGCATACCCAGCTCTTCTCACTCTTATGTTCTCCTTAAGACCCAGGTACTGTACTTGGAACGTACATCTATAGTGGTGGTGGTAGTGTTATAAAGGGGCGTGACGAGAGGCGGGGCTTAGTACCGACCTCTTGTTGTCCCAATCGTGTGGTTTCTTAGTTTCGTTGGGTTTGATACATCGAATGTAGTGAGGTACGCATTTCATTAAGGTGTCCACTAGTCTATTTGCTTGAGACTGTACACGAGAGAGAGAGAGGTTAATAGTTCATGTGATACCAAATAGAGAACATTAGGATATGTAACATTAATATCTGAGTGTTTATTTAATAAATCTATTAATTAGTCAGAAATACATTTATACTAGAAAATAATATAATGTGGTAATAATTTTGTATGAAAATATTAATTGATAAGTAAAAATATAGATGAATAATAATATGTTAATGAATTCTATTACGAGTTAATCTACATGTGGTGTTGTTGTAAACTTTAATTTTACTTCCCGCAGTAGTGGGTCTAGATTTCATCTTGCTCGTGACCTCTGGGAATAGACTTCTAATGAACTCACTATGTTTGGTGTGAAAGTTTAGCATTGAGATATAATACAATATTGTATACTATTTAGTATATATAATATGAAATAGCAAATAAATGGTATATAAATATATCATTATCAAAATGCATAGTTATTACTCTAGGATATAATCTACATTTATATATATAATATTAAAATACAAAATGTTAATCCTTATAAAGATTTGAGAATAGCTTTTGTTAAAATAAACATATTAATTATATTTGTAAAAAAAAATATATCTTTATTAGAATTTAATTCATAGATGTATTACTTCCAAATATTTTAGATTATTATTAAATTCAAATATTATTTCAATGTTATAATATATATATTAAAAATAAAAAAGCAAACAATATTTAAACATGCATATAAAGTAGAGTGGTTAACATCATTAGAGTGTGAGGTAATGGTAGGCTAATGCTTAATGGTTAAAGGATGCTAACTTTCTGCTAGATTGCATTAGTTCAATTAAATCTGTAAACAAAACATCTCTGTTCTTCTCACAAAAACCTTCAATATCATACAATACCTTTAGGGTGGGGGGGTAAGTAGTGGTTTAGTGGTAAATAGGGGTTTATTTGTGCACGTTGATATCATACATGTTATTTAAGGGTATGGTGGTGAGGGTATGTATAATTAGATGTGATGGTATTAGAGGTAATGGCATTAGTGGAAATGGTAAATATACCAGCTACAGATACCAGTTTGTAATGTACCTGGGTAAAGTTATTGTGATATTCATGTGATGTTATTGGGTAGTATCTAGTGTATTTATATAATGTGTGTATAATAATGAAGTGATATTAATAAGACGACTTCAGATATGTAAATGTGTATAGGTTTTATGTAGGGTAGTGGTGAGAATGGTATTGTGTGTGATAGGTAGGTAGGCAGGGTTAAATGTTAAGTAGGGTATCATTTTTAAGGGATTAATTTTAATAACAAATAACATTTAGTTAAAATTGTGAATACATTAAATAAGAATAAGTAAGTAAACAAGTAATTATTTATACACTTGTATATTTCTCAAGCTCTCAAGTGAAAACGAAAAGAATAGTAGAGAAGCGTTAGTGGTGATAAGTTATAGGTTAGTCATAATAAGTAGGATGGGGTATAATAATGGGTATAATAACCTCTCCAGCGTAATGGTGAATAACAAATCCAGTAGAACTCCTTACAAAATGATTGTGAACAATTCCAGTTGAAAGTTTCTAAAATTAATGACAATGTGAAATACCTGATTGCATGAAATCTATTCATGATTATGCATGTTGTTGGAGGTATTTAAAATATGCTTAATTTAGTAATATAATATACCTATTCATAAGAATAAATGTACAATATGTATAACTTTATACAGGATATATAAATGTCACTGATTTCCATTATTAATAACTATTTCATTTCTATTATATTGATGTTGATTATAAAAACATTCTTATAATAGAGGCTAGCTATTAGGCATAAAAGTTATAGATATATTTATATTTTATTTTGTAATTTTAAATTTATTATACCACAAAATGTATTAATAAGTGCCTGAATAATACACCTAGATAAGTATTATAATGTATACTATTAAAGTATTATACATTATGTTTATAGAATTTAATCTATATTTAGATAATATGCAGGATTTATTTGTAAATAAGTTTATATATAAAAGAATTATTGGCAATGTTTGTAACTAAGTATATACCACTAATATATTAAATAATGTATACTCTTTTAGTCTATATGAAGAGAGAGAGATAGAGGCTATGATGGAGGGTCTAACATCTAAGAGAGTTCTATCAGCCCCCTCTGAAACCCCGTGCAGGGTAGCACATACATCGTCCATTATGGCAAACATTCCCGGAGTAGGTTGTTTCTTCTCTATCAGGTCACAGACAATCTTGTTGTCAAAGAACTCTATGTCCTTCCATTTGATACCTTCACTGCGGTATTCTTCCTGTAGGGTAGGGTGTTAGGTAGTACAGTGATGGATGCATGTATTAGCTACACTAATAGTATTACATGCTTGATATGGTTATTTCAACTTAGTTTTGTCAATGTTCAACTTAAATTAGAAATATATATATATATATACATATTTCAAGTAAAAGTTGACAATTTATCTGTTAGAGCTATACTTAAATACTTTATTTTATTTACAAGATAGATATATATATATATATATATAGCTAATGTTATTATTTCAAATAAATTATTAATATATTATTACTAATAAAAAACTCTATATAATAAATGATCTCGATATGACAGATAGTAGTAGTATGATACGAAAGTTAGTAGCACTATATAACATATATTATACTAACTTAGTACTATTAAATCAATTAATAATTTCTTAAAAATAATGTAATTAAAATAAATATAAATAATTATATTATGAAATAGTAACATTTATACACTAGTTTTGTCTTAAAAATGAATTTATTTTTGATTTATCTAAAATAAATTAATAGTACTATAATTGTTCATGGTATCTATACATTTTCTCATTATTTTTGTTATGTTATACTATTAGTTGCTTATATATTTATATGTGTAAACAACAAACAAATATTTCAAAATGTTAATATAAAATATATATTTAAATCATGAATTTAATTAAGGGCAGCAGCCAATTTTTTCAACCTTAGGTTTACAAAATAAATTATTAATAAAATATTACACTTAATTAATTATATTTAAAATTATGCATATTTCATACAAATGTAACTGTTAGTACATCTTATATAATAATCTCTATATATAATAAATAGTAATATTAGTATGCTAACGTTCTTATCTATTTTATATATTACATTTATGAGCTACATTTTATCTATTATATAATAATTTATATTATAATGTATATATTATAGTATTAGTTGAGATAGTATTATTATTTAATTATATTATATATTGTATAAATATATATATATATATATATATATATATATATATATATATATATTATAATAACCAGTAATCATAATTATTATTTTTATATAATGAAAATAAAGTAAAACTTTAGAAGTTTATATGTTATAACATAACATATTTTTTATTTGTAAAACCTTTAAACACAGAGTATATATCTAATATATTACTAATAAATCATTATAGATAACATAAAATGAATTAGCTTTATAGATGTGATTATATTTGAAATATGGACAAAATAAAAGGAAAACAATTCTAAGATATCTGTTGTCTTTATATTTTGTAATCTAATAACTTTTAAAGATATGAAAGTTATCTAAATAGAACAAATGTGTATAATTTATAATCCATTAGTAGAGCCATATGTTCATTCTTTTAAATGTAAATACGGTAAAGGTTACCCAACCCATGCCTTAATAAAGTAATAAACTAACTTAATTTAAGTACAGAACATATATTTACAAATATTATTATTTACATTTTATTTTATGGTATTTCTAAGTATATGAAATATATCTGTTTATATATAATACATAATTTATTACTCATCGTATATGATACATATATAAGGTGACCTATTGACCTGTTCAGTTTTCAAGGTCAACTCGATGAAGATTTGCTGAAGTTTCTCGTTCACAAAGTTGATACAGAACTGCTCGAAGCCATTCTTATCGAATATCTCAAATCCATAGATATCAAGGATACCAATGTTCACTTTAGATGTTTGTACTTCCATAGCGATGTTTATAGTCTGCGAGATAAACAGGCTTATTGTTATGTTACATCTCATGTTACATATGTTATTTCTAATAAATGTTATACATAATGTTTTCATCGGTGTTAAATTAACACTGTTAATGTATATTTTCCATTGATATAAGATAGCATGTTATTGGGCTAATGTACACAATATATTATATAATTCACATAATAATATACATGTACGATGTCAATGTAGTTAATGTGGATAACATGTATTGTACTTATTAGCTTAAGGGCATACCAGCACTTTACTCATTCATACACACATAATGAATACATGACTACTACCACTACTAGTAGGGTTACCTTGACTAGATAATCAAACAGACGAGAATAGAGAGCTTTAGCGACTGCATCCCTCGTGTGAACAGCCTGTCCTACAGTCAGCGTAACCTAGTGATAAGAGAGATAGCAGTGAGGTAATGACACCTGGTGGTAGGGGTTACTACTACTAGTACTAACATCAATGCAGTCAGTCTCCTTACCCCACTTACTCTCCATCCTTCTACTGGTCAGCTTGCTGGCAAAGAGTTGCGTGTCGATAGAGAACAGATAACTAGGGTATTGAATCACTGAAAGAGATGAGAGGTTAGCTAACAAGTGCAACTACTGGCGCCGGGTTACAAACGTTCCAAGTCTTCTATCGTCGAGTAATTAGAGCCATTGTCGATGAACTGAACGTTTCCCAGATGAAGGATGCCAGAGATGAGGCTGAAGATACTGAACTGAATGTCATCGGATATTTTCATGGTGGACATGGCATTCTGGTGAGAGGTCAAGGTTAGTAAGCGGGTAAGTAGATTAGGTTTCCAGTACGATAACTAGCCATTACTAACTACCATCTCATTAATATATGCTTATATACGAGAGGTATCGCTAGTAGTAAACATATAGTAGTTTAGAGTTATAAAGGTCAAGGTCATCCAGGCTAACCAGTATCTCATTGAAATCCGCAACATCATCGATACCGTTAACGGTGTAGGTTTTACTTTGACTCAAGTAGTTGAAGTAGGAGGGTTCGGCAAGAGAGAGTCCAGCTGTGGGGAGTCATAGTAATGATGATGATGAGTCATACTGATGATTATGTAATACGTCATAATGTACTATGCGTTACATAATGATTTGATTTATAATATATTAACGTGGTGAAGGTAAACATATTTAGTTAAGGATGTACTATTTTATGAATCTTTCCTAAACGACACCTCTCTTATATAAACTACACACACTAGGTATTATGTATAGTAAGCGAGGGTAGCGAGAGTGCTGCGTTGTATCAATAATTCAGATGTATTAACATATTCACTCACTATTTGTTGGTAATCAACATATTGTATTGGTGATATATTACATGACATCTGTGTGTGTATCAATACATCACATGTATTAATAGTATTTTAATATTTCATTTGAAATTACAGCAGAATATTCTAATATTTCATTTGAAATTACAGCAGAATATTTTAATATTTCATTTGAAATTACAGCAGAATAAATTAATATTTTAATCGCATTTCTCAGAATTCATAATTTTAAAATTGTCCATGGAATGAACTTTTGATCTATTTACTCTATTAAGGGGACGCGATAGATTGATTTTAATAGACTACAAAAAAAAGAAAAAAAATTTGAAATATTTTTTAGCATTTTGTTGTATCTTTTACATGTAAACCAAAACATTGTACCCCTTTAAAATAATTATAATTTGTATATTCCATGTATTAATTATGCCCTTACTATGTAATAAACATATGATTAATAATATATTTGTGTATTAGGGTTTTACTTTGATGTCTTAAAATAGGTAGTTGTCTGTCATCCAATATAAACACAAATAGGACATTATACATTGTTTATAAAAGTTCACAAGCTAAACAATAGTCTTAATGTAACATATGTTTAACTATTGCAAACAACTATCCATTATAGCAATAGTAACATGCTAGGTTACAAATAAAGAATAAATAATGGTAAATCATATAAGTTTATAAAATGACCGTCAATTAAAATCTTAAATTATATATTTGTATCTAGATAAACTAATATTAAATATGATATGACATCATTAGTAGGATAGCATATAGAATTAAGGGGATATGTCACATCAATAAATTAATAAAGACATATACCTGTATTAAATCTATATTTAATTTTTTGTTGTAATTTTTTTATTATTGTATTTAATACATGTATATCTGTTATTTCAACAATATTTTAACATTTTAAACATGATTCAGTAAAAAAAATAAATTCATTATTAAAATGCATTACAATTTGTTTTATAAAAATATTGTTTTTATTTTGAATAATGTTTTTTTTCATTATACATTATAAAATAAATAAGGTTTACTAAATATATATATATAGATATATATATATATTACTAGACATGTAGTTTATGTAAATATTAATATTTACTGTACATAATAAAATTTTTTTTTTTTTTTTTTATTTTGATGCCTAACTTTAAATCCAATTTTCTCAGAATAATAATTCCGATCACATAGTTGTATTTAACTATAAATTTCTAAACAAATATTATATATATATATATCAGTATAATTTATTTTGATTTTAATAGAAATTACATAGTTTATTAATATTACTAAAAGAATTATAAAATGACATAAGTTAAAATATAGAAAATAGAAAATATGAAAATATATTAGATTCTTTGAAATAAAATCACAAAAGCATATTTAAATATTTTATAATATATATTTGCATGTTAATTATAAGTATAACAAATATTATTTTAAAGGCTAAGTAAATAAAAATGTAATGATTTAAATATTCAAATTAAATTTTAAAGTATTCAAATTAATATACATTCTTTTAAAAACAATAATTACAATAATTACGGATAATAACTTTTCATCTCTTCAGTTGCCCCACATAGAAGCTGATAGAACACGTGGAAGTTTCGCTCCTCAATATTTGAACTGACAACTCGAGACTGTTAATGCATTAGTATATGAGGTGAGGGGTGATTGTTGTATACTACTTAATAGGGGGCGATAGTGTATTGTATACTATTGATTTTGGGTGAATCAATGTTACAAATATAACCACTTGCAACTGTATTAATAATGATATACATGAGAGGAGCTATATTATTGTATAAAACTACAGGGTGAAAGATCTACGCTATTATATAATACTAAATAAATGGGGTGCTAGAGTATTGGGCGTAATATTTACTATATAATAACCTTCTCCAACAGGAAGTTAGATATCTTACCACCGACTGGTTCTCCTCCACTACTGAATTGTATTTCTACATATTTACCCTGAAGTATAGGTTAACATGTATATAGATAGAGTTGGCGTAAGGAAAAGGGGGTTGTCAGATTATGTAGATGTTATATATATTGTAGATTAATTTTATATCAACAACAAAATATGTCCAAGTGTTATTATGAAGCCTTTTCAGTAATGTGTAATTAACCAAAGGAAATAATAATATTTAATTTGAATAAAATGAATTACCCAATAAAATATTCTATTCCATACTATTACCAAAGATTTTGCGAAGCAAAGATATAACACTCCCTATGCATGCAACGTAATTTAGTAATATCCCTAACCGCTGCTAGCAGTAGTATCGAAATCACTGAAATAGATTTAGGTTCGGCTCTGTTTGCATACAACAATGTTTTCATTGCTCTATTAAATTACATGCAATATAAATTAGCTTTTACTCACTAAATATATACTTATAGCATTTAAAACATACATATAATATTTGTTTGTTATATATTAGTAATGAACACTTAGTTTTCATCATATAAATATTAATTTAAAGCATATTATTTAACATTTTAAAAGTGTATAGTTAAATACGAATTTACATTATAAACAACACATAGTTCCTAAAAGTAACCCGCTATAGGTGGCACCAGGGTATTTTGTATACAAATTCAAATTACACGATTTCGCGTAAGTGTTATATCTTTCCTTCGGAAAATCTTTGCTATTACATTAATATATATATATATATATATTTATTAATAATAGATATATATATGATAAATGTATTTATAACAAAATAGATGCGTGACTGACATAATGGTGCGAATGGCTAAGGGTACTAGAATGATAACAACAACACTATATCACAATGAAGAGTACACTAATAATAGAAGGGTGGTAACTATGACGATGAACTAACGAAACGACTCGAGTTATTATTCTTAATTGTTTTAGCATTACCGAAAGCCTCCAGTAGGGGGTTCGACTCCAGAATGATCTCCTTCACTTCCTGTACAGTATGAGAAATTCACATATACACACATCAATAGTGTATATCACATGTATATGTATATATATATATATTATGATTAATAAGTATGATTGCATATACTATAAATTAATAAAAACTTATATTTATTTAGAAATATCATTATTGCAATATTAGTAATAATCTCACTGGGTTATAATTAATACATAATCTGTATGCATATTTATAAAACTACGGTTAATCAAACTAGAAATAGTTCGTATTACGATATTGTATGTATGCGTGTGAAAGTAACCTTGACTTTACTGCTTCCTCCTGACACATGCGTAATATAGCCCATAATGTACTTGGCTGCAACAGTTTTACCTGCTCCTGATTCTCCGCTGAATGTTAGAACGATGTTTGTAAGTGAATATGTGTAAAGTTCACAACAAAGAGTGCAGGAAATCATGTTGGACTAGGTGATTTCATTGGTTAAGGCAAAAAAGAACATCAGAAGTCGAGTAATTTCATTGGTTAGAGGAACACAAGTTAAACATGGTTAGCAGATTTAGTGTATGAACTTAAGGGGACTGGAAAACATGCAATGGTATGTAAATATATATTATATGGTATATTGATATAAAAATAGATTTTAATATATATTATTTATTTGTCCTATTATTTATAGGTATTATTTTTATCAATTATGAACAATTTTATTTATAAAAGTATAAATTTGTACTATTATTTAATATATGTGATTTATATATACAAACAAATATATTAGTATATCTATAATAGTTATGTGTGTATATGTATATACAATTGTATTCACTTAGGAAAAGAAAAAGTAATTATTCAAAATGAAATGAATCTAAAGTTTTTACAAATATACTATACTATTATAAAGTAATAATTATATTCCTTAACATTCTTATTTATATAGAGTATTCGTATAATTTGTTGTTTATATATAATATAATGTAATAAATGTATAAGATATTATATTTATAATATATTTCAAAATAAGTAACTTATTTTGTTATTAGTTGTATAAAATATGCTTTATATAGGATTTTTCTACGGCATTTATGATTAATGTTAAACAGTCGTTAAATAACATATACCAAGTAAATTAGTTAGTAAAAATTTGTATGTGTAGCTTATTGTAATCAATGATCTAAATCTACTATGGATCATTAAAGTTTGTATACATTCCAAGTTATTCTGACATCTACATGATAATAGTAGATTGTATGGTAATTATCAGTTATTATATAATAAATCATATTATTAACTAGAAGAAGTAATGATCTTTGTGATGATTTGTAACTCCATATTTGTAATAGTCTAATTGTTATGACAAAAATATAGTAAACAACTAGATATATATATATCTATTATTATGTATAATAGTATGAATATTATATATAGATATAGATAGGATTATAAGTTTGAATGTCAATCAAGAGGTAGGTATCAACAAGATATCAACAACGATATTGTGTTGACAACATTTGATGTAATGGTAACAAAGTAAACATTAGAGGGTTATGTGTATGTGTATATATTTGTGCTAAACAGAATAAAGAGTGAGTCATAATACGAGGAATGGGATACATATATACATGCATGTGAACACCGTGTATGACTCATATCTATGAGTAACACACACACACACACACACACACACACTATGATTAGGTACATCTATAATTACATGCTATTTTAAGATATATTTAACTTGTTTGGATAATTAATACACAATTATTCATGCACAATAAAAAAGATGATAACAATACAGTATTATCTTTAGATATAGCATATGTATAGCAATATGTATACACATTTATATATATATATTCAGTTAATAGAGTATATATATATATCTGATATGATTTTCCTATAATATTCGAAATATAAGCCTGTATTATAACAAATATATGCCTATATTATAAGAAACATACCCCCCCCCTATTAAATAAGCTGACTATTTTGAAAGTTTCCAATAATATTCTTTGATAACACTTCATGTGAATATTAGAATTAAATTAAACTTGTATTTATTAATTTTGTATTAATATGTATAAGAAGCACATCTAAACTTAGACTTGTGTATATACATAAACATATACACACTGTTATTACATTTACATACAGTCTCTCAAACACACACAATCAAATACGTATGTGTTTAATACTATCAAACACATGCACAAACAAATACGTATATATCAATACTATCAAATTTGATTAACACATTAACACATGCACACACACACTCACACTTACTTATACGCACACAATCACGTATACACACATATAATTTAAACATAGAAATAATTTGAGGTCATACAATAATACCATTTTAAAATGCAATTAATCGACTAACTTCTCATCTCACTGGAATAAACTCCCCAGAACTATAAATAATGAATAATTCTCAACAAATTTAAAAACTACATGGATACTTACTTGAATTGAACTAACTTACTTTATGAACTGCACTTTAATACACTCCAAAACATATTTCCATATAATTGATTCTTATTATTATTATTTTTTTATTTTTAATGTCACCATATCTTTGTAGTACATAAAAATAATTTATAATATCTAACTTGCGAACAATTTAATTGCATTTTTATAAACAAATTATACTACACCTACTTTACACACATATGCAAACATACATACATATGTATATATTCATACCTGATGATCACGCATTGATTGTCCATCTCAATGAGCATATTCCTGTACATGTTGTCAGTGAGGGCGTAGACGTGAGGTGGATTATCATTGGTTTGCTGCGGTGAAGGTAATGCTTATATTGGTGGGGTGGATTATCATTGGTTTGCTGCGGTGAAGGTGATGCTTATATTGGTGGGGTGGATTATCATTGGTGTGCTGCGGTGAAGGTGATGCTTATATTGGTGGGGTGGATTATCATTGGTTTGCTGCGGTGAAGGTGATGCTTATATCGGTGGGGTGGATTATCATTGGTTTGCTGCGGTGAACGTGATGCTTATATTGGTGGGGTGGATTATCATTGGTTTGCTGCGGTGAAGGTAATGCTTATATTGGTGGGGTGGATTATCATTGGTTTGCTGCGGTGAAGGTAATGCTTATATTGGTGGGGTGGATTATCATTGGTTTGCTGCAGTGAAGGTAATGCTTATATTGGTGGGGTGGATTATCATTGGTTTGCTGCGGTGAAGGTAATGCTTATATTGGTGGGGTGGATTATCATTGGTTTGCTGCGGTGAAGGTAATGCTTATATTGGTGGGGTGGATTATCATTGGTTTGCTGCGGTGAAGGTAATGCTTATATTGGTGGGGTGGATTATCATTGGTTTGCTGCGGTGAAGGTGATGCTTATATTGGTGGAGCTCTTACATCACAACAAACAACTTAGATCAAGTTTTTACATATAACAATATGGCTCTAATGTCCTTTCTAAGCCGCTCCCATATTAAGGCATCATCGTTTTAATGATAGCCGTTTTAATCATTTTGTATACTTAATAATATATAAGATCACTTTTAAATATTATTGAAGACCTATTTTATCGTTATGGATGGGATTTGAACCCGTGTCCTATTGCATACATATCTAACGCCTTAGTCTGCCGCGCTAACCAGACATTTATACGATGTCAACTACTATATCCTCCACCTATCAGTTATAGGGGGAGCTACTAACCGCTCCTTGGTACATTTCTATGTGGTTGTCGCCGTAGATGGGAATACTTTTGTAAGGATTGATAGAGATCAACACGGGTCCGATGTAAGTCTGCAGGTAATGTCACAGGTGTCAGTGTTATGGAGGACATATAGGGAGTGAGGGGAAATGTCAGTATTACGGAGGACATATAGGAAGTGAGGGGAAATGTCAATTTTAAAGATGACATATAGGGAGTGAGGGGCAAATATTAATTTTATGGATGACATATCGGGAGTGAAGGAAAAATGTTAGTATTACGGAAGAAATATAGGGAGTGAGGGGAAAATATCAGTATTACAGAGAACATATATGGAGTTAGGGTAAAGGTCAGTATTGCGGATGACATATAGGGAGTGAGGGGAAATGTCAGTATTAAGGATGACATATAGGGAGTGAGGGGAAATTTCAGTATTAAGGGGGGCATATAGGGGGTGAAGGATAAATGTTAGAAATGTGATGTACGCTGCAATACAATATTCGCAGATATAGCTATTATTTTACAAAATCTATTTAGATATAATTCTCTGATATTTGACATCTAAAATACAATATTACACTGTGTTAGAAATTCAACGTAATAATTCTATTTGTTCGATATTTATAAATGCTTAACATTATGTGAAATATACCGTAAATAACAAAGCGTAGAGTAACATAAAAAAGTAAAATGTAATATATTTTTGATATAGAAGAATAAGTGGAAATATATATATATAACATATATATTAACAATGAAATAAAATATAATATAAATTAGGAATTTGTAAAGAGGGGTCCAAATTCGAAAATAAATATATATATTGTAATACATTTAAAGATGTTAAACCAATCTTGGATATTATGAAATAACTTTTGAACTGAACGAAATGAAAAGGATATATGCCCTTATGATATCATGAGTCCGCCATTATATAGTTAGATACGTATCGCTTAATAGAGAAATATAAACGTAAATAGAGTCGTCGAGATATCTCTTCTGAAGATTATCAACGATTTCTTCGTCTCGTATCTTCGTCAACATCACCATGTCCTCCACACCCTTCTGCTTCACATTTCTATTTTGCCAATGGTACGGCTGTATAATTCATGCACATCATATAATATATATATATATACATATATATATTCATCTCTTTCAATATATTTTAAATTACAAAAAAAACATGGTTTATTAAATTTTGTAGAGTATTGATATATTAAAACGGATTCTATATATAATTATTATAATAATATATATAATATAATATATACAGTGTATAATATACACTATAATAGTATACTATTTAGTATTACTAGTATATAATATTATATTATTATAATAATTATAGTAACTATATAGTATAAAGAATAAATATAATACAAATTATTTAATTATGAATATCATTTAACGAATTTACGATAAAACATATTCAGTGATACAGGTGCTTTTTGCCATAATTCATAATATAATTTATATTACCTGTATTCACCATATTTAATATGATATTATTATAGTAACTATATATAATATATAGTATATATCTTTTTGATGTTATATCACATTGATATTTTTATTATTATAATAATAAAATATTTAATATTAAATTAATATGATAGCATTATTATAATTATTATAATTATTATAATAATAATAATAATAAGTAGAATAATAATTAAGACAGTAATTATTATTAAATGTAATTTTTAATCAAATTGTAAATATGTAATTATTACAATAATATAATATTACAGTAATACTAATAATATTAGGAATATTAAATATTCGATAAAACTTAATTACTATTATTAATAAATTAATAGTATTAATTTTAAATTTGTATATCCTATAAATGTGTATACTTAACTTGAATTAATTTAGTGAGATGATTATCAAATTTTTATTTAATTTAAATTAATTTTTATTAAATTAAATTTAATAAAAATTAATTTAAATTAAATAAAAATTTGATAATCATCTCACTAAATTAATTCAAGTTAAGTATACACATTTATAGGATATACAACTTACCATATTTTATCGTATTTATATCCAGGTATTATATTGTAGTAAACTATAAACTTATGCAGTAAACATGTATCCGATATGTCATATAAACAACTTATCAGTTAGATCAGGATATAATTATTAAAGTGGCTTTTTATTCATAACACCTAATGCAAAAGTAGTCATGTTATATTATTAATCAGAACGTTATATTCACCAAATGCACATTAAATATATACCGTTAAATATGTGTTATTAAAAAGGTATACTACTAATTAACTACGATACTAATACAAATATTATAAAATATATACTACGGATGTAATCCTATTTATTTACAAATCCCTCAAGCATGAATAAAAGTGAATCGAAATGACGAATAGCGGCCAATTCTAATGTCAATGATAGAATCCCATTGGTATAGAACGAATTCATTGATATCGAGCTATTTATGCCTATTTTAAGCAATATTCGTGATTTTATCGATATGAATATTGATTTAGGTTTCCATTAGTTACATAAACAAAATTTATTTAAAAATTAGAATTGTATTCCTCTTTTATTATATTCATTATATTATTGTTATTAGATATACATAGTAAATAACGAATAGTAATATACACATAGAACCATGTATGACGTTAACGACAGAGCCGGTTCTTTATCGTTAAGGTCCCATTTCATGAATTACAGCAGAGCTACATTAAATTCAAACTGGTTAATAATTTATATGGCATATGTATACTATATAATATACTTTTAAAACTATTTATATATGAATTACTATATAGTATATACTATATACTATACATAATTTGTATACCTATATATATATATATATATATATATATATATATATATATATATATATATATATATATATGTATATATATAAATATAAAATAACACGTCACATTAAGATAATAATGTCAATATAACAATAATAGTGTTTTCAAACGATTAGAGTCTATTATTATATGTAGACACAACACCTTGTCATAGTAATCTATATATTATCACAGTTCTATAAATAGACATATAAATATACCTATCTGTCTAGTAGGCAATATACATAGTATGTATATTACATACTTATACCAAAAGGCTTTGCTTATACTGTATACTGTATACTATACAGTGTATAGACTATACATAATAATTATATATATATATATATATTCGTTACAACATTTTCTTTCTCCAATATCTTTATATATATATATATATTTACTATAGTAAATCTATAATAATTATATAATATGCATGCTAATATTAAAAGTAATAGAAAGTAAATACTAGAAGTAATCTATATATAACTACGTAGTAGGTACGTTGCGACACTAAGGGTGTGTATGGGTGTAAGGGTGTGTAACACTGAGGGTGTGTATGTAGGGCCTACTTCGTAACCCGTAATACGTATGGGTACGTTGTAGGTGAGGCCTACACGGTGTAGGTAGTGAGATAATGTCACAGATACATGTCATATACGAAGTAGAAGAAACCTACCCTAGAGGACCTATACTGGATGTCCTACAGTGTACGATGTATACACACACACACACTCACACACACACACTCATACACACACACACACACACACACATACACACTCACACACACACACACACCCACACACACACACACACACACACACATACAGGATAGATAGAACTAATGAATGAAACATATATCGTAGTTGAGTGTAGGCATGAAAATAACTTATATATAATTACATAACATTATAATAGATAGGATACCTAATACATTCATATAGGGTATGTATTATAACACTCTCGGGCCGATAGTCTAGGTTTAGTGTAAGCTACTGTGCAATATAGCAGACTTCATAATACGCCAGACTTAATGATAGCGATTTAGAGAAACACTTACGTAAGCCGAGAGGGTTATACTACTATAGTAGGAGCCTACCTATTAGGAATACTTCACTGTAATACTGGCCGCCAGGTCGTGTACTACACATACTAATATAGGTACATGTGCACTTATATATTCTATCTTCATTATCGGGTTCCTGTAAGGATAGTAAATACTGGCTTTATACACGTACCTAGATATGGGTGTATTAGTTAACCACTTTAACTAGTATACGGGAGTGATTAGTAACCATGGTTACTCTCCTCCCTCCCCAGGCACCATGCTAGGGTTGCGTAACCTATAGGTGCCTAGATATGACGATGTATATGTAGATACGATAACCGGAGTAATACACTATATTTACTATAGTACTATCCACCTCCCCCGCCCAGGCACCAATTCAGGGGTACTTAACTATATTTACTATAGTAACTGTAACCATAGTAACTATCCTCTCCCCCTATCCAGCCCAGGCACCAATTCAGGGGTACTTAACTATATTTACTATAGTAACTGTAACCATAGTAACTATCCTCTCCACCTCCCCGTCCAGGCACCAAGTCAGGGAAGCGGAACCCAAAGACTACGACTTCAACAAGACGGGCAAGCGTTCGTTCACAGCTTCCACCTACAATAGGATAGCTGAGATCACCGATGGGGTTAGTACTGATGGAGGAGGAGGACATATGTGGGTGTTCATATTACCTTTATAGTAATGTTACTAGAATACGTGTGCTTCGTGTCATTACCATGGAGATAGTGATAAAAAACAGTAAACATAGTGTGTACTTATCATTAATGTAAGCTAAGACTTACACCCAATATGACTTGTACGTTATCTAATATTAATGTGGGTTCGATAATTCCATGTCTACTACATTACAAGTTAATATAGAATGTAATGTATAATATTTATCTAACGCTGTGTACACACTTGTATATAGGTGATGATGTTACAATAGTAAGAATACTGTTACTAATAATAACAATATTTACTATTCATGTTAAATAAAGAACATATTGTTTTCTAGATACCAATACACAACTTATTTACTGCCGAGCAAGCTCGACCTGGTAAGGTAAGGTAATACACAACAATACAGGAATAATGAAATACAATGTTAATTAAACACATACTTTTTGACGGATTGGTATCGAATATTTTATTCCCCTTAATTCTATACTTTCCATCTCCCATTACTTACTCGATAGATCCCCAGGGATACCTATATACAAATTATGGAGTATTTATTTTAACATTGTAGATAGGTATATTATAAATGTGGATAGATGCAGTATCAAATATTCTTCTCCATTTCTCAAATTCCTTCATTGTATTTCTATCTATAGATAGATATACCAAAAAATACAATATAAAACAATTTCAATTAAACATAATAAACTTAATACATTATAAACAACCAGACTATCTCTTACACATAATAATTCTTAAAACTATTCTAACTATTTAAATGCATTCTTATAATTCTATAATTCTAGTTATTTTCTTCTCCTCAATAAATAGCATCTTCTTTTAACTAATATCAGAGATAGCGTAGGCAATTTATGTCCCCAAATTATGTAATACATTTCCAATAGTAGATATATATATATATATATATATATATATATATATATATATATATATATATAATAAATCCTATCTCCAAAATTACCATTTAAAAAATGATATATTCATCATTTCATATTCATTCCCGGTTAATGAGATTCAGATGTCGTCAACAATCCAATCAGATTTGTATATTTACATTTCATAACAAGCTCACTGGATGAGCCAATACCTCCAAACATTAGTATTACAACCTACGTGCTACTTAAACTTCCTATTTCATAGTTAGTGTCGAGTAAGCAATTTTTATATTGACGTCTATATTCGTCTATAGACGTAGACGTACGAGTTAACTCCTTTATCTATATATATATATATATATATAAAGGAGCTAACTAGTGCGTATACGTCTATAGACGAATATCAAAAGTGCTTAATAATATAATATACACTGTATATTATTAACCTCGAGGTTATGTAGGAGGTTATGTAGGAGGTCTTGTAACTATACAGCTAATAATGTATATTCGCATACTGAGATTGTATCGTAACTCTTAAGAGTTTGGTTAATATAGGTTAATATATGTTAATATAGGTTAGGTTGGGTTAAGATAGGTTAGGATTGGTTATCATGATAATTAATATTAAGGTTGTACACTGGACATTGTACATTACTTATTACAATGTACAATGTACAGCGATGTTGTTATGAGTTAATTATATACAGCGTACCACACCTATATATATATATATATATATATATATATATATATACACACACCTATGTATAGGTGTATTTAATACCTTATGTATATACATCATTTTCAAATATAAAGTACGTAATGGATTAGCTATGACTATACATTGTATATACACAACTATCAGGTGTGGGTGTGTGACACACACTGTGTGCGTACTTACATCGTGTATAGTGTGCACACTACACATACATCTCACTACACATATTCATTGTTATATTATAAATGTTATTGTCGAAAAAGAAACATGAAGATACTATACAATTATATATATAAACTGTATAATGTATATACTGTATTGTACACTTATGTGTACAATACATTTATACAAGAATTACAAAACAAATAAGTATACACAAATAAATACATAAATAAACACACACAACACACACACACACACAAACTCACACACACACATATAAATACACAAGCACATATAAATATACATACAAATACACATAAACATACAAATACTCAAATATATATAAATTATAGAATACTAGACATAATATACATAATGTCGGATACATACTCGTACTTTCACCCCACGATCTTCAAAACACGACCCCTACCCTCAATGACCTTGACCCCCTACCCCTCCGCAGTCGATACCTTGCACCACATACATGGACCTCACTAACGACTACTGCAAGAAGACGCTATACCCCGTACGAACACTGTCCAGACCCATGGTAACCCGTATGAACTGCGTACGTCTGTTCCTAGATAGGTTAGTGTCACTACCGCAACGCCTGACACGTGACATGTGACACACACACATATATATATATATATACCTTATATTACCAGGTCGAGCTTGCTCGGCATTTCATGACTCATTCTCTACAACAATATCGATCTTGCATTGCATTTGACAGTTCTTCTCTTTCGCATCCTGTATCACTTGATAGCTGATCGATATAGGTCTTTGCAGGCCTACCTCTTGATCTTTTTCCGTGATTTGGATACCAAAGTAATAGGTCACTGGCCAATTAGTTCTAGCTTCTCCAGCAGTGTCCGGCGAATCTCATTATATACTATTTAGTGTAGCTGATATATTGGGTACATATAACAGCTGTTGTATATTATTTCGTTCGTTAGAATTTGCCTCCAGGACTTATTTAATATATCTCGTAGCATGCGAGTATATGCGCCATCAAGTGTATTCTCCAGCGATGATGTTAGTATTCATGGACACCTGCAGGTGATGGACCCGTACACAAGTACTGATTCGACAGCGGCTCGAAAGAAATATCTTTTTAATTTAGCAGTAAGGTTAGATTTCCAAATGACATTCATATTGTTTAGGGCTGCCTATAATTTTGCCATTCGTATATTAACGTCATGTTCAGTGGATCCTATGTAGCTACCTATGTATTTAAAGTCTTCTACCCTTTTTATATTATGTCCTTCTCTGCTTTTTAAGGTGATACATTGTATTCCGTGTTGGTTCTGATTGATACTAGTATATTCAGACTGTGTAAATAAATCTGTTTTGATTTTCAGGCTAATGTAGCTTTATTTCTCTTAAATGTTATGTAGCAATATCATTGCGGCCTTTATGCTATCTGTTGTTACTGCTATACATAGAGCTAGAGAGGTTTTCTCTCTAGCTCTATAGAACAGCATATATGCTTCTATATCATCAGCGTAATCAGTATCGGTTATATAAATTTATATATATATAGGGGAAAATCTCCGATTACCGACCCCTAAATGATTATTTGTAATAACATATTTAATATTAAATATATTTATTTTAAATTTTGTAATTAGGGTAATATTATGGCAATGAATAATGTGGCTATTTTAAATGTTTTATATACTTATATTTACGAGAATAAACAGGGGGGTCGGTAATCGGATACATGTACCTAATACCGACCGCCTTCTCCTATTACAGACCCCCTAAAATAATCGTGATATAAATAATTGTAGTATTATAATATCTAATAAAAATAGTAGATATACATAAATATAATTAATTATAACATTCACGCAATTTATTTTGTATTGAATTTATGTTTTAATAGTAATATTAAATTTAAATTTAAACTTTATAGTAATTATATTTAAATAGTGTATATTATTATTTAATATTTATTTATTAATCAGTATGTATATAAATAACTGGAATCATGAATCCTAAATCTATATCAATAATACAAACAACTTACAACATATTTTAAAGTAAAATACGGATCTATTTTGATTGAATATTATAAATCACATGTGGTCGGTATTAGGGTAATTTAGGGGGTCGATAATAGGAAAATCATATGGGTTGCTATAACTAAGATATCTTGTTTAATAGTTATTCAAATTAAATTATTTTTATAATAGTTATAAACATTTTATTGATCTACAATATTATGCTCAGTATTAAGTTTTCTTTTAAATAATAAAGTATTTACAATGATTTAAAAAAAGTTATTATTCAAATATTTAAAAAGTAAAAACAGAATATTACATTTTATCAAATGACAATTGTAGGATTAAATATTTTTTAAAACAAAATACTTATTCATATTTATCATTAAATTAGTAACAGTTCGTGTATATATTATTTTTTGATCTTATAGTTACTGAGATACGAGAGGGGGTCGGTATTAGGAGGGGGTCGGTAATCGGGGACTTTCCCCTATATATATATAGTTAATTGAGTGTTACACATACAAAATGACATGAAACAATAAGTTGATACTACATAATAAATGTGAAATAGTATAATGGTTACACATGCCATATATATAGGTACTATATAGAACCTATATGTTTTCTAACAATATTATACTTACTAACAGTACATACATACATCGTGTGGGGGGTATATCGGATGACACTGCGCTCGTGTCATTAGCAGTCTTTGTACGACCTCTGACCTCTGTATTACGTAACAATTCGCTACTCTATAGTAACAAGCCTATATATATACCCTATAGGGTAATACGTATAGGGTAATAAGTAGTGTTCGAAATGAATACGAACTGAAGCTTGCATTATTTGAAACCGAACTGAAGCTCACATTTAACAAAAAATAACAGTCCCTGACCGAACTGAAGCTTTGTTAAAATAACCCAAACTATTATTTCATTACTGGACCGAATTGTCGATATATATTGCCAATTTTAAAATTTTAAAATAAAGTTGTATATCTTTATTTATTCTAAATTATCATTGATAAATAATGTACCAGGTGACATTATAAATAATTATTATAATATTATAATATTATTATAAACTAATAGAAAAGATATTAATAACACTCATATTATTAGAATTTCGAAGCAAGTTTCGAACTTTTCCACTTATTTATGAAGCAGGTTCAAACCCTTGCATTATTTTACAAATGAACTTTGAACTTTTACATATTTTTGTGTTGAGTGAAGCTTCGAAGCACTGGTAGTTGGGTTCATTTCGAACATAGGTAATAAGTAATAACTATATATGGTAACGTGCATTATAATAACGCGTATTACGCTCCTCGTATACACTATAGTGTGCAACATATATGTTCATATATAAAAGATGTACATTGTACGTGTGTATTGTATAGTGGTAATGTGTATTAATATAGCTATACGGTTACTATTATATTATTATACCCTTTCATGTTAAATATATAATATAATGTTTACATGTATAATATACATGTACATGTACAAATATATGCATATAAATATAAAATATAAAAGTAAATATAAAAGTACACATATCAAGTATACATTTATTATCTAACTTTTGTGAATGTGAATCTCTACTATCTGTGAATCACGTGATTCGGTTATACCACGTGATATAACCACGTGGTATGCGCTGTACAGTACACGGCGTACAATGCTATTGATACCACGTGGCATGCCTAGTGTACACAATAGCAGTGTTTAGTTTAATCACCACGGTAACCAATGCCTCGTGTCTACGGCTGCCTAAATCATCAACAACATCACGTGATGCTATTCAATAGGATTCAATACCCCCGAGTGTGGGGTAACGTACGTTATATAATAATGCGTAACACATGCGCCATAATAATAATGCACGGTAACACTTCGGCTCGATTAACTCGTGATTCATTATATAACGATACTGGACCTATACGGGGTTCACTATAGCCTATAGCTAAGTGTAACAGTGGTCAGGTTAATACCGGGTGTGCTAGGTTCGATACCAGGTACATTTAATAAATCAGTTTATTGATCGAAACTTAATAATCGTTTAATCAAAACGCTAGAAGAAAAGTTAATATGTGTATTATATTTTTAGGGCCTTCACAAGTTTAAGACTACTTGAGGTGTATCTGCTATTTGTATTCCTGCACGAATGAACCATGATTCAATAGATACATAGTGTTATCAGGGAATACTCCCTGGTATTATTAACATACGAAAGCACATTATAATGTAGAGCTATTCGGTTATAAGTAGAAAGTGTCCATCTAAGTTATTTGGTGGGATGAAAGGACTGCACCAAAACATAACACCTACAACAACGTTGAGCTACGATTCTGCCTTCCCGCGGCGCTCCATGTCCACCTCATCGAGATGGCGAAAAGAATCCTTACTTCGGCTTTACAGTCTCGGGCCCAAGGCCCGGTTGGAACGCCGCCCCCCCCCACACTCACGGGGGTTTTTCTGTGGTCCGGACACCTACCAGCTCTGGTGGTCCGGATGCTGTTGATGAGAGCTGGCGATGTGGAAGTGAACCCCGGCCCTGGACTATTCTGCAAGCCCTGCGGAAGGACGCTGAGAACCAATCAGCCACACCTCAGATGTGGCTCGTGCATTGCGACCTCACACAAGCAAGAGAAATGTAGCGGCCTGAGACGAGTGTCACAGACTCCAGGAAACTGGACCTGCAGCGACTGCGTCCCACCCCGTTCCTGTACGCCTCCCCTACCATCGACCGTACCCACACTGATTGGACAACCGATAGGAGCCCCGAGACTTTCAGGAACCAGCGCGCCTAAGAAGCGATGCCTGCAATGCGGAAAAGTTGTAAGGTATTCGCCCAACCCGCTCGTCTGCATAGGATGCCGGCGTACCTGCCACAAAAGCTGCTCTAATATGTCGAGAGGCGAACAAAGCATGCACATATCCAATAGCTCCTGGCATTGTGAAAACTGCTCGACCAGCGCGAACAATAAGGGCGTGGATAGCGGAGACCGGCGCCAAGCGGCCCCGTCGAGAAAGACCGATGTAAGCAGAAGAGGCTGCCTCAAAATACTACAGTGGAACGCTAATGGGATCAGGACCAATATGGTAGAGCTCGAAGACCGAATAAGGAAATTCAATGTCGACATTATCATGATCCAGGAAACGAAGCTGAGGGCCCTGGACAAGAACCCTGCTATAAAGGGCTACTCTACAGTCCGAAAAGACAGAGGCGTAGGTAGTGGTGGGGGACTTCTCTTTTTTATTAAGGAAGATATACCCTTCACAACTATTGACAACACGCCCAGTGCCCAGAATTCTCTACTGGAGATTCAATCGATTGAACTGAGAGCTAAACCTTTCGTCAAGACTCTACTATCCAACGTCTACTGCCCCCCGTCAAGAGGAGCAAACCACGGTAACGAGTTTGAGATGTCGGAACTGCCTCATGACCGGAACGCAATCACAGGGGGCGATCTAAACGCACACAGTCATATGTGGGACAGATGGCAACCTGAAGACTCTCTGGGATCGAATCTCGAGGAGTGGCTGATGGAAAAAGATTTCTGCATCGCGAACGACGGAGCTGCAACAAGGACTAACCCAGGTACCGGAGGCAGCAGCGCGCCCGATGTGACCCTCGTTCACAGCAGTTGGTTGGATCGAGTGGAGTGGAGCACGACTGAATGCCTAGGATCGGATCACCTCCCCATACTCATCACCGTTGACTGTCAAGTGACAACTCTGAACGCCCCATCCCGTACCGAACTCAAATGGAACTGGAAGTCTGCTAATTTCCGATTATTTGCTGAATCGGTAGACGAAGCGGTGACAGCAGCACCAGCGGCCATACACGAGTCTTCTCTAGACTCCAGATCCAAATTCCTGAACATGGCAATGATTGACGCGGCCAACAAGGCAATTGGCAAAGTCAAATGTAGTGTTAATGGAAAGGAGTGGATGTCCAGTGACATACGAGAGGCTGTGAAGAGACGAAACGCGCTGAGGAGAGACATCACGAACAAGCGGGCTGAATGGATTGAGGCATGTATGACAGTGCGGGATATGATCAGAGAGAGTAAGGAGAATAGATGGAAGGAATTCCTCGAAGACTCTGACTCAAGCTCGAACCCCCACAAGATCTGGAGCACAATCAAGTCATTAAGTGGAAGGAATACAGCAAGCATCAGGAATGAAACATTGGTCCACGAGGGGAGGGAGTACATAACAAACAAGGTCAAAGCAGATGTCTTCCTACAAAGGTACGCTGCGACCAGTAGGTTGAGTATACCCAAGAATACCGAATTAAGAATTCAGTGCGCCGCTCCCTAATAGGTCCAATAGTTGAGGATCCGAGCTCTATACCATTTAATGCCGCAGAAATGTCCAACGCAATCACAAGGATGAAAGTCAAAGGCGCACCAGGGAAGGATAAGATTCACCCAAGGTTCATCAAAGCCATGGGCCCAATCGCAGCCAGATTCATGCTGCGCATTTTCAATGATTCATGGAAAACAGGATCTTGCCCGGCTTCATGGAGGGAGGCTATAATTGTCCCAATATTGAAAAAGGGTAAGCCAGCAAGTCAGATCTACTCCTTCCGCCCAGTATCGCTCACATCCTGCGTGGCAAAAACCATGGAGAGAATGGTGGCAAGCCGCCTCTCCTTCATGTATGCGGACGACATGGCGATCTGGAGTCAAGACCACGATAAGACTGTTGCTGAGAGCAAGGTACAAGAGGCGGTATACAGGGTATCGGAGTGGAGTTATCTCCACAAGCTAAAATTGAACACGTCGAAGTGTGAAATGTCGTTCTTCACTTCCGACACTCATGAAGCAAAGTGGATTCCGTCGATTACCCTCGATAACCAGCCCTTCATATTCAACAAGACTCCCAAGTTCCTCGGGGTCACCTTTGACCGCTCGCTATCCTTTCGGCCACATGTCGACTCTGTCAAGCTCAGAGTGATGTCCAGGATCCGGATCCTATCCTCCCTGTCATCCAAAGAGTGGGGATGGAGCAGACGATGCATGACGCGGATATACACAGCACTGATTCACAGCACACTGCACTACTGCGGCGCGGCTTGGCAACCGTGGCTCGCGAAGTCGAACGTTGCCATCCTGGAACGAGTACAGAATCGGGCTCTACGTATCCTAACAGGTCAACTGGCTGACACACCTCTCGAATGCTTACGCACGGAGGCCGAGCTAACTTCCTTCGAGACGCAGATCAGGCGTAACTGCATTGTTGCCTGGGAAAGGTCAGCTAGGCTCCCCGCCGGCAACCCACGCCACAAACTGTTCACCTCGCCTATCGAGCATAAATGGAAAAGGTCGAGCTTCAGTACCCTAGCTCAAGCAGAATGTGCACGCATCGGCCTGGACCAATTGCCTAGAGAGAGGTTTGCTCCAAAGAAAGCGCCACCCTGGAACTGGGACAGAGAGCCAACATGGACGGTAGATACACGACTAAATGGCGGCAGCGATAAGTCCTGTGACCAGAGAACCCTGCTCACGGACACAGTGGACACCATCGCGGCAGCCGGAGAAGTGGAGATCACCATCTATACGGACGGATCGGCGGAAAGAGGATATAAAAACGGAGGCAGCGCAGCAGTAGTAACATCAGGCCCAGCCACTGACCCAGTCAAAATCACCTCCATCACACGCAAGGGAAGACGTCTCACGTCGTCCTATGAGACGGAAGTGACAGCGATGCTACTGGCAGTTGGCTGGATCAAGAACCGCGAGAACCAAGGCCCCTTCATTATCTGCACCGACAGCCAGTCAACCCTGACAGCACTACAGTCGCCTGGATTGAGCGATGGTTCAGACCTAGCAGAGACCCGCCGAATCCTGAACTCGTTGAATACACGTGTTTCGCTACAATGGGTCCCCGGCCATATAGGGCTCATAGGAAACGAGTGGGCGGACGTCGAAGCCGGAGCAGTGGCAGCTTCAGACGAAGAGCCAGCGGCAACGGATGGTGGTATAACCTTCCAGACAGCCAAAGCCTTCACGAAGAGAGAAACGATGGACCCGGCCATACGCCACGAGAGAACCAAAACGGTCTTTAACGGCAAGCGAGCCCCAGTCTCCCTCTCTAGAAAGGATTCGGTCCTACTAGCCCAGCTCCGCAGTGGCCACTGCCACAAGTTGGCAGCATACCGAAACATCGTCGATGCTGACTCCTCCGCGACCTGTCCACACTGCCAAGGAGCCCCAGAGACGTTCGAGCACTGGCTCCAAGAGTGCCCGGCCACAGCTCGAAGACGAATCCGTGAGTTTGGGGGAGCGGCGCCCCTACTGTCAGCCCTGATTGAACAACCAGAGGCTGTAATAGCGTTTGCGCATGGACTCCCGTCCATGTGAACGCTACGCCGCGAACAACAACAACAACAACCTACAACAACAATAACAATGACAATAACACCTACAACAATAATACCAACAATAATAACAACAATAACAACAATAACAATAACAACAATACCAACAATACAAATAACAACAATAACACCTACAACAACAACAACAACAACAACAACAATAACAACAATAACAATAACAACAATAACAACAGGGAAACCGGCAAACCGAGCCTAGGTCCGAGGTCAGTGTTGCCCCGTCACGGTCGAGAGCACTTGAAGTTCTACCACGACACCACTAATCGTAGTGATTACTCGGCACCACACCCCCTTCAGGAGGTCAAGGTTAGCTAGGTCAGCCAGCCAATCAAACGGCGTTCTTGTCACGTGTTCAGATGTAAGTCATCATACATTCATACTATGATAGACTATTGATTATAATATATATATAAACATTTAATGTGCCCAATATATTTCTATAGCTAAATTAAGCATATTTCACAAAACTTCTAATATATGATAGTTATTATTTTAATTTTATATATAATTATAAAATAAATTTATATATATATTTAAGATATGACTTTATTAAAAACATAACTACCCCATCCCCCCCACACACAGCCGGTATACCGTCCCGACGAGTCGCTAGCCCTACGCAAGCCTATGTCCCAGTTCACGGACACGGCCGGACACAGGCGTTGCGGACGTAACCACTGGGCAGACGAGACCGGCCATTACGCTAACTCTCACCTGCGCGCCGCTTCTCATCACTACGCCGAGAGGAATCCCCTGGCGGCCACCGCCGTACACGGACCCGAGTTGTAGCGACGCACGGTAGCGACGCGCGGCGGTGGGAAGCGGAACTAGGCGCTGAAAGTCAACTTCGTCCGTTATGCTGGTGGTGTACGTATACCGTCTTCCTGTAGGATACTATAGATTATACTGCGTCTAAAGTCTAGGGAATATAGGACGTGTAGGGAATACCGTATAGGAAATTAACGATTATTCTGATTCGAAAACCACGATATTATATTTAGTATTCTGCGATAATATATTATATAAGCGATCTTCGGTATTATCATTATTATTTTATTATATATATATATATATATATGTATTATTTTTAATGAAAAATAATTGTCTTATATAAATTAAGTATACATATATTTAGTTAGTTTATTAGTCTATACATATTTTATTTAGGATATAGTTATATTTTTAAATATGAAAATTAGAAATGTATATATGTGTAGTTATTATAGTAATATAAATATATGTTTCTTGTTATATACTATTTCATATATTGAATCAATTTATTGTATCGCATGGATAGTTACTAGTATTATATGATGTTATATTGTATGTATTGTAATATACTCTACTTGTATTAGAATATATATAGGTAATTAGTACAATGTAGTCATTATAAACAATTGTATAATTCGTACCTATAGGTATAGGTATTATATTACATATAATATAATGTTATGTATACATTATATATATATTATTATTATTAAAATATAATATAGGAAATATATTTGTTTTCGGTGTATGTATATGCAAATCATGCTGCGGGATATAACATATTTTTTTATGAGAAATTATTTTAATGATAATAAATTGATAAAAATATATTAATATATTATATTATTTGTGAGATAATTAAAATAAAATACTTTTACTTTTAGTACCATGCCTCTTGAATCGTAGGGGGAATATCTCGCTCGCTTTCACAACATATCTTCTCCATCCTTCTAGATCGTCCACCTTTCGTAGTAGTTCACAGGTCGGTTTCTTTGTCCACTTATTTATATTCGTCATCCAGTTATTCCTCGGTCTTCCTCTAGTACCTTCTATTTTGCCTTGCAGTATTGTCTTAGCCAATGTATCATGTCGATAAATGTGGCCAACATATTTTAGCTTTCTTAGCTTTATAGTGCTGGGAGAGGTTCATATTTACCGATCTGGTTAATATTATTTCTTTGAAATATTTATTAGTCTTATAAAACTAATATATGTAACGTCGACATGACACCTTGGATAAGAAAATTCTGCAAGGTAAAATAGAAGGTATTAGATGAAGAGGAAGACCACATATATGTTGACGATATGTTATACATACTATTCTTCTATATAAGAACTTCCATATATGGGCTTTATTCTCGAATGCTTGTATCCTTTTTCCTCTATTTCCGTTTCACACCCATATAGCAGTATTGATAAGATTAGTGACTTGTATATATACAACCTATAAGTTGTATTTTACATGAAAAGTGATATTTTTGCTGTTCCATATGTTGTCGAGTCTTGTACCATTGCCGACGTAGCTGTACTAACCGAAAGCGTAGTTCATTATCTGATGCTCCATCAGATGTTAGTGTTGCACCGAGATATTTGAAGGTATTTACGTCTTAAAGTAGCGTTCCGTAAATAAAGATTGATGCGTTTTAGTATAGAAATGAATAGTAATTACTTTCATTAATGAAAGTTCTAAAGACTATGTAAGGTACCTCATCTAGATAAAATAATATAACATTGTTAATGTTAGGTTAATATAAGAATGTGATTATATATGATCAGTTAATATATTTTATCATTAATATTTAAAGAATAAAATATACTGAGTTGTTTGATTCCATAATGATGAAAATTAAAACCAAATTTTATAATAAGGAAACATTATTTATACTACATTTTATTATTTATATTTTTATTTTATTATTTATACTACATTTATATATTTATATTACAACTAATATAATTCATGAAAAAAAGGTTTGTTTTTTTAGATTAATTTTATTAATCCTATTAATTTTCTACATTACAAACATATGTTATTAAAAATGTATGAAGAATTAACGATTGAAAGATCGAATTTCCATATGTTCAAATCAATCAATAAGTTCAAAACCATCTGATGAGGATAAACATATACATGATGCACAGAGCTAGAGAGATTTCTCTCTAGCTCTATGACATGATGGAACAATCTCCTAAAATTCAAAAAATATTTTCCGGCATAATAGATTTGATCACATTTTATTGGTTTGACCCTCAAGTTCTGTATCATGTTAGCGTGGATTTAGTAAGCTACGAACAATAAGACGTGGGTACGATCTACTATGCTAGATAGTAGATTCAATGCATTAGTATTGGTAAATTTCAATCAAAAAATAATTCACACACTTGAGAATCTCAAGTCTTGAGATGGGTATATTTATAAATAAAAATCTATATCTATATAATAATAAATTATGTAATGTTTATTATTTATTTTTTAATATATTCCTACTTATTGTTATACAAATTAAATATTATTAATTGCATATTAAAGGGTTAACATAGACTAAAGAAGTATATGCTATTAATAAGATATAGTTAGTAATTATATTGGTAATAAATAATAGGATATATAATATAAAATAGAAATAAATATCCCCCCCCATAACAAATATATTACCGACGCCCCTAATTACATCTATTTGAAATATTGAAAATAGCTCTGATGGATTTATTTTGTATAATAATTAATCTATTTAGATTATATATATATATATATATATATGTAGTAGACCATACAGTATTACAATAATTTAGATGAGGTAGATAAAATGTATTATAAATTAGTTTTAATGATTTTATAGTAGGTGAACCTAAGTGAATATTTTATTTATATATAATTGATACAACTTTAGAAAGCTTATAAGCGCTGAATTATAATCGCTATACTATCTATATTTGTTTCCAATTTAATTTATAATACTGTACTCTATTAATTATATTACCATTTATATTTTTTTTACCTTTTACCTATTCCATAGCATTTGGATGCCGTAGAGGCGCAGTAGATTTTGTCACAATTTTTTTCCATCCCTCTCTATTTTCTGCAGCTCTCATCACTTTATTTATATCAAGACCAGTCCATTTCACGATATTGTCTTGCCATTGCATTTTTGGTGCATTTTCTTTATCGTCGATGATTGCTCATAAGTATTTAAAACTGTCAACTAGTGTTCGAAATGAACCCGAACTGAAGCTTGCCTTATTTGAACCCGAACTGAAGCTCACATTTAAACAAAATAACTGTCCCTAACCGAACTGAAGCTTTGTTTAAAACGAACCCGAACTATTATTTAATTACAATCCTGGACCGAACAGTTGATATATATTGTCAATTTAAAAATGTAATAACGCAATTGTATATCTTTATTAATTCTAGTTTATCATAGATAAATAAGGTATCAGGAGATATTATAAACCAATAGAAAAGATAATATGAATTATTATATGAGTATTATATTATACTAATAATAATTATATAATTATATGTATTAGATATTAATTTTATTTGAAATCATTAGCAATATTTATCATTTTGATTTAAAATAGAGCTATGATAAATACTTTAAAATTGAATTAAAGAAACATGTATAAGTTTGCGGGTGTAAATCCCGTCGGGATATTAATATAGGTATTAGAATAATATTTAGAAGTGATCTTATATAATTTTGTAAACATACATGGTTTTAATAATAGTCTTAACATGGTTCGAAGGGACAATAGAGCCATATGGTTATAAGTGAAAACGTAATCTAAGTTCATGGATAGGATGGAAGGAATCTACCAACTAGAATAAAAATAACAATAACAATATTATTAATAAGGCTTCGAAGCTTCACTCATCTTTTTAGAGTTTTTAAGCAAGTTCGAACTATTCCACTAATTTATGAAGCAGGTTTGAACTCTTGAATTATTTTACAAATGAACTTTGAACTATAAATTATTTTTGAGTGAAGCTTCGAAGCACCAGTAGTTGGGTTCATTTCAAATACTACTGTCAACTACTTTTAGTGGCTCGTAATTTATTTTTATTTCTGATGTGAAACTACCTTCAGAATTTGCCATTATTTGTGTTTTCGTAGAGTTTATTTCCATTCCATATGCACATGCTGTATTGTCGATTATTTTAATAAGATTGGCTAATTCAGATTCACTACCTGCTAATCCATCGATGTCATCTGTGAATCTAGGATTTGTGATTATTTTACCACCAATATTTACTGAACCTATAGGTTATGTATACATGGTTATCTAAAGCATCGTTCATTATTTGTTCAAGCAAAATATTGAATAATGTGGGTGAAAGTAGATAGACTTGCCTAACTCCAGTTGTTGTTCTGAACCATTCTCCAATTTTACCGTCAAAGTAAATTGCACTTTCTACTTTATTGTATAGATTTTGTATAGATTCTATTAGTTTTAAATTGATGTTAAATCTTTTCATTCCCGACTATAGCGCGTTGTGCCATATTATATCAAACGCTTTTTTGAAATCGATGAAAACTTGATATAATGGTTTACTATGCTGAGAATATTTCTCTGAGATTACTCTGAGATTAAGTTAAATATCTTTTCGCTAGTACTTCTACCTGTTTGAAATCCAGCTTGTTCTTCAGAAATGAACTCTTCCGTGTAATGTTTCAATCTGTTTTGGATTATATTTAGCATTATGTTACTATAGTGTGATATAAGGCTTATTATCCTATAATTTTCACATTTCTGTTTGCTTCCTTTCTTATATAAACTTATTATAATTGATGTTGTCCAGTCTGATAGCCAGATTCCAGTTTGCTATATTTTGTTACATATATCTAACAGTATTTGAATCACTATATGTTCTCCAGATTTAATTAATTCGGCTGGTATATTGCAATACCAGCTGATTTTCCCATCTTTAATGCCTGGATAGCAGCCTCAACTTCACTTTCCAATATAGGAAAATTATCCTGGTTTGATGATCCATTTACTGTTAGTACTGATATATCTCCTTCTGCGTTATGTGTATATAGTTCAGAACAATATTCTGTCCATCTTTTCATAACTTCTGTTTTATCTGTTATGCACTTACCATCTTTATCATGTACATTAACTATTATGTTGTCCTTCTTTTTTGTTAGCTCATTTGCAATTTGGTAGGCTTTCTTGGTATTATTTCTAATTAGACATTCTCCAATATCAGTACATTTGTTATTACTCCAGATTTCTTTTGATATTCTCATCTCCTTCTTTATTGTGTTATTTATTTGTTTGTACGTACTTCCTGGTTCAAATTTAGTCTTTTTCAGTTCTCTTCTCAAGTCACACATATCCATCAGTTCATTTGTTATCCATTTTTTTCTTCTTTTCTCTGTGTTTTCCTAGGATTTCAGTTTTGTCTCTGTCATAGTTCTATTTAATTTCTGTAACATTTCTTCTGTATTTTCTATTTCTGTTAATTTTTGTTCCGTCAGTTTTTCATTTATTTTTTTTTCAAATAGTTTTTTGGTCTCTGGATTTTTCAGCTTTTCTAGATCGAATTTATTTCGAGTAAATTTATTTTTCTTAGGATTTTTCAGGTGTATACTAAAAGTCATCATCAGCATATCATGGTCACTACCTATGTCAGCTCCAGGGAATGATCTAGTCTTATTTATATTCACACTAGTGGAAAACGTTTACTCACTAAATATAATCGATTTGATTATGATATATTCCTCCAGGGCTATGCCAAGTTTGTATTCGTGATTTTTTGTGCGGGCCAAATGTATTAACAATTTTTAACTCGTTTGTTTTTACGAATTCCAGAAGTCAATATCCTCTCTCGTTTATTACTGAATTGCAAAATATTCCAGAAGTTGATCCCCAATTCTTATGTGCATCAATATATATAATACCAATTTTTGCATTCATATCACATTGAATCACCAATATATCCTTCTTTGAAATTGTTGAAATTGATTTTTGCAATTCATTGTAGAATATTTCAATTTCTTCATCTGTATGATCTGTTGTCGGTTCATATACTTGAATAGGTAATTGATATGTTAAAAAGGGTTGCATGCAGTCTTATTATTGCTATTCTGTCATTTATCGGAGTGAAGCACATAACAATGCGTGTTACTTCACTGTTTATCATAAATCCAACACCATTAACGTGTTTGTTGTCATTTCCAATGTAGTAAAGTTTGTGACCTTATGTGATTTGTATTTCGTTCGTTCCTTTTCTGCGTACTTCACTCAGTCCTACAGCAGTCCACCTATATATATATATATATATTTTTTTTCGGACAATGGTTAGTTAATAACCAGAGCCAATTATCCCATTTATTAGCGAAAACATATTAATACAAATATGACGAAGTAGGCAAGGGAGAGGCCAGGTAATTAAGGATTTTACAATAATCCATTGCATCAGTATTTGCGATAAATATTTAGACTGCCTGTCATGACACGAATACTGAGTAGCGTAATATCATGCTTCCTCAGGCCTAACGAATATAGGTCTTTAGACGTTAGGGATGAGGGTATACCACGCCAGTTCCAACAAGAGGCACTTAGTTTAGCCTGCTTTGCACCAGTAAGTTGTTTTGCGTAGGAGAGTATTTCAGGTTTGTTATAGTAGTCAGTTTTGTGTCGGTAATTAGTATCGGTATCTATTGTATCAGTTGAGATTTGCGTATCTATAATATAAACAATGTCATTTCGGTAAGCCAGTAAGTCAGGTTTGCGTAAGCCAAGTTGTGTTCGTATGTGTGGTTCCAGTATAGTTGTAAATTTGTACTTATTAAGTAGAGTGATTAAAAGAGCGTTAACATAATTATGCCTGTGAATAATGTTATTATAATTAAATCTACAGGTCTGCATAATATGATTTAGGCAGTCATATTTATAATTACACCCTCGCCTTAAACAGTTTGTATTTAAACTTTGAAACATACGTTTACATCTGTAATGTGTATACAGTAGACCGTGCTTTAGCTTGACCATATCTACAAAATCGCGACCAGAAAACATCTTTATAGGAGAAGTTATCCAATTATTAATAAAAGGACTATGCGTACCTAATTCTAAACCCTTGCCATCGACAGAATTAAATAAATATATTGAATGATATTTATTTATGGATGTGTTATCAATAAACGTGTATTCATCGTATACTCGAGGTGTAGACCATTTTAGAATAACGCTATCGGGAAGAGTTTGAATAATAGTGTCATCATTCATTCTAATGGATGAAATCCTTTTTAGCCGCAACACCGGTATTGCCAGAAAAAGACAAGTGATAGCTATCCCACCGACACTACTTGGTGCATAGAATACACCGAGTGAAGTATCTGAAGGTAGTCGAAGCCAACGTCTGACGAACGCCCGAATACTTCTATCCATTGTTTTTAATGAATTTAAATATACGTTAGAGAAAGTCAAGGTATGAAGCATACTTGGAATTAGATGATTTTTGAGCATAAACAATTTTTGTTGGGGATTTAGAGTAGATTTAGATATTGCCAAGAGTTTCGATGTGAGGTCATCATTAATTGAATTATTTGTATTATCCAAAGCGCCTATGTTGATGCCAATATATCTATAAGTGTCTTCTATATTTAGCGCTTTAGCCTTTTCTGCGTACTTACTCAGTCCTACAGCAGTCCACCTATATATATATATATATATATATATATATATATATATATATATATATATATCTAGTTCATGAGTAAGTTCTTCTAGTTGTTCTAGTTTACCTTTTTCTCGTAAAAGTACGTACGTCGTACGTTCCAAGTACTTATATACGTATTTTGTCTTCTTATCTTTATTTTCTTTTGTTCATCAGTAACCATCTTAACGTTATTATCCTGATTTTTAATAAATAACGCGGACCTTATTTTCCCGGGCGACGTCCGAGCCGGTATGGTGTTTAAGTTTTGTTTTGAAATCATTTGCGTATCTTTGGCAGATCATATCAGCGGAGCCCATCCCTCTCTGAAATCCCCCACAGCATTAGCCTACTAAAAGTAGTTCTCAGGGTGTGGCATGAAGAGCCTGCTGTTAGAATTGAGTATTAGGTCTGGTTGATTTGACAGTAACTAGTACCTAACTGCAACAACACCATTTATATGTAAAACCAAATTATTTATATATATTTTATTTCATCTATAATATGTTTTATTAAATTTATATCAATTACAAATAAGTCTTTAGAAGTTTTCATAGCGCAATTTTTTACAACATTAACAATTTCAGAAATTGAAATAGGATAAAGATAAAAAGTATTTGAATTTATTAGTTCTGATGGAAATATATATTTATTAGTTTTAGGAATTTTATCAGATAACGATTTACCTAAAGTACAAAAATGATTATTAAACATAGTCGCGGTTTTTAAATCATCTTCTTTGGTAATGTTGAACATTAATTTTATTTTTTGAATTTGGATTAAAAATTTCATTTATAGACCTTCATTTTTTTTAAATATTCTTTTCATTGTCAATTTTTTTTTCTAAATGTAATTTTTTTGAAAGTCTGATTAAAGATATTAATACATTTTTATAAGATATATATCTTTGTTTATTAAAAGTAGTATTATTTTTAAGTAAACATTTATAAAATTTATTTTTTTTAGCAATACATTTTAAATTTTTTTCAGATATCCAGGGTTTATTAACAACATTTGAAGTTTTTTTCTTAATTAAAAGACAATGTTTAAAATATAAATCAGTTTATATTTAAAAAAAAGATTCAAACGCACTATTTGGGTTATTATCATCATATATATATATATATATATATATTTCCAGTTGTAATATAATAATTATTTATTTAAATAATTAATATTAGAAAAATTTGATGATCTAAATATTATATACTTTTATTTAGTAAGTATTATATTAGATGTAAAAAAATTATTATAAATTGAGAAAATAGGTAGATGATCACTTATATCAGTAATAAATAAGCCAACGATTTCTGGTGATGTTTTACAATGTGTGAATATGTTATCAATGATTATATTGGAATAATCACCAATCCTAGTTGGTTTATTAATAAGTTGAAATAGTCCTAAATAATTCATACTATCTATAAAATATAAAATATTATTATCATTGGTACGTGAAATATCAATGTTAAAATATCCGCATAGAAAAATATCATTAGTCAATAGTATAGTAAAATTATGTATCATAAAATTTGTAAAATTAGTAATACTGGAAGTATGTGAATTATATATTTTTTATTTATTTATATATAGTTTATTGACTACAAAACACTGTCTGGTTATAGGCGTCGTTAGATAATAAAAAACAAAACAATAATAAATAGAAAACGAATAATAAAATAAAATAGAACGGATTACAATGACTTAAAATGTACATACATATTGCGTTTAAACAATGAAATTGATGTAATACAACGAATATCACAAGGAAGAGAATTCCAGATATTCGGAGCAATAACCGAGAAAGCTGATTCAGAGAATACCAACGATGTAGATTGTAGAACCAATTTCATGAAGTATCACTTCCGACTAGATCTGTTCGAACTCTGAATAGTAATGGATTGAGCTAAATATTCAGGAAATCCACGGTGTATAGCCTTATGTGTAATACACAATAGCCTATGTATACAAATATGTCTAAACTTAAGCCAGCCTAATGATCTAATTAAATCAGATATAGAAACAATTGAAGCAACGTTTAGTTTATATAAACCACATATAGCACGACGTTGAATACGCTCAAGTTTATACATAAGGTTGACAGGTAAATTACATAATAATGAAAAGCAATATATAAGTCTGCTGAAAACTAGCGAGTGAATTAAACATTTCGTCATGGCGAAGGTAAGCTTATTACGAGATTTTCTAATATTATATAGAAAATAGTTTGCGAATCATGTTATTAATATGTGGAGAGTAGTCTAGGTGAGATGTTAGAGTGAAACCGAGGGTAGTTATAGATTCCGAAGTTGGTAGAGATAGTAAAAAAAGGATGAGTGATTGATAGTGGAGAACTGGGTCTCGAAAATATGATAGTGTCAGTTTTAGTCATATTTAAGGAGAGAGAGTTATGAGAGAATCATTCAGTGAGATCAGTAATACAGTTAAACATAGACATTTGAATCATATCAGAATCACTATAACTAGGAAATGACGTATATATTTATAGATCGTCATATTGGGATATTTGAGAAAAATTGATTTAATAGGGAGAATATAAATAATGAACAATATAGGCCCAAGAACAGAGCCTTGTGATACACCATGCATGTTAACATAATAAGGAGACAACAAGGAGTTAATCTTCACGGAAGATGCTCTTGATGACACAAAAGACATAAACCAACTTTGTACTTGACCGTATATGCCAATTTCATTAAGTATAATTGAAAGAATATTGTGATCTAGGGTATCAAAGGCACTAGATAAATCAAGTAGTACGAGATAGCATGAGGCTTTATTATCAAGAGATATGAGAATATCATTAATGATTAAAGTAAGGGCCGTTTCGGTACTACGATGAGGAAGATACGCACTTTGATATTTATCAACAATAGCATTTGACGTAATGTAATTAATAAGTTGAATGGACACAATTCGTTCTAAGGTCTTAGATATTGATGATAACTGAGATATTGGACGATAACTTGATAAATTAGATTGGTCAAGAGTAGTTTTTTTTTAAATCGGAATAATATATGAATATTTCATGAAGTGTGGAATAATAGATGATATAAGAGATATATGAATGATTTCAGTGATAAGTCCAATACAAGATGGTGATAATGAACGAAGTAGATTGAGTGGAATTGGATCAAGTGGGGAATACGTTTTCAAGGATGTCATCAAAGAGAGTACAAAGTCATGTATGGGAAGTGTAAACATGACCAATGATTCAGATTGGATGTTAAATTGGGATTGAGTCGTACCGAGTTGATGTTTGGAAGTACATTGATAATACTAGACATTTTGTGTTGGAAGAAATTGGCAAACAAGGAACAAAAAACTGAATCAGGTTTGTTAGGAAGATGTTTGGTCTGGGTTTTACCTACTAAGGTGAAAGATAATTAGTAAGCTTGCTTAGAAGATATTCCGTAACTACCGAGTATATCAGTAAAGTATGACGATTTGGTAGAGAGAAGTTTATTCTTGTAAAGATCGATAAGATTAAAATGCAATAAGATCTGAGTCAAGTCTAGAGGATGCATATTTACGTTGTAGTCCACGAAGTAGTTGCCTTAGTTTAATAATTTCAATATTAAACCAGGGAGACTTAGAATAAGTTCGGTTGATAAGAGTAATGGAGGGTGCAACATATATACCACTTATTAATATTTTTTTATTATCATTAGTCAACATTTGTAAAGTTAAAATATCTAATTTGCTTATGTTATTTACAACTTGAGATTTAGGTGAATTTTTAACAAAAATAATTTAAACTCCTCCACCCCTTTTATTCCTCCATCCCTATATATAGGGGGGAGGATATATATATATATATATATATATATATATATATATATAATATATATTATATATTATATATCAGTATTATAATCTGAACGTGTTATTAACTATAGTTATAATTATGATTAGGTAAGGGAGGTTTCTATATTTTTATTTTTTCTATAAATACATTTATATAGATAATATTTATATACATTTATTTGATAACATTTATATAGATAAGATCTATAGATAATTATAAATATATTTACAAAATTGTTATTCACTATATACATATATATATATATATATATATATATATATAGGTTATATATCTACAACTCTTTCAGGTGTTTTAGAAATATAAGATAGATGATATATCGGGCGATATCACGATATCATGAGAGTCATTATTATATTTGTCATGGTAGCAGTTATATGTACTATATCCATTTATGAAGGAACTGAAATATATGCAATTGATTTGTTAATAGTATTTTTATAAATTGTAATGAGATTTAATTTTATCTAGAAAGAAGACTGGAATTATAGTAAAAATAGGTGTAGAGTCTACACTGTAGAATAGTGAAGATATTTCAGATTAACGTAATTGAGAGAAGGTTCAGTGATAAAAATACATAATTAGAAATAAGTAGTAGGGGAAAGTCTCCGATTACCGACCCTAAATGATTATCTGTAATAACTTATTCAATATTATTTATTTGAAATTTTATAATTAGGGTAATATTATGGCAATGAATAATATGGCTATTTTAAATTTTTGATATTATTATATTTACAAGAATAAACAGGGGTTCGGTAATCGGATACATGTGCCTAATACCAACCCCATTCTCCTATTACTGACCCCCTAAAATAATCGTGATATAAATAATTATAGTATTATAATATCCAATAAAAATAGTTCAAATAACATCCACGCAATTTATTTTTTATTGAATTTATGTTTTTATAGTAATATTAAATTTAAATTTAAACTTTATAGTAATTATATTAAAATAGTGTATATTATTATTTAATATTTATTTATTAATCAGTATGTATATAATTAACTGGAATAATAAATCCTAAATCTATATCAATAATACACAAACAACTTACGACATTTTTAAAGAAAAATACGAATCTATTTTGATTGGATATTATAAATCACATGGGGTCGGTATTAGGGTATTTAGGGGGTCGGTAATAGGAAAATACTATGGATTGCTATAATTAAGATATATTGGTTAATAGTTATTCACATTAAATTATTTTTTATAATAGTTATAAACATTTTATTGATCTAAAATATTATGCGCAGTATTACATTTTCTTTTAATTAATAAAGTATTTACAATGATTTAAAAAAAGTTATTATTCAAATATTTAAAATATAAAAACATAATATTATATTTTATCAAATAACAATTGTAGGATTTAATATTTTTAAAAACAAAACACTTATTCATATTTATCATTACATTACTAATAGTTCATGTATATATAATTTGTTGATATATCTTATAGTTACTGAGTTACGAGAGGGGGTCGGTAATATTAGGGGTCGGTAATCTGGGAATTTCCCGTAGTTGCGCCCATATCAGTATTAGAAAATGAAAGATAATGTTATAAGCTCATCTAAATCTACAGAACTTATTTCTTGTTATGCCTTAGTAACAACACTACGGATGAAAGTATACTTTAAGACATATCTGATAAGCTTCACTAAAATACGATAACGTATACGGACCTTTAAGACATAGATACCAGTAGTACCTACTACTTAGGTTTTCAGATATTCGTTACAAACACCTACGTTTAGAAGCGTTAAAATCACTCACAGTGTGTAATAAGGCTATTTATAGCTAATCGGTAGGCGTTTTACTAATATGTATGATTACTTTCGAAGTGCAGGCTTAATATTATATGTATTTAAACGATACTAGTTTTGTTCACCTTAATGAATCTACTGGAGTATACAAATAAAAGAAAGTATATAAGAAAAAGTATACTTTTTCATATATGATTATCAAATAGGGAATTTTTATCTTAAATTAAGAATTAAAAAAAAAAATTAAAAAATTAAAAAATTAAAAATTGTCTACAAATATTTGACAATTTAATTTATAAGAATATAAAAAAGATAATCGTGTATACACACGTGCAGTGCACGTCGTGCACACATACCCTACTCGATGCCAATATAATAACAACAGTAATATATATATATATATATATATATATATATGAACATATTTTACATTAAATGTGTAATATGTTAATGTCACCTAATATTTTATATAAATTAAATATATTGAATAATATTATAGATTATGTAAAAAGTAGATTTTCTGCTATATTATTGTAAAAAATAATGGAGAGTTAATAGTCTAGTTTACCTAGTTATTATTAATTATACATACTTAATATATATATATATATATATATATATATATATATATATATATATATATTCGTGCAAATAAGTTTCACCTAATTAATTATTTAAATTAAAAAAAAAACAAAATAATATCTGTTTATATTTGAGATATATTTGACCTATATTTACTATCACCATTAGTTACGCGATCATCACATATTTAATTGTTTATTATAGTTTTAACATAATTCAATATAACATATCCTACGTTATAGCGTACATTCGTGTAACTTGTTAATTATAAGTATGTGTAAAGATGAAATATATGTCAATATTGATTATTTGTTACGTATGGCATACGGCCTGTACAGACGAGAAGAAACACACGAAATGTATACGTTGTACGTTTGTTAACGTATTCAAACGTTATAACTATGAACGGTGAAACACTAGAAACAGTCGACAAATTCAAATATCTGGGAGCTACATTGACAAATACGGAAAAAGTGAAAAGATGATAAAAATAATATTGGCGACAGAAAATTCGGCTCTGGTAAACCTTAAAGTACAATATGGAAAAGCAGAATCATCTCATTACGTACCAAGATACATTTATACAAATCGTTGATACTCTCTATTATATTATATGGTTGTGAAACATGGACATTAAATGAAACCCAAGAGAAAAGAATAAATGCATTCGAATCTAAATCATATAGAAGAATACTAGGAATCTCATACTCAATATCAAGAAAGGAAAACGAATGATTATGTTTTCAAGAATATTATTGAAGCAATAGGCTCTGTTGAACCACTCCTTTAAACTACAAAAAGAAGAAAATTGGCTAATTTTGGCAACACAATACGACATGAATCTCTCCATAAAGTAATCATGCAAGGTTTTGTAGAAGGAAAGAGAAGACATGAACGACCGGCAACGAATTGGATGTATACTATTATAGAATTGACAAAAGTGATATCGGTGATCTTCTCTAAAATACATTGGACCGTGAGAAATGGAAAAAAAAACATGTGTAATTGCGGCGATTAAAATCCCTCCTACGAATAACCGGTCACGGTATTAAGTAAGTAAGTAAAGTAAGATATAAAATGGAGAATTCTAAAAGACTATTTAAAATAATAAATGTGTATAAATAAATAATTCAATATAGTATGTGCAAAATTATGGATATTATTATAAATTATTAATATTTTAATATGTTCAATAAATCATGAAAACGAACGCATATTCCTGATATGCCATAAAATGTTAATACCATGTATTGTTAAAGTGTCCGTATTAGGTTACTTTCCCCTAACTAATTACTTAGTTAACGTATCATTAACTGTTTAACTAATCCAAAGACAACACTATTATTATATAGAATTACAATTTATTTATAAGAATATTAAGGGTGACAATATAATATACCTTCCTTACATCTATACAAAGTTCAACACAATATTAATTAGAATCTAAAGTAAGCATAGGCATCCCATATGTAATAAATTAAATTAAAGTACCATCATATTTTTTTGGAGATTTTTAATTGCATTTAGAGTACTATATTCCTTTATAACCCCCACATTTTGAATACATGATATTTAAGATTTAAAGCAACAAATTCCTCTCCTATATATTAGAATCTATCACATCGGTTAACACGGTTATTCTTGGTGATTTTAATATTCAAATTAATAATGATAATTATGCTTCCTTATCTCTGAATGAACTTATATTTGAGTATTCCTTGATGAAATATATTCGTTTTCCTACTAACAACAATGATACTACTATTGACTTAGTTTTATCTTTAGCTGATTCTAATTTAATTTCATATCCCACTCAAAGTTCTCTATTATCTGATCACTTTGCCGTTTTATTTGATTTGAACTTGCCGGTGTCTCAAATTAATCGATCTTCTAGATCGTTTCGGAAAATATCCTCTATTGATAAACCAATGTTTGTTAACTCTGTATTCCATCAACTTAACAACAGTATATCTTCTGATTTTTCTGCACTTTTTGATTATTTTAATTTAGCATTATCTCATTCGCTTGATATTTGTTCACCCTCCATTACTCTTATCAACCGAACTTATTCTAAGTCTACCTGGTTTAATACTGAACTTATTAAACTAAGGCAACTACTTCGTAGACTACAACGTAAATATGCATCCTCTAGACTTGACTCTGATCTTATTGAATTTAAATCTTGTCGATCTTTACACGAATAAACTTCTCTCTACCAAATCGTCATACTTTACTGATATACTCGGTAGTTATGGAATATCTTCTAAGCAAGCTTACTAATTATCTTTCACCTTAGTAGGTAAAACCCAGACCAAGCATCTTCCTGACAAACCTGATTCAGTGCTTTGTTCCTTGTTTGCCAATTTCTTCCAACACAAAATGTCTAGTATTATCAATGTACTTCCAAACATCAACTCGGTACGACTCAATCCCAATTTAAAAACCAATCTGAATCATTGGTCATGTTTTACGCTTCCCATACATGACTTTGTACTCTCTTTGATGACATCCTTGAAAACCTATTCCCCACTTGATCCAATTCCACTCAATCTACTTCGTTCATTATCACCATCTTTTATTGGACTTATCACTGAAATCATTCATAGATCTCTTATATCATCTATTGTTCCACACTCCATGAAATATTCAAATATTATTCCGATTTAAAAAAAAACTACTCTTGACCAATCTAATTTATCAAGTTATCGTCCAATATCTCAGTTATCATCAATATATAAGACCTTAGAACGAGTTGTGTCCACTCAACTTATTAATTACATTACGTCAAATGCTATTGTTGATAAATATCAAAGTGCATATCTTCCTCATCGTAGTACCGAAACTGCCCTTACTTTAATCATTAATGATATTCTCATATCTCTTGATAATAAAGCCCCATTCTATCTCGTACTACTTGACTTATCTAGTGCTTTTGATACTCAAGATCACAATATTATTTCTATTGGACATACTGAAATTGGTATACACTGTCAAGTCCACAGTTGATTTATGTCTTTTGTGTCATCTAGAACTTCTTCAGTGAAGATTAACTCCTCGTTGTCTCTTTATTATGTTAATATGCATGGTGTACCACAATGCTCTGTTCTTGGGCCTATATTGTTCATTATTTATGTTCTCCCTATTAAATCAATTTTTCTCAAATATCCCAATATGACGATCTACAAATATATACGTCATTTCCTAGTTCTAGTCATTCTGATATGATTCAAATGTCTATATTTAACTGTATTACTGATCTCACTGAATGGTTCTCTCATATCTCTCTCATTAAATATGACTAAAACTGACACTATCATATTTTCGAGACCCAGTTCTCCACTATCAATCACTCATCCTTTTTTTACTATCTCTACCAACTTCTGAATCTATAACTACCCTCGGTTTCACTCTAACATCTCACCTAGACTACTCTCCACATATTAATAACATGATTCGCACTGCAAACTATTTTCTATATAATATTAGAAAATCTCGTAATAAGCTTACCTTCGCCATGACGAAATGTTTAATTCACTCGCTAGTTTTCAGCAGACTTATATATTGCTTTTCATTATTATGTAATTTACCTGTCAACCTTATGTATAAACTTGAGCGTATTCAACGTCGTGCTATACGTGTATTATATTAACTAAACGTTGCTTCAATTGTTTCTATATCTGATTTAATTAGATCATTAGGCTGGCTTAAGTTTAGATATATTTGTATACATAGGCTATTGTGTATTACACATAAGGCTATACACCGTGGATTTCCTGAATATTTAGCTCAATCCATTACTATTCAGAGTTCGAACAGATCCAGTCGGAATTGCTACTTCATGAAATTGGTGCAACAATCTACATCGTTGGTATTTTCTGAATCAGCTTTCTCGGTTATTGCTCCGAAAAGCTGGAATTATCTTCCTTATGATATTCGGTGTGTTACATCAATTTCATTGTTTAAACGTAAACTGTATTTCCACTTTAAGTCATTGTAATTCGTTCTTTTTTATTTTATTATTCGTTTTTGTATTTATTTTTGTTTTTGTTTTTTATTATCTAACGACGCCTATAACTACACAGTGTTTTTGTAGTCAATAAACTATATATAAATAAATAAATAAATAAGATGACAGGTCTAAAATAACCATATTTATGAATAAGTTGAATGGTGTTTCTTGAATGTAATCTGATGAGGGTCAAGGATATTATTATCTGAAAGATATTTAAAATTTTGTTTAGAAATAATTCTTTCGAGAATCTTACTCATAATATAAAGTTGAGAAATTAGTTAAAACTGATGTATCAAGATTATTCTTTTTGAGGATATGTTTTATATGATATCGTTTACAAGATACTGGAAATATACCATATAACAAAGAGTACGAATAGATAGATAGTAGTTGATTTGAAATAAAATGTGAAGATTTTATTAAAACTGAAAGAGAGATAGGATCTACAGAGAAAGTAGATTTAACAGAGTTTAATAAGGATAAAATCTCAGTTAAAGAAGTTCTGAAAAAACTGGTAAAGGAACACGATAGAGGTAAAGACATTTAAAAATGTATATCATAATTGGATAAAAGAGGAGAAATAACTGCCATACTAAATGCTATAAATCTAAGTGTATTAAAAAAGTATCTAAAAGTTGTACCATTTATTTGATGGGTATAACGAATGTAAGCAGGGATATTGGTATATTGGATCTTCTTACTAGTTCCAATTATATATGATGTTAGTTTAAAAAGACGAGGTGACTGAAAAAATTCATTAATTTTATTTTGGTAGAAAATAGAATATGCATTTTTAATTGCACACATACTTTGATCTATATATCTTAAATGTAGTGTGATTCAATGATATAGGACACTTTACATATATGCGCTCATTATGTCGAATGGCACGTTTTTGTGATGAAATAGTGTTATTATACCATGGAGTATTGGGATGTAGGATATAATGTTACTATAAGTCTGATAATATCAGTATGATAGATATTTAGTATTTATCGGTTCATGAGTAATTAGTGGTAAATAAGGATATTATTGAGAGTATCAATGTAGGGTGGGAAAGGGGGAAAATATAGATACATTAGTTCACTTCCTGTTTACATATATTTTATTATAAGACGTATATTTATATCTCTTATAAAATCAAGTAATATCATTATTCAGATAAGTAATACATATTTATAATTCATATATTATTTAAACTTAATTTATTAACTTTACATTAATATATTTATTTTATTGATATATATTTATTTACACCTTATTTGATTGCTTTTTCTATAGTTATTAATTTTGTATTGACATTTTTCTATATAATATTTCATGCATCAGTGATTTTCTGTTTGTTTTTCTTCAATTGCTTTATACTTATTTATGTACATTTTAGTTTTATATACATTTATTATATATCTTCTATTGAATTTAATTTCATATATATTTATTATATGTATTATAGAAATAATAAATAATTTGTAGAATTTATTTATTATAGTATTATATATAGATGCAAATAATTTAATTTAAAATAATTTTATATATCTTCTATTGAATTAAATTTTCATATATATATTTATTGTATGTAATATAGAAACAACTTAAATGATTTGTAGCATTTATTTATGTTAGTATTATATATAGATGTACATAATTTAATTTCATATATATATATATATCTATTAGGTATAATATATTAATAATAAACTTTATATATAATTTATTTATTTTGGTATTACATATTGATGTATATACATGGTTATCATTAGTCACATACATATTCTAATACAGTTTTTCTTGAGTTTTTTCACTATATAAATATATTTATTTATATTATATATTATATATAAATTTCATTTACTATTGATATTAAAGACTTAATTGATTTGCTGTGTATTTCATTTTACTTTGATAATGATTTAAATAAATACATTTTTTTTTGTGTTCATTAAAGTTTATATTTTAAATTTGATTACATAACAATATTATTTCCAATATATGATTTTACATTCTATACAATTTTCTTGAATAGATTTATTTCTATTTTATATTTTGTACATCATACATTTCATATATGTGCCTATTTATATTATTTATTTAATTTGTTGCATATATATATTTATATGTTTATATGTAGATGTAAATTTCATTATATTTCATTATCTTTTTAGGATAAGTATTGTATTGATTAATTTTATAATTATATATATTTATATATTTTCAGTGACATTATGACGCAAAAACAAGATATTAATGAATTAAAAAACTCTATTCAAGAACTGCGTACAGTTGTATCTGAATTAGTAAATAAAGTTGATGAACTAACTGCAGTTGTAAATAATAAAGATAAAACAATTATTGAGTTAGAACAAAAAATTAATAACCTTGAACAATTTTCAAAACAAAATAATATTATTATATCTGATCCTAAATTGAATTTTGATTTAACTCAACGTAATCTAGCACCATCTTTCATCACATTTGCAAAGGAAAAATTAGATATAATTATACAACCTTATGACATTGTTAAGATACATAAATTAAAAAACAACAAGAATAAACATAATAAAATTTTAGTCAAACTACACCATAACTCTACTAAATTTGAAATTATTAAAAATTCTAAAAAATTAAAAGGCACTGATACATATATAAATGAACATCTAACACAATTTAATTCTGATATTTTCTACAAAGCTCGACAACTTCGAAAAGATAAAGTGATATTACATTGTTGGACTATAAATGGAATAACTTTTATTATAAAAAACGAAGATTCGTCTCCAGTAAAAATAACAGATATAAATAAATTCTCTGATATATAAATATTTTATTTTGTATTTATTTTTCGTTGTCGTTTGTTCTAATTTCATATTACATTCTATTTTTAACATTTTATTATAATTGGTATTTACATATATTTTTTATCTATATCTTTAATCTTTTATATTATCTTATTCAATTTTAACTTTTTAATATTTGTACTATATGAACTTGAATGAAATCTATCCACAATTTAATGTTGATCAAATTAACAATTTTAGTTCCAATAATGATAGTTTTAATAATAATAATTTCTCAAATTGTAATTTTAATTTTCTCAATGAATCCAATTATTACACCTCAAATGAATGGAAGTTGAATTCTAATAAAAATAATTTATTTAATTTTAATATTATTAACATCAATATTAGGAGTTTAAAAAAAAATTTTGATAAATTAATTATGTTTTTGAATACGTTTGATGATCATTTTGATATAGTTTCAATTACTGAAACATGGTTGAGTGATAATAATATTTTCATTTTTAATATTCCTGGTTATAACCATATATGTTCAAATCGTAAACATAAAAATGGAGGTGGTGTTTTAATCTATATACGTGAACATTATCAATTTAATATTCTATCTACCATTTCAAATAACTATTATGACAACTTATCAATTGAAATTATTTTTGAAAAATCAAAAAACATTATTTTCAGTACAATATATTTTCCTCCTACTTTAGAAAAAATAGCTCACTCTACATTTATTGATTTCTTGATAAATAATTGTCAGCAACATGTTAGTAATGATAAAAAAATGATTATTTGTGGTGACTTTAATATTTATCTAGTGCATATAAATACAAATAAAGTGGCTAATACCTTTTTTGATACGATGATTTCACTAGGTTGTTCACATCTAATTAATCGTCCAACTAGAATCGACACTAAACATAATTCTTCTTCTATAATTGATAATATATTTACAAATTTTAATCTTAATATGAAAAGATTTTCAGGAATAATTATTTCAGATATATCTGACCATTTTCCAATTGTTTTAAATTTACAATTGTCTACCAAACCTCAAGATAAAGTTAAATCTACTAAAATCAAACAAAATCAAATTAATGATAGAACCATGTTTAATCTGTTTGAAATTTTTAAAAAAACTAACTGGGAATTCATAAAAACTAACGATACAGAAAAATCTTGGAATTTATTCTTGGAATACTTTATCTTAAATTTTGATAGATACTGTCCAAAAATTAATAAAGCCTCCCACAAAAATAAACTCATTCCATGGAATACTCGAGATCTTAAAAAGGCTTGTAGAAAAAAACAGATATTATATAAAAAATATAAAATATCTAAATCTGAAAATGATTTATTTATTTACAAAATTTTTAAAAATAATACAACATCTTTAGTTCGAGAAGCTAAGAAAAAGTATTATTCAAATCTGTTAAAAAATTGCTCTGATACAAAAAATACATGGAATGTACTAAATAATTTACTTAATGTTAAAAAAAAATTCAAACAACTACCTGACAATTTTAATTTAAATAATGTGAATATTGTTGATTCTAAACAAATTGCTAATGAATTTAATTCTTTTTTTAGAGACATTGGTTCTAATTTAGATAATAATATAAATAATTGTAATGATGATGACTTTAAATTCTTTTTACCTGAACCTAATATACATAGTTTTTTTTTAACACCAGTAAGTTCAGAGGAAATTATTAAAGTATTAAATGAATTCAAACCAAAAAAATCAAGAGATCATTATGGCATATCCATGCAGTTACTTAAATGTATTTTTCCTGTATTGGTTTATCCATTTGTTTTTCTTGTAAATTTATCTTTTGAATCAGGCGTTGTACCGGATTTCTTAAAATTATCAAATATTATCCCTTTACACAAAACTGGTGATGATACATTTTTTAATAACTATCGTCCAATTTCTCTCACCTGTCAATTCGCAAAGATTTTAGAAAAAATATTTTATTCTCGCTTTTATAGTTTTTTATCATCTTTTAATATATTATCTCCTTCTCAATTTGGTTTTAGGAAAGGATACAGTACATCACATGCAATATTTAACCTCCAGTCACAAATCAGTACCTGTTTTAATAATAACAATGTTGGCGCTATAATCTTTATTGATTTAAAAAAAGCATTTGACACAGTTAATCACAGAATATTACTTTTTAAATTAAAAAATATTGGAGTACGAGGCATTGCACTTAACTGGATAATGAGCTATTTAACAAATAGATATCAACAGTGTATATATAATGATGTAATTTCAGATAAACTAAAAGTCATAACGGGTGTACCCCAAGGCACCATCCTAGGACCCATTTTATTTTTAATTTATATTAATGATATTACAAAATCATCTTCTTTATGTAAGTTTACCATGTTCGCAGATGATACTACTTTATATTTTGAAAATACATCAGCCGAATTACTTAATTATATTTGTCAAACTGAATTAAAAAATATTAATAAATGGTTAATATATAATAGGTTATCATTAAATTTAAATAAAACTTGCTTTATGTCTATTAATTCAAGAACTATTATAAATATAAATTTAAATAACAGAAATATTGAAAGAGTTGCATTTTATAAATTTTTAGGCGTAATTATAGACGATATATTAAACTGGAAACAACATATCTTGTTTTTAAAATCAAAACTAAAAAAAATCATATGGATTACCAACATTATTTCCAAATTTATAAATAAAAAAGCATTACTTCATATATATAATTCCATATTCTTGCCTCATATAAAGTATTGTAACATATTTTGGGGAAATACATATAAATCTAATGTATCATGCATATATATTCTTCAAAAGCGAATGATAAGAATTATATGTAAAAAACATTTTTTACATCATACTAATGGACTATTTATTGATAATTCTTTATTAAAAATAAATGAAATTACATATATAAGTACATGTGAATTTATGTTTAAAATGTTCAATGATCTTCATCCTGTTATAACAAATGCATTTTTTTCTGTAACTTCATCATCTCACAACACTAGGAGCATAAATAATTTCTCAATTATTAATTTCAAAAAAGAACTATGCAGAAGAACATTAATATACATTGGACCAATTACCTGGAATAAGCTTGATAATATTTTAAAAAATATATCAAATTATAAATTATTCAGGAAACGTATGTATACAAATTTGTTATCTTCTTACTCAGTATACTTATAATCTAAATCTCATTTTTCTAATTTTAAATCTTTTATCATGTCTTTTATCTAATATTGTATTATATACTAAGATCCACATTTTATTCTTATTTTAATTTATTGACGTTTATGTAAAAATTAAAAAAAAATTAATACTTTTGAGTGTTTTACTTTACAATATTTTATTTCCCCGACATTAATAATAATATTTTACTGAATTTTTACATTTTATATTTGAATTTACTATCATGTTTTCTTTCTTTTTAATTGACGTTTATATAAAAATAATAAAATTAAAAAAACTGTTAGGTATTTCTTTTTTCTTTAGTATTTTCTTTAGTATTTTTTATTTCCCTCTGACTAATAATATTATTTGACTTTATTTTTAATTACATAAACATTTTGTATTGAATCTTTTTTCTTGTATATTTGATTATACTTCTTTGTTTTATTTCTCTTTATTGACACTTATATAAAAATTAGCAATTAAACTAACATTTCAGTTTGAACAAATATTTTACATTCTTTACATTATTATAAAGTATTACAAACAAATTCCTAAAACTTATTTACTGAAAAAAAAAAAAAAAAAAAAAAAAAAAAAAAAAAATGTTACATACAGTTCTTACCATCTTTCTAGATATTCTTTTTGTTATGTTTTATTCAGTTTTATTCAGTTTTATTTCATTTTACTTCATTTTTTTCTTCTTTTATACTAATACATCTATATTTTTGTTTAGTGTATTATTTTATAGTACTTATTATTTATTTTAGTTATTTATTTATAAATAATTAAATGATGATTACATAATTTTATGGCAAGTTCAAACATTTTATATTATTTTTCTATTTTATTCATTGTATTGTATCTATGTAAACAGGAAGTCATCTAATATTTTATAATATTTTATTTATTTAGTTTTTTTTGAACTTGCTTTAAAATTAAGGGTAATTGTCTCGATAAGCTTTAGCTTCTACAAAAACCCTGGTGTAAACCTAAATCTGATAATAATAATTAGAGAGAACATTACAATAATTAATATTAGAGAGTTTACGATAGTGAATTTTAGATATGGAAATATTTGATGAAGTTGCAATAAGTGATAATTTAATAGTGTAATGATCAGTAATGAGAGAATAAAGTGAAGTTGACAAAATAACATTATTAATAGGAGTTAATAGGAATTAATAGAATAGGAGTTATAATTAATTCAAGAGTACTATATATAATATATTCAAGAATACCATGGTATAAGTGCACTTATGTGGGTTGGAAAATTCATATTTTGTACCAATGAGAGAGAGAGAGTAAATAAATTTACTAAAAGAAGAATGTGGAGGGAAAGGGTTTCCAAAAGGGAAATTAAAATCACTGTATGTATATATATTAATTAAATTAACATTTTTTCGTTTCGGATCGGGATTGTTTCCCTAGCACTTTCAACAATATTCTTACACGTCGTCCTGTCTTTCATAGCTGAATTTAGTTCTTCAGTCGTAAGTCCCGTATCATCACATAGCTGTTTTACATAGGTTTTTCTGGGTCGTCCAATCTTTGTTGTTCCATGGTTCGGTGTCCACAAAAAACATATTTTACGATTTATTCCTCACTTCTATAACAATGGCCTACGAAACGTGTTCTTCGTATACGTATTATAATTTTTAGTGGTGGAATATTTCCGTAGAGGCATATCTTCGTTGAATGCTCTTATCATAATATATTTAATATGGCTCTCAACATTCTTGTGTAAGTGCCATCGAACTTTTTCTCATGTTTTTAGTTATTGTCCAAGCTTCAGAGCCTAATAAAACAGATTCTACCATGGTAAGCTGTGCACAGCTCTGAAGAATTTACTCTTTAAAGTTGTGCTGAGTGGTGATGTATATGGAACTTAACTTGTCTAGAGCTTCCCAGGATTTAGCTATTCTTATTTTTATTTCTTTATCGGTTGATTATATTTCGCTTCTAAGATAAATGAAATTATCGACATTTTTCAAGACTTCAAGAGTTTATGTTCATGTGTTGCGTCTTTTTAATATTTACTTTGAGACCTACTGTTTTCCCACTTTCTTCTAAGACATTCAGTAGTTTAACAGCATTTCTGCTAGAATCTGCAATATTACAAGATCATCAGAATAATCTGCATCTGTAATTTTAATTGCTGGATATCTTCTACTTCGTTGTTTCGATGGTGTTAAGCCTAGATATTTATTTTCGTTAATAGATGTTCTTAATACGTAATCGAGTGTAATACTAAACAATAATGATGCCAGAGTATCCCCTGTAGAACACCTTCATTTATATCAACATATTCTGTGTCACCATCAGGTGACCGTACCATTGATTTAGTATCTCTATATATAGAGATACATATATAGAGATACTCTATATATAGTATCATAATTGCGTTGATTATTTTCATTGTAATACAGTATGACTTAAGCATTTGTGTCATTTTTGCTCTATGTACTGAGTCGAAAGCTTTAGAGAAATCTACAAATATTAGGCTTGCTACAAGATTAACATAATTAAACATATATTTAACTAATTATTTACATTTAGTATTATATGATATACCTTAGACATTAAATATTCCGTTATTGTTATATTGTAATATGTAAGGAATATACATTTATATTATTTAGAATTTTTGTTTTTATTTTAGTAGGGGATGGAAGGGGGTAGTGGCCGAGGACGTAGTAGTGGCCGTTTTAATTAACGATTAAATGGTGCTTGATAGGATAACAAGTTCTATATACAATATTTAGATAATCAAAATATCTATAATATATAGTACATTTTTTTTTTTTAATAATTAATTAATTTCTCTAATTTATTACATAATCATTTGTTGTCAAATTTTGACAAAAACATGATTATATATATGTATGCTTATTTATGTGTAAGAGTATGTGTATATAAAATTAAATAATTGAATCAAATATGGTGCGTATAAATCTTAAATATAATTATTTAATATTAAATAATTAAAAAAATATAAATCGAATACATTACGAAACACCTATCGAATTTTCTTTAATTCTTTAATGCCTAATCAAACGTTTATATTATTAGGTTAAACACGTTATATATAAAAGTGAAATCACAGTATTCTAGAACTATATGATTCCTAGTTAATTCAAAAAAAGAAGAGCCTAAAATGCAGTATTTATCGATATATTAGAAATATTCTGAGGCATATTAATTATCGGCCACTACCCCCTCCCACCCCTACTTTGTGTTCAATCTATCACGAGTAATATATATATATAACCTTCTGTATGATTATGTTGATAAGGTGTCAGACATGCAGGTAGTAGGACATGGGTTAAAGACCAATCTGACTAATAAAATAGTTATTAAAATATTATATAGAAGTGATCTTATATAATTATGTAAAAATAAATTATCGTCTATCGTTGAAACTATGGATGTATTAATGTAATACAAGTTAATACTATTAACACAAGAGCGGCTTCGAAGGGACATTAGAGTCATATATGGTTATAAGTAAAAACTTCATCTAAATTCCTGGATGGGATGAAAGGGCTTCACCAAATAACAATAAAAATAAAAATAACAATATATATATATATATATATATATATATCTTGAGAATTTGAAAAATATAATTAATATTTAAAATTAACTTTGTGTTATCACAAATAATATATATATATACATGTAAATGTCACAATGAAACACGTCAAGATATAATTTGTATATTTGCTTTTCTAAATGTGATGCATCCGCCATATAGAATGGAACCTAACTTGACGCACCACAACACTGTTAGTTACTCTAACGATGTAGTCCAATCAATGAACGCGTTAATGGGTAGGTATTTGAAGTGCGTGTGTGTGTATGTATCTCTTTCGGCTATATTATAGGCATATCGCTGCTGCTGGTGTAATCGTAGCTAGTATTCAATGGTCTAGAAGTATTCGTTATTGATGGCATTCCATTCTGAATCGATAGTTCTGTAGCGAGAGTAGTCGCGATTGCGCGAGAAAACTCGAGACTTTTCGAGAGCGGATGAGATATCACTGAAATAGTATACGATAAACGAAGGAATCGTGTATTAATTGAACCACGAATCAGTGATATTCACTGAATCACTGATACAATGTAATTACCATAAAATACTAAAAGTGTACACATGGATAACATTCACATATGATATATCACCGCATATCCTATCATCCTACTATATAACTTTGGAATTTTAATTTTATTTAAACCTATGCTATTGCATTATTTTAATAAATGAATTGATGACATTTATCATGGTATTTATCATATAATTGTGTAATTATAATATATTACTTAATTTTGTTTGTTATATATAAAAATGTTAATAATTAATTTGAACTAATTAGACTATATTATATTATATTTTCCTTTAAAAAATACACACATATATATATATAAATTTGTATTCTATAGTATATTATGATATATATATATATATATATATATGTGGGTACATATGTGTGTTCAGTGCATGAATATCGTACACATATGTACACATATGTGTACATCAACTATAATTTTATATTAATTTAAATTAAAAAAAACCCAGTGATAGATAATAAATAAACCGGAAACATATATAAAATGATATACGCTATGCATATCCAGCATAAATGCGTGATATAACAATTATCAGATAACGTGTCTAATATCAATAATTCTAATGCAGTGAAACGCCACGATATAATCCTATTATCACTCAAAGATATACGCTATATCACTTCGAATCGCTGATCGTGTGGAAATACTACGTGGACCCCCCGGAAAATGGTATTCGGACACCCGGACGTGTAATATTTGCCAACCGAACTATTTTAACGACGGACATATATGTATATATGCTATATAGAACGTGTGGTTCTACCCGATATAGATTAAAATCATGGTTAACTTAGACCGATATAAATACGTAATGAGAATGCGCATGTTTTTGTTCACAAAACATAGATATCTCTCGCGCTATCTCCGCCTCTCTCGCCCTTCGAAACGAATGACGCTCGCGGATTAATTATTCAGGGGGTGAGCCACTAGAAAGCCACTCCTATGCGGGTGGTACGTAGAAGTCGAATGCATGCGCGATTACTTCGACCATCCGACGACGTCGAGAGGCGGTCATTTAGGCGCCGATGACCGGTGACCGTCGATCGATCGATAAACGGGTGATTCTTGAGGGGTGTCGTTTACGACGAGTTACGATAGGTGGCGCGTTATTCCGACGTTGAGCGATAATCATAACTCGTTATTTAATTTAGCGCCACGCTCTATAGACGAGACGCCAATCACATAAATGAAAAGCGGCTACGCAATTAGGTGATGCACACGCATATACCTCATCTCGACCTCGAAGTGTTATTATTTTATGGGAGTGTTGCAAAAAGTATATTTGCACTATTCTAAAATTTAAGATCAACTACCAATAGCTATAACATATTTATAATTTTAGAATATATTTATATATATATATATCATTTGGGATTTATAGAATTTTAGGTAAGTTCCATATAATAATGTAATATTACATATTTATATATAATATATAATATATATATATATATATATATATATATATTATTTATTGAATAATAACATATATGTTAATGAATATTTATATAATTTAATATTTAATATTAAATATTTATCTTATATTATTATTTAATTAGCGACTATTTAATTTGAATTTATATGAAATATTAAATGGCATGCAATCTTACTTATAGAATATATACTAATATATATATATATATATATATATATATATATATATATATATATATATAATACATAAATACTAATAAATACTAATATATAAATAATTTGAAATATACATATATAGATTATATACTATTATTTATTTGATCATAACTTTATAACATAGTAATTTTATAATTTATATAAAACTAATTTATCTTAAATATATGTTCTATAGACTTCCATTTAATGGAAGGACATACACGTCCTATTGTAGATCATAATATATCTAAATATGTATAAAGGGGGTATCACACTACAAATATTCTAACTTTTAAACTAAAAATTGGCTATCAAGTTATAATGGAATTCCCCTATAAAGTTATTATATTTCAGGCAAATAGTTGGAAAGTAAGGGGGTTTACCACTAAAATTGTATTTAACTTGATACAAAATCTTTTAAAGTTAAAATATGTCCGGAAAGTTACCGGAAATACTTGTAGTGGGATATCCCTTTTATATTAAAAGTAATTACTATTTAAAATAAATAATAAGAAGATATTATAACATACATTAATTTAAAAACAATACACTGTTTTTAACGTATTGATACCATCGTATTTGTTTATTTAATTTAGTTTATATATATAAATATATTTAAATCATATTTATTTAGAAATTAGATAGAAATTAATCAATGTGTTATTTATCAAATATTCCTGGATATTATTTGTTATTTGTTAGCTATAAATACAAACCTGGTATTGATTTATAATTCCTAATTTCTACACTGAATTATTTTATTTTAATAATAGTTGATAATCGATAAAATTGTTTAAAAATCAATATAATCGTTGAACATAAAATAGTAAAAACAAATTTTTCATAGAAATAGTTCATTATAAATCTAATCAAGTACATAAATAATATTTATATATAATATATTTAATATTAATATTATATATATATATATAGATTAATACATTATATAGTTTTGAATATATATACATATTATATTCCCTATACATATAATTTAAATATATTAAAAACAAATATTGTATTAGTTAAATATCTAATAACTTAGATATAAAATTAAATATTGATATATACAACTATTAGAATTATACTTAGCTAATAATATATATATATACTTATATTTCTATTAAAGTTAATTTTATTATTTTATATAATACTTGAACTATATATATATGATAATACAATATAATACAGTACCATATATGGTACTGAAAATTGAATATTATTATTTAGATATATATATATATATATGTATGTGTGTATGTATGTATGTATGTGTGTTTGTGTGTGCTTATAGTATCATACGTTGTCAATAATGAAACAAATGAATAAATATATTTCATAATACATTAGTAAAAATACTCTTATATCATCTTTAACTTTATTTACCATGTATATTGATTATCTCAATTAAATATTATATTGTTAGAGTAATGTATTACCATACACAATTATTATAAAAAATTAGTTGAGAATATATATATTCTCAATTAATATTTTATACAAAATATAAGTTATATTATAAGTGACTTATAAGTTATAACTTATAAAATATATTTTGATAATTATCGGATTTTAAATTATAATTTCTTGAAAAAATCAGATTTAATATATTTGTGACATATTACAGTGCCATTGTTAATATGGCTAAAATATGAAATTACTTTGTTTTTACTAATTTATTAGCCATCTAAATTTAATTATAATTAATTAAATTATCAAATAATGTTTATTAGTTATTTTGAATGGAAATATATTACAAATCGATAAAATGTGATTTTTTGTATCTTATTATTTATAAATTTCACAGTAATCAGTTGATTTATATTTGAAATGTAATTAATAGAATGCATGTACAAATATATAATATATAAACTATCATTTGCATATTACATAATAATGATTTGATTTATATTTGAAATGTAAATAATTTAATGTCTGGAAATATATAATAAAACCCACATATAGGATAAAAACTATAATTTATAAATATTAAGAAACATGATACAACTTATTTAATAATAAATGTAATTAGATAATATTAGATAAACTTTACCAATTTATTTTATTTTACAATTAGTTTTATATATCGTAAACATTTATAATACATAATGGTAATACATTTGTGTGTGAAAATATGTCATCTCATAAATTATAATATATAAGTTATAACTTATATATGTGTATATTAAGAGTTCACTTTGTTATTTAACAACGGATACAAATTAGATTGTATCTCATAAATTTGTTTATAAAATATATATGTGCAAATATATAAATATATCTACATGGAATAATAATATTAGAAAGTATACCAATAGATGGGTCACATACCCACACACACACCAATACATCATATTACTCATACAAAAATATACAAAAACACACACATTCACATACCTATATATATATATTTATATATTATGATGTATTACTTTTTTAATTCATATGTTATCATAAATTTGATAATATATAGAAATAATTTATATATATATTCTATATAATATAGTGTGCACACTGTGCACTGCACAGTGTGCACTATATCATATTATAATATAGTTATAAATATGGTATATATATATATAATATACACATTATAGTTTATATTAGTATTCAGAAATATTTGCATATATGTTATTTGGTTTGTTAAATAAATATTCACTGATATTCACATTTGTAAGATCTTGATTATATACCGGAAATAAATATATATATATATTTATAGGGATCCTATAGGGACAAGAAATACACAAAAATAACACATACATTTATTTTATAAATAAATAAAAATATGTAAACGTAAAATAAGTATTTCTACTAATAATAAAATAATAAATAAGTTATCAGATATACCTTATATTTCACCAAATATAGGTTAAAAGAATATATTTTGTTAATAAATCAGATGGTATGGTGGATCTAATATATGGTGGAAGGGGTTACATTATTTGGAGACTATAGTATGTATACATATATTAAGATTATGTCTAACTCTTCGTTAAGGAAGCGAGTCGTTAATTGATGGTAATTAACAAGTATATGTATATGTTAAGATGACTAATGAATTGAATGTTTATTTTTTTTGAATTTTTTGAATTTTTAATGAATGTAATGATAGTATTTGTAAGAACTATTACCAAGAAGGGAATTATATAGATAGGTAGGCTAGAAGAAGTAAATAGATATCAACGATTTAAAACTAGAATTGTTGATAATTTTATAATATAACGTTTTTTAAATGGAAGCTATGTGGAATATTTATAATAATATGTAATATCGTTATTCAATATATATATATATATATATATATATATATATATATATATATATATATTTATATATATACGTGTGTGTATATTTAGATGTATATCTATATAATAAATAGGATATATATATATGACAATAAATAAATTGTATACACACACATTCATACATATATTAAATACATTAAATACGTTGTATTTCTATGCGATAATACGACTCCACCGCCGTATTGTAAAGTACAGGCCGGGTATATTCGGCGCTATATATGCATAATCATATACGATATCGTATATATATATATATATATATATATATATATATATATATATATGATTATACGCATCTGTATAATCATGTATCTTGTCGATTTATTACGCGCGCGTCAAAGTAACCTTCGCGGGACCTCCACACACACACACACACAAACACACACACACACAAACACACAAACATATACGTCAGTTGTGCGCGCGCGCGTTCGTTTTAGAAATCATCGATTATTGATACGCTGACTCTTTATTAAATAAAATATTATTTCAAAAACGTACCGAGACCTGCGTTTAATTACAAGCTCGGTGGTTTAGAGGCGTGCGGTACACACACCCACACGCACTCCATCGCACACGCGCACACACACACACCGTCACGTGACTCTATCTATAGGGGCTATATCGTATTGATAGTGTGGTATCGATATCAATCGTATCACGCGGTAATAATGTACGTATTATAATTGTACGTAATGCTCGGTTACGGAATGTGACGACTAAATACGGCTACAGAGTTATTGTAGCATAACGATATAATATATATATATATATATATATATATATATATATATATATTATATGAATTATATCTTATATAAACCATGTTGATATATGATAGTATTTTTTATCTATTATCAATATCTCCGATTTTCGTTCATTTATATCATGATGCAATGCTATTTGTAACACATCTACACCATAATCATTTGAAATTTAAAAATTCACAAATTGAGTATGAATTTATGTTTATGAATACAGTTAAATATTTGAAGTACGCAGTCAAGCTTAGTTAAACGTATATGGTTTTAAACTATAGTTTTTGTTAAACTGTTAAACTATAGTTTTTTTATTTTTAAATTATGTATAAGAATGGATGAATTTATGATTATAATTACAATTATAAATTATTTTTAGCAATGCAATCTTTTATAAGTATACTTGTATATATATATACATATATGTATAATATATAATTATTTAATAAGCCATCATTATAATTAACCTTGATAAATAAGTAAATATCAATATATGGGGAAAGTCTCCGATTACCGACCCCTAAATGATTATTTGTAATAACTTATTCAATATTAAATATATTTATTTGAAATTTTGTAAGTTGGGTTATATTATGGCAATATATAATGTGGCTATTTTAAATTGTTGATATAATTATATTTACAAGAATAAACAGGGGTGTCCGTAATCGGATACCTGTTCCTAATACCGACCCCCTTCTACTATTACCGACCCCCTAAAATAATCGTGGTATAAATAATTTAGTATTATAATATCCAATCAACATAGTATACTATCTATATATATTCATAAATATAATTAATTATAACATGCACGCAATTATTTTTTATTGAATATATATTTTAATAGTAAAATATAATTTTTAAATCACAATAATATCTATAATCATATAATATAAATATATTATAATTTGTGAATACAAATATTTGGTAATACAATGTTAGGACCATTTATTGTTAAAGTTTCCGTATTAGTTTATTTTCCCTTATATATGCGTTACTATTAGATACACCTAATAAATATAAAGTATATAAACTATATTTCGCAATAATCGCATGATATTAATAATTGCACTTTAACGTCTATTGCCTTTTTTATTCGGGGAAAATAAATTATTTCTAACATACGATGCTAATATCGAGTACATATGTACTCAATATTACGTAATAATATATTTCAAACAATGTATTGCTATTTTATAATACCACGTAATAGTATAGTGTAGTGTATACATATATGTGTGAGTGTCCCATATATGTAATTACTCTACATATTTAATAATTAATAATATAATTCAGATTATCCGTTGGATATGAACGATCGTTTTCCAGAATATTTATATATATAGCTGATATATGAAAGTAATATATAGATGATATATATATATATATATATATATATTCATATATTTCATTGCTATAGCAATACATATAGGTATACCTTAAGGTCCGTTCCTTTATTTACCTTTAACCTATAGATGTAACTAGTAATTCATTATATTATTACAATTAGTATGATACAATATATTAATATTATGATTAATATGTAGATATGTAAACATACTATATATATATATGGGTTATGTATACATAATTTATATATGATATATAATTATCACTTATAAATAATTAAGTTTTATATTTATTTGAACATTGACAACATTTAAAACAAAATTAAAAATATAATTTGCAACATTGATACATATTTATATTACAAATATATTCTATCTAAGTAATATATTTTGTAATATTTTGAGTAACATTTAGTAACAACTTTCATAATTTTTCCAATTCTATTTAAATAAATAAACGAACAAATATATATATATATATATATATATATATATATATATATACCAGTGTTGTAATTTAACTATAGCCGTTCGAAAGTATATACAATATTTCGGATATTCATTAACTTTTAATATTATAAACTGTCTATGTATTTCGAACTTTTCGAAAATATTGTATACACTTTTTATTTACTGTATCGAAAATGTTGTTATTTAACTTCTTAAACATAATTTAGAAAATTTGATCTAAATATAGTAAATATGTTCTAAATATATTTATATATATACAATGAATATTATACATTAAACTGATTTTTGTCAGTTATTTATAAATATAAACAACCCGAAAAAATAATATTTATAAATATTAAAGTTTAATACTTTGAGTTAGTTCTTCATATCAATTTGTTAGGAAATATTTGTTTAAAAAAATATATATATATTATTATAAGAAATTTATAATAATGTTAACATTAAGTAATTACCCTATATATATATATACGTATACTTATTGTAAGTAAACTTAGTATTACGATAATATGCACGGCAATTTCTGATGGCAAGTTCGAGTGCAAGCATAGATTGGATGCGTATTTTCCGAGGCCATGGCTTCAGTCTGTGTACATACTTGAGCTATAAATGAACTCACTTTTTGAAGTATTGATACTTGTTCGAACTCTCTTTTTGAAGTATCGAACTTGTTCGAACAAAATTGATAGAGCCGTTTTTTGATAGAGCCGTGCCTTTGGGTAAAAATTGCCTACCCGAGAATGTTACTCTACAAGCACAAAATGGACCACTACTCTTATGTTTTCGGGTCAAACCAAATTGAAACTCTTACTAGATATAACCGAGCACAAACGTGGCTTTTTATGTTACATCTTAATCATCATTTTTAATTATTTATTATAGAGGGGAAAATAACCTAATACGGATACTTTAACAATAAATGGTCTTAATATTTTATGACTCATTATTTTTATTCAAATATAAAATATATTAATATTATATGATTATAGATATTATTGTGATTTTAAAATGATATTTAATATTTTAATTCCATAGATAACGGAGGTGTCCGTATTCGGTATCCATGCCCGAATACGGACACTCTGTGTTATAATACGGGCACCCTATATACGACTAGATAAACTACATATTATTGATGAATCATTTAGAAAAATTACAATTACATTATTTATAATTAATTTTATGAATAATTTATTCTAATTTAATTAGTTAATAATTTATTTATTTTTATTATTTTTTTAATACAATTTAAGTATATAAATAATACATTTTGTAGATTTAGCCTTTTTGGTGGTATTAATATTATAACGCACGCACTTTTTATGAAAATCAGAATAGTTATTAAGATGCGCGCTGATTGGTAATATATTACCCTATAGGGTGTCCGTATTAGGTACTTATATGACCTCTATATATATATATTTATAACTTAATGCATATTTAATAACAAATATAGAAATTATATATATATCATTTTTAGAATACTTTATATTTTAATAATATAGTGTCATTTTATCTATACATTTGTATATTCTTGAGAATGTTGAATTCTTTTTTCATAAATTTAAAAACGTAATAAAAAAAATCAGTTTATTACATATCAGCAATATATTTAATAATTAAAAAATTAAAAATACTTTTTTAGACTATTTATGTAATTATGAATATTTTATTCATTAAACATTTTTTTGTAGGATTTATTTTTTCTGGGATACCGACGGTGTCCGTATTGGGGCACTGTCCATATTCGGTTACTTTCCCCTACAAACATTAATCTATATATCTCTTACATAATATGTCTATAAATAAATGTTATTATTTCCATAGGTGGCTAATTTATGTTTTAATTATTTTGGGTTTTTTAATATCTAATATCAACATAGATTCTTTGGGTAACCAATAATGAGACTGCATCGATGCTTTGGTAACTGAGACTAAGACTGCTCGATACTTTTGATACATTATATTAATTATATTATCAAACATATGATTTGAAGTTCGATAATTGCATAAAAAGTCATAAGTTCGAAGTATCAAAAGTTTAAAACCGAATTTGTTTTTCAACGTTCGATATTGTTCGATATATATATATATATCTATATTCACACATATTATTTAACTTAAAATATAAATATGTAGTTATATTAACAGGGATTGTTTTAATACATTGTTTTAATATAATATAGCTATATAATATATTATCAATTTAAATATAAATTATTCAGATTATTATAATAGAACAACTATATAAATATCTATAGAACCCTTGTTATTTAGTTATAATATTATGCTATTGGGTATCAAATGGCAGGTAGTATGCCGTTGTGTACACTATGGCATTAACAACCCTATATTTCTTAACTTTAAACCATATATAACATATCACTATAGTAATATATACACTCGCATAGTTTAACACTACGAAAATACGACATTGATTCATTATATAATTTCTCATTATATCCCTGTTGGAAATTTGATATATAGCTTGCTAATAAACTAACTAGGCCAACTTCTGCTACTCTCTGGAGTAAATGACCCCCCGTGGTTTAATAGAAACCAATTCTATAGAATTCTCAATTACACCAGTATACTAGTATAATTAAGAATCAATTATAACCATGATTATTTGTCAAGTAATTTTAAGCAAATACAGTATAAATACTTGTAATACATTATAAATATTGTATATATAGAGTATATATATATATATATCTCTCTCTCTCTCTCTCTCTCTCTCTATATATATATATATATATATATATATATATATATATATATATATATATATATATATCAGTGTTCATTCTAGAGCTACCCAGATACCCAACTTGGGAAGTGCCCTAATTTTGTGGGTAGCTGCCCTAAATATATATTTATATCATATATATGATTATATGGATTACGTTTAATTATTAAGTTCTTATTAATATAATTGTAATTTCATGAATTAAAAGTGTTATATCTCTAATTACAGGAATATATTATTTAATAAATGTCAGTTTTCCAATGAATATTTATAAAATGACGATGTGTTATTATTATTCTATTATTATTTAAGAAATACAATATTGAAGAATTTATTATTTAATAAATGGCAGATTTTCAATAAATATTTATAAAATGGCGATTAAATGCATTATTATTATTCTATTATTATTTAAGTATTAAAATAATGGAGAATATGAATAACTTCTGTCATAACATTAGGATAAATTCATTATTTTTCAAATAATGGCGAATATATACTATTTGCCCTTTGTTATATCCGTTTGACATTTTATATAAACAAACAATTTAGATACAAATACAAATTAAATATGATATTAAACTGCTTGAACTATATTTAGAATAATCTATTTTTAGATTGGGTAGCAAATTCACTACCCAAAATGAAAATTGGGTAGCAAACTTTAAATAATGGGTAGTGAATTTGCTACCAATTTATATTTATAATAATATATGAAAATTAATTCAATAATTATAGTATTATACAATACTTATTGGTAGGTATATAATATACCTACCTATAAGTATTGTTAAGTATTTATAAGTATGATATATTATATAGTATGATATATTATATATAGTTAAGTGTATATAGATATAATATATAATTAATGAAAATAATTAGGATAAAATTTATATATATTATATATTTAGTATCTTATAATGTATTATTTAGTTTGTTATATATAGAAACTTATTTATTTATATATTCCTATAAATACATTTCCATGTATTATTGTCTTTAATGATACGAATAACTAATCCTGTATACTTGACATAATAGTATACAGGTGTTTCTCTCGAAATATATCATTATGCTTATAATAATCATTATAATAATATGAAAGTTTAAATTATAAATATACTATTCGATTGATTAGTAATATTATCAATACATTTATATAAAAAAATAAGTGTATATATATATATAAGTTTGATAGAGTTACTATTACATTACTATAATAAATATATAATTATATATATGATATAACAATAATCATAATATTATAACTTATCGAGAACCAAATTACTTATATATCAAACTACTCGAACACCTAATTTTAAAAATATAACTTCTCGACTACCTAATTTTCAATATTAAGACATACCGACAACATAATTTTCAATATTATAAGATCTCGACTACCTAATTTTCAATATTATAACATATCAACAACATAATTTTCAATATTATAAGATCTCGACTACCTAATTTTCAATATTATAACATATAGACTACCTAATTTTCAATATTATAAGATCTCGACTACCTAATTTTCAATATTATAACATATCGACAACATAATTTTCAATATTATAAGATCTCGACAACATAATTTTCAATATTATAAGATCTCGACTACCTAATTTTCAATATTATAACATATCGACAACATAATTTTCAATATTATAAGATCTCGACAACATAATTTTCAATATTATAAATGCTCGAAGATCAAATTTTTAATATATGTATATCTCATTAATCAAATGTTGAGAGATTGAATATAAAAAGAATTATTTGATATCAATGTATTAGAATTACTATTTGTAAAGCATTTAATAGTAAACGAATAATAAGTAATCGAAGCGAATACTTATTTGCTATTTATTTACATCTCTAATTCAAAAAGCCTCCTAAGTAGCTTTTGTAAGTAAAAATTGTTACAGGTTTAAATTGCCTCAGGGTATGAATTTATAAATAGATGGCGAAATTACCCATATATGTCATCCTATATTTTACTTAGTAAAATATATTTAAATGCCCTATAATCATTTTTTTTTGGTAGCTGCCCTGAAACCTAGAATGAACACTGATATATATATATATATATATATATATATTTACTCTATAGAGTATATGTAGTTTGTATTATTCTACTTAATATAAATGTATAAAGCACCATGATAGTAAAATATAGTTAGTATACTCTGTAGAGTATGATAATATTATATATAATATTATCATTATTATAATATATATTATTAAGGGGGCGCGCGCCGCATCTCGTTCATCTAAACTATGCTATATTAGCTCTATCTAAACATTCTAAGGATAAATAACTAATAGAGATAATTACATAATTTTTTTTTATTCAACAGATACTTTCCATTACATAGGATCTGTCTTTATATAAATGTAGTTAATGCTGTTAAAATGATGTACAACATATTATCAATTAGTTAAATATTTATTTTTATTTTGTTCATTAAAATGCAAGTTTATTATCATTTATTTAATTAATATAAAATATAATAATATATCCAACAGGATTCATATGTATATGTTTTACATTTACAGTACAAATTGCAGATAAAAATAATAAAAATTAAAAAATTAGTAGGCATTTATATGTGGTTACTAAGTGAAAAAATTGAAACTTGAGAAAATTACATTCAAAGTTTTTTAAAACAAATAATCTAAAAAGATTTTAAAATATATAGAAATATATATATATATAGATATAAATACTCACAAATAATTAGATAAATTTACAAATATATAAATAAGATATTAAACATGGGAAATATGCAATAAAATGTTGTTGTTAAAATAAAAATATTAATCATATTTTAACTCGCGCCTCCACCATTAACCATTTAATTAAATAATGAAATAAATATATATATATATAAAGTATATAATGATATAACTAATAATATCGAATACGAATTTTTAAAACTATAAAATAAGTATTATATCAATAGTTGTACATGTACTAGATATTATGTATATATTATTATCTAGAACAATTATACCACTATTATACTAAGTATACTATATTACAATATAGTATTTAATTACATAATTAGATTAATTCTGCCGTGTTTCATTGCTATTGATACACTGTAGCTAATTTAGTATATATGTGGTGTATAAACTCTATATATATATATTTATATACAGAGTTTATATAGTGTTTATCGAATATCTATATATATATTCGATGTAGGTCTAGATATTATATTATTATATATATATATATATATATATATATATATATATATATATGTAATATATAAAGTATATAATGATATAACTAATAGTATCGAATAAGAATTACTATAGTATATATTTTATAATATATATATATAATAGTATATAATATATACTATAGTACTAATAATTTAATATCTAGACCTAAATGGAATATCTAATGATATTCGATAAACACTCTATATATACTCTGTATATATAACACCACACATATACAAAATTAGCTATAGTGTATCAATAGCAATAAAACATGGCAGAATTAATCTAATTATGTAATTAAATACTACCAAACTCGTGCAAATAAATATGTTCACGATGTATATCTTCACATACATATACACACCTACACACATATACACACACAAATACATACATACATATACACCTAGACACACATATACACACATATATATAATATTAATATTAATATTGAAAGTTCATTACTTTAATATTCCAGTTTTTATTTATTTCAGTACAATTTAATTCTATATATTTATATATATATAATATTATAATTAAATTTACTCATAAGATTTAAATAACTACATAATATGTATTACATATTGATTATATGTAATAGGTTATATAATAGTTATGTGACCACGAACAATTATAATACCTTAACAATAACAATATATAGGGTACATATACAATACTAATAATAAACATTGTTAGGAAATAATTATAATAGTAATAATACATATCATAATACATAACTAACAAATTATATATTTATTTATAAATTAATTAAGATTATATGTGTATATGATAAATTATATGTATGTATATAAATATTATAATAGTATAGAATTACGTAAACATACATGATATAATACCTAATATATAATTCGTGGTTTTCATTATAATTACACATCATATATTTATTGTATAGTAAACAATGTATGCCTATTTATATTGTCAGTCTATGATTAAGTATAGGGGTCTGGTAAATGCATCCATGTTAGTTGCATTCATAATTGTGTATTCACTTTATAACATAAAATGTGTATTCCAAAATATATATTAGACTATATCGAGTATAAAAAAGTATTCGATTAACTATTTTATTTTATAAAATATGTTTATTCAAAATGAATGAAACACATTGTAAATCTGTATATTGTACAACATATTATAATATACTAAATAGATACCTATAGGTACCTATATGTATATATATATATATATATATATATATATATGTGACATCCATGTCTTGACTATTCACTATTTCATAATAATGTTAATACATCCATACATCATATATAGTAATATAGAATATTACTTTAGCTATATATTTAAAAACAATATTCTATAATTGAAATTTTCAAAATATACATTTTATATTTATACAGATTTCATTTCATAAGTAATTATGTCTAGTAATTATTATATTTATTTTTATTATGATATTTAGTTGAAATAATTGTTTATGTCACATTAAAATATAGTCAAATATATACACGAATACCATAAACCTCAATAACGAAATAATGTCTAAGGATATATATATATAACTGTAATATTTAATATAAATTATAATTTATAATTATTGAATATCAATTATTGAATATCAATTACCCTATATGGTATACTCGGTATTTGTTATTATATTATGGTATATTTATAATATAACAGTTGTATTATTATTATTATTATTATTATTATTATTATTATTATTATTATTATTATTATTATTATTATTATTATTATTATTATTATTATTATTATTATTATTATTATTATTATTATTATTATTATTATTATTATTATTATTATTATTATTATTATTATTATTATTATTATTATTATTATTATTATTATTATTATTATTATTATTATTATTATTATTATTATTATTATTATTATTATTATTATTATTATTATTATTATTATTATTATTATTATTATTATTATTATTATTATTATTATTATTATTATTATTATTATTATTATTATTATTATTATTATTATTATTATTATTATTATTATTATTATTATTATTATTATTATTATTATTATTATTATTATTATTATTATTATTATTATTATTATTATTATTATTATTATTATTATTATTATTATTATTATTATTATTATTATTATTATTATTATTATTATTATTATTATTATTATTATATCTTTGTAATATATTATAATATCATATATGATATGTAATATATTATAAATAGATAATCAAATATATATATATATATATATATATATTATTATTATCAGATTTAGGTTTACACCAGGGTTTTTGTAGAAGCTAAAGCCTATCGAGACAATTACCCTTAATTTTAAAGCAAGTTCAAAACAAACTAAATAAATAAAATATTATAAAATATTAGATGACTTCCTGTTTACATAGATACAATACAATGAATAAAATAGAAAAATAATATAACATGTTTGAACTTGCCATAAAATTATGTAATCATCATTTAATTTTTATTTGTAAATAAGTTTATATATAAAAGAATTATTGGCAATGTTTGTAACTAAGTATATACCACTAATATATTAAATAATGTATACTATTTTAGTCTATATGAAGAGAGAGAGATAGAGGCTATGATGGAGGGTCTAACATCTAAGAGAGTTCTATCAGCCCCCTCTGAAACCCCGTGCAGGGTAGCACATACATCGTCCATTATGGCAAACATTCCCGGAGTAGGTTGTTTCTTCTCTATCAGGTCACAGACAATCTTGTTGTCAAAGAACTCTATGTCCTTCCATTTGATACCTTCACTGCGGTATTCTTCCTGTAGGGTAGGGTGTTAGGTAGTACAGTGATGGATGCATGTATTAGCTACACTAATAGTATTACATGCTTGATATGGTTATTTCAACTTAGTTTTGTCAATGTTCAACTTAAATTAGAAATATATATATATATATATATATATACATATTTCAAGTAAAAGTTGACAATTTATCTGTTAGAGCTATTATTATTATTATTATTATTATTATTATCAGATTTAGGTTTGCACCAGGGTTTTTGTAGAAGCTAAAGCTTATCGAGACAATTACCCTTAATCTTAAAGCAAGTTCAAAAAAAAACTAAATAAATAAAATATTATAAAATATTAGATGACTTCCTGTTTACATAGATACAATACAATGAATAAAATAGAAAAATAATATAAATTGTTTGAACTTGCCATAAAATTATGTAATCATCATTTAATTATTTATAAATAAATAACTAAAATAAATAATAAGTACTATAAAATAATAAACTAAACAAAAATATAGATGTATTAGTATAAAAGAAGAAAAAAATGAAGTAAAATGAAATAAAACTGAATAAAACTGAATAAAACATAACAAAAAGAATATCTAGAAAGATGGTAAGAACTGTATGTAACATTTTTTTTTTTTTTTTTTTTTTTTTTTTCAGTAAATAAGTTTTAGGAATTTTTTTGTAATACTTTATAATAATGTAAAGAATGTAAAATATTTGTTCAAACTGAAATGTTAGTTTAATTACTAATTTTTATATAAGTGTCAATAAAGAGAAATAAAACAAAGAAGTATAATCAAATATACAAGAAAAAAGATTCAATACAAAATGTTTATGTAATTAAAAATAAAGTCAAATAATATTATTAGTCATATATATATATAAAGTTAACATATAAAATAGATAAATAAATATGAAAGAAAAGGGATGTATAAAAAGAGATTATTTTAATAATAAATTACAATACAAGTAATGGTAAACTAAACATGAGACCACACATAATAATACATGAATTAACCATGTAACTATTGCTCCTATAGAACATATATGTTCATGCTATATCCTATAATATGAATAGAATAGATGAATTTTACAATATTGTTATATAATAATGATATTGTATCTCGTGAACTTCATGACTGAAGTGCATAAAGAGAGGATATATGTGTGTGTTTAAATAATGTTAAAATATGAACAAGTATGTTAGTAGTTGAATAATATAGTTGTATATAAATACTATATAATAAATAATAAAATTCTATTTAATATTCTCCAAATGTAAATAATACGATGTATACTAATTGTGGATAATATTAACAACATAATTTAAACTATGAATCAAATTAAAGTAATTGAAGTAATTAAATAAATTATTATATATATATACTGATTATTATATATATTAAGTATACTTAATATATCCATATGCACATACTCGTTTACGTGAGCCATTAGAAAACATAATTCTAACATATATCGTACTTTATATATAAAACTGAGTATAAAACAATATATAACAGTACACAATTTTATAATACAATTTTAAAATGTTATACATCAAGTATACTTGATGCTAAGTATACATTATTATTGGTATTCAGATAGCGAGCAACAAGTACTGTGAGTGCGGCGACTTGTTGCTGGGTATATTATTCAAAATGGAACATGTTGAATTTGACGGTGACTTGTTATTAGAGCTCGGCGACTTGTTACTGAGATTGGTACCGAGAAAATTAGCTGTTCACATAGACTATGTGACATAGTGAGCATCAAGCACGGCGACTTGTTAATCGAAAATATAACTTTTCATAGATTTTAGGCGGCGATTTGTTACTGCACTTGATGCTAGATGTATGTACACGCTTTTATATAAGGTTGGAGGTAGATTGGGATTTTTATATTTATTATGTGTATATTAAGGACATGGTAGTTGGTTATTTGATTTATTTGGTTTGTTTGGTTTTTTTGTGTGAAGAATATTGGTTTTTTTATTTATTAAATAATTTGTATAAATACATTTTTATATTGAATGTTATTTTAAATAAATACTTCTATATAAAAATGATTATTATTAGATATGTCGTGTATATTATAATTAAAAATATTATAGTATACTTTATATATAAAGTATACAAGGATTCAGTAAATTATATCCAAATTATATTTATCTTTCGGCCAGGCTTGTTTATTAAATGAATACATTTATATAATATACATAATCTATATATATATATATAAATATATATACAGCATAGATTATATACTATTATTAATAATATGTATACCAGGGTTGTTGAATTTTGTTGTTTTTTTTTTACTTTTTTTAATTTTTTTTTTATTTGAATTTTTTGGTTTTTTTAAAAACTATAAAAACCAACAACACAGCTTTTTATAATTTTAAATTTATACTAACAAATAATTTATATAAAATTTATTATACATTTTCATTTTTCATGTTAGTTTATGAAATCAACTTTATGTACACTAATTTTGCTTATTTGTGAAGATAAGTTAAACAATATTTTAAAAAAATAACGAAGTTGATTGGTTTATTATTGATATCATACGATTTCGAGCAATGCTGGATCCAGATATTTTGTAATGGGTTAACCTTCCAGCAACATTATGGAGCAAGTTAATATTAGGGATACCCATTTAAGACCAGTAAACCAAAATTTGAAATTTGTTGGAAAATGTTTGTAATTTATTTATGAATATTGAAAATTATTGTAAATAATTTACAAATTTGCAAAATAATTGAAAATAATTTACGCAAATATACGAAAATGATTTTCGAAAATTTTACGAAAATTATTTGTAAATAAAACGAAAAGTTTGTAAACAAATTTGAAAATAAAACACGAAGTTTGCAAATCCTATATTAATATAAATTAATTAATATATTAAGATTATTAATTGATTTAGTTAAACGATGTTATAGCAAGTAACTACAATTATATAGGGATACCCAATATAATTTCCGGTAACTTGTATGAAATATAGTAAATTTATAGGGGATATCCCATTACAACGTGATAGAAAATGGTTTTTAAGTTACAATATTGCCTGCAATTTGCCGGAAATACTTGTAGTGTGATACCTCCTTAAGACAAATCTTTGATATTATATCTATAGAAATAATATCCATATTTTTATATAATATTGTAGAAATTATAATAATATTCTAAGTCTCTTCCGGATATGATAAGTTACTACTAAAGTTAAGATCAGCAAGAGGATAGGGATACATTTAATACAGAAGTATAGGACATGTTTATATATACTGAATTAAGGTTTAGTCAATAAAAAGAGACTTTACATACATAATATATGTAGATATCATCAATATATAATGTATGCTATATTTAGAATAGTAACTGATAGTTAAACATAAACTTAATTGAAATAAATATATATATGACTTATAACTAATATATTAATCGATAATCAGTAATTTAATAACTACTCGAGTTATAATTAAATAATAAAATACATATATATTAACCTAGGGGAAAGTAACCGAATACGGACAGTAACCTAATACGGATAGTGCCCGATTATGGACACTCTAGGTATCTCAGAAACCATAAATCCTACACAAAAATGTTTAATAAATAAAATATTCATAATTATATAAATAGTCTAAATAAGTATTTTTATTTTTTAATTATTCAAAATAATGCTGATATATCCAATTGGTTTTTTATTAAGTTTTTAAATTTATGAAAAAAAAGATCAACATATAACCTTCTCAAGAATATATAAATGTATCGATATAAAATATAACAATATATTATTAAAAACTAAATAATTCTAAAAATTAAATGTATAGGTGCTATATTAGTTATTAAATATTAATTAAGTTATAGGTATATATATATATTGGTCATATAAATCCCTAATACGGACACTCTAGATGTGTTAATACGGACACCCTATAACCAATCAGAGCGTAGAGTTTGAACTATTATGATTTTCATAAAAATCGCGTTATAATATTAATACCACCAATGAAGATACATTTTCTTATTTAGATACTTAATTTGTATTATTAATTAATAAAATAATTACTAATTAAATTATATTAAATTATTCATAAAATTAATTATAAATAATGTAATTGTAATTTATCTGATTGGTTCATAAATAATATATAGTTTATCTAGGGTGTCCGTATTATAACACAGGGTGTATAATACTCCCGTTATCTATTGAATAAAATGTTAAAAACACAATAATTATCTATAATCATACAATATTAATATATTGTAATTTGTGAATAAAAATATTGATTCATAAAATGTTTAGACAATTTATTGTTAAAGTGTACGACGTGCACTGTACGTGTTAGGTTACTTTTCCCTATAGTTGTTTATAAATCATGATATATTATGATAATTTAAACATACTTTTGTATAAGTATAATTTTCTAACTAATAAGTATATTAAGGACCACATATTTTGATATATCAACTGTAGTGTCGTCACGAAATTAAAGAGTAAAATATAAAATATAAATTTAATAATATTTATTGAAATCAAAGAATAAATTAATTTATAATGAAACCATTTAATATCTATTAACTATAATAGTATTACTTGTTCATTACTATATTACGTTATAGCTATTATAACTCAACATTTTAACTAAAGTATATATTATTATTACCATTATAAGGCAATATATAAACATATACACATTTTAATTTTTTTAAATTAAATACCGATAGTTTAAATTCGACTGAAATGTATTACAGTCAACTCCCGATAAGTTAGACTCGCAAGGGACCGGGAAAAGTGTCCGACTTAGCGAGTTGTCCGACTTATCCGATATTAAGAATATCATGCAAATAATACATGAATGCGCAGCGCGAGTTAAATGGTTACCGAATATTGGAATTATGCTACAATCAACAACATAAAATGTTGTATTCAATAATATTACTTACTAAAATTATAATATTCATTATTTAAAGTAAACATATCTGACAATTTATAAAAATTCCGACTTATCCAGTATAAAAATCATAAAAATGACTATAATATGTGTCCGACTTATAGAAAAGTCCGAATTATCCGACTTATCCGATTAATTTAACATGGAACTAGATACAAATCCAACCAAACCAACTAAATTTGTCCGACTTAGCGAGAAGTCCGACTTATCCGTAGTCCGACTTACCGAGAGTTGAATGTATATAGAATTGCAGCATACTATAAATATAGTAACTTTTATATTGTATATAATAGATATGATAATGCATATATGCAATATATTGTATTATAATATCTCAATTTTAAAAAGTATGTGTAAACTTTAATTTAATTAATACATTTTAATAAATAATTGTTACAAGTATATTTATTGTATTATTTATTAATAATTAATTGATTAGCAATTAGAGAATTAAGGAATAACATATTTATATATATTACAATTTAAAATTATTCCTATATGCACATATAAACTATGGGATTTTGAAAATAATGCATATCAAGTTTAAGGGCCGGAGAAACCTTCGCATTTTTTGTTGTTAAAAATGTTATATTACTATTTTAAAATATACAGATTTATTTTAAAATTGTATATAAATTTTAAATTAAAAGTATTTCAAAGTATTTCAAATCGAGTTTTTAAACATAGTCCTATAAACAATATTTGATAAAATGTGAAAAATATTTGTGTTCAGATATTCAGTTATGATACGTTTTATTTTCATTAATATAAATAATTATTTATAATATTAATATTTATCTATAGAGCTACATCCAGTTATCATGCAGAGAGTGGCGAATTACAATACAATTATATATAATAAAATATATAAATACTATAAATTTATTATTATTTATTCAAAATAATATTGATAAAAACTTTAGAAGGCTATATCTCAGAACTTTTTTTTTGATTTGTTATTCAAACTACTACTACTTTTGTCCAATTGCTTCAATTATTATAAAAAATGTCTGAGTATATATATATATATGATATTATTGATAATAAAATATCATATTACAAATATCATAATTTTATTTTTATTATAAATTATAAATATTATAAAAAAAGTTGATGAAAAAAATTAAAAAAAAATACAAAAATAAAATATTGGTGGTAACCGATAACTTTTAGATGGTTATATGTTTAGATATAGGATAGGTTTTATATATATGATATTTAGCTAACTATAGGTAAACAATTAGGTGAGTATATGAATTTTTGTAAAAGTAGTAGTATTTTTAGTGACCCTCATTTTCCTTATCTTATACATGTAAACTCGACAAGTTTACCCAGGCTCTTAAGTACACCTGGGAACTCCCCTGTTGAACTAATAACATAAAATTGTCTATGGATTGCACATTATTTATTATAATTGTATGACAGTGAATGAAATATAATAGGAGATTGGGGACAAAGGGTTATATATATTGGTTATACCTACTTAATGTAATACACATATATGCATTATATATTGTTATTGTTATTGTTATTTTATTTTGGTGGAGTACTTTCATCGTATCCAGGAACTTAGATGGCGTTTTCACTTATAATAATATATGGCTATAATGTCCCTTCGAAGCCGCTCTCTAGTTAAGGCATACATGGCTTTAACAAGAGCCGGTCATTATTTCTACACAATTATATAAGATCACTTCAAAATATTATTATAAGACGTATTTTAATGATGCGGACGAGGCTCGAAATCGCGACGCGTGAAACGCGTGTTCCGCCTCCTACTGTTTGTGTCTCTGACGCTTTATAAAGCTATATCCAACTGAGCCACATAGGCAGTTATATATATACGAACGAAGTGACTTCTATTTAGTGCACCGAGGTACAATACTATATAAATATATACAGTATATACAGTATATATATATATATATATATATATATATATATATATATACGGTGCACTAAATATAATTTACTTCGTTCGTATATATAATAATATATTATATAAACGATATATATATATATATATATATATTATATATAATATAAATATATAAATAATATATATATATATATATATATCTTTACAGATACTACAATGTATTATTAGTGTTAAAATATGAATATGTATATGTATAAAATATATAAATGTATATAGTATATACTATATACACATATTTTCAAAATATAGTATACCTATCTATATATAAAATAATATATATTCTATAGAATACTATATATATAGTAACAAAAAATGCCAATGTATGCATATTTGAAATGGTGCGTATATGCACATACATGTATGTAATACACACTGTGCATGATGCGTATGGTATACCGTACTATAGCATATATACGCCGTTGGGCAGATATACCTGTGCTCGGTATAAACTACATAAATAATTCATAAATTATTTTTTCCGATTAAGATTATATTTAGGTATCCATGTATTATTGTTACATTATTTATTACGTATAAATGTGTATATATTTTATATGTGTATACATGTATACTTGTTTAAATGTGAATACCAGTGAAAATGTATTTATTTATAAATGTGTGTAATTATTTTTATTAGTGTGTGTAATTGTGTGTTTGTGTATATAAAGTAATATTATGCAATATAAACTTTAGATTATATATATATATATATATATATAATTACATATAGTTAATTAACTATATATATATTATAAAAAGTAGAAATTTAAATAATGTATAGATAGTTTAAACTATAAATAAAAATATAAGTTTACTAAATATTAATGTTTTCTTGTTATATCTTTATGAAGCTATTATTTTACCAAATTTTATAAATAGGATAAATGCATATGTTATATATATATATATATATATTATATATAAATTACGTATACGTAATAGTATATTTGAATTTACGTACAATATAGAAGACTATACATAGTATATTATATAGGGAATTATTATTTACATATTCTTCATTCAAAACCTTCTAAATTATTTATCTAAATTATATATATAACTTAACTTTATATAATAATTTTGTAATCTATATATAGATTATATAGAATACATTTATATCTTAAAATATGTTAATAAAATATATTTACAATATTAACATATATATATATATAAGATTATTCTGTTTAAATCATTTATTTCAAATATATACCTTAGTAGAACCAACATGCGAACAAGTAAGGTAGCATATAATAACGTGTATCGTATACGAAATAGCGCGCCATTGATGTTTTATATGACAATGTTAATAATTTAACAATTCAATTACGTAAATCTTATCATTCACTTTATCAACGGATACGAATTTGTAATTCGTTAATTGTTCAACTTTATTATTATTGTATAATATGAAATTATACACTATTTACCTTATGGTATACATCTTTATTTAGAAAATACTTTAGATTTAGTTTATTATAGGTGTGTATTACCTATGTATACTCTATTGACTTATGTTATGCATGTCTGATTTAAATTAAAATAAATAATATATATGTATAGAGCTGCCGAGCAAGCTCGACATTGTAAGGTAAGGTATATATATATATATAGATATTATTTCAGGTTTAAGTGTATACGCTTATATGATATTCTAAACTCACAAGAATATTATAATAATATACAAATATGAACATATACACAATCATACATACACGCACACACACACACACACACACACACACATATATATATATATATATATATATATATATATATATATATATATATATATATATATATATATATATATAGTTTATATAATATATATATACAAGATACAATCTCACATAATGAGATTATGCAACATCTGGAATTCTTCAAGTCCATTTGTTCGATATAAAAAATGATGGAATCGTACGCAGAATCACATGAACTCGTGAGTTTACGTATCTAAATAATGAACGTATGGGGTGAGATCTATGGGAGGTATATTATATCAGTGGTATCAGTAGTAGATATCACTGCACAATAACCACTTCGCTATGCACACGTCCTGCACATTGATAGAGTATCAAACTAATTATGTAGTTTTTGTATGTAATATAAGCTCATAGGTTTCCTATAGTAGTATGAATGAGCATTTTAAATAATTAGCTTCCTTACTCTAACCTCGCGGCTATATTTAAAACACGTGTAAACTATATTATTCCTTAAAGTTAGCATTGATAACATAATAACATATTTATTTAATTAATATATTTTATTAATTTTGCGATACTATAATATATATTTGAACTGAAAATGAATATTAATAATAATATGTCTAAATAACATAATGAGTAGCCCATAGGTAGCATATAGTATATATATATATATATATATATATATATATATATATTATATATTATAAAGAATAATGATATATATATATATCCTTAATTTATATAAACAATTAATATTCATTTTAATAAAAGTTGGTAGTTGTACAATGTGTATTGATTACAAATTAATTTGCATCAAATGACGTATACGTTAATAGTATTAAAATATGGCCAGTAAATAACCATATTGATACAGGCTTGATCTATTTTTGTTATTATAAAATACAAACTATAGTCATATATGATTTATAGTTTATATTGTGTGATTAGGGGCATATGTATCTATCTAAGTTGTGTGTATGTATACCTTATATATTTTAATTTTGAAATGTATATAATATAATGTATATATTATACATTGTATAAATAAACCATATTATATATGATTATCAAGTAGGTAAGTACTTCTATAGTATAGTATACTATAGTGTAATATATATTATATAGCATTAAAATACGTTATTTCATATAACTCATTTGGATTATAGAATAAATATTTGTATTTTATCTAATAATTGTAATAATATTAATTTTTATTTAAACATATAAATTAAATATATTTTTTCAATAAATTATTATAAGCCAATTAATATCAACTGAAGTGAATAAATGAACCCGAAGTTTCACTAAATATTGGGGAAGGCCTATCTATCTAATTATATATCTATGCAAATAACGATGAATGTGAAAGAAATACTAATAATAGTACTATATGTTTTATATGACATTTGTAATTAGTGTAATACTATGGCAATGAATAATGTAACTAATTTAAATTGTTGATGTAATTATATTTACAAGAATAAACTGGGGGTTCGGAAATTGGATACATTTGCCTAATACCGCTCCCTTACAATATTACCGACCCCCTAAAATAATCGTGGTAAAAATAATTGTAGTATTATAATATCCCATCAAAATAATAGATATACATACATATAATTAATTGGAACATTCATGACATTTATTTATTATTGAATTTATGTTTTAATATTATTTAAATTTAAATTTAAACTTAATAGTAATTATATTAAAATAGTGTATATTATTATTTAATATTTATTTATTAATCAGTATGTATATGATCAACTGAAATCATGAATCCTAAATATATATAAATGATACACAAACAACTTACGACATACTTTAAAGTAAAATATGTATCTATTTTGATTGGATAATATAACTAACATGGGGTCGGTATTAGTGTTATTTAAGGGGTCGATAATAGTAAAAGCATGTGGGTTGCTATAATTAATATATATTGGTTAATAGTTATTAAAATTAAATTATTTTTATAATTGTAATTAATATTTAATTGATTTACAATATTATGCATAGAATTACGTTTTATTGTACTTAATAATGTATTTTCAATTATTAAAAAAAATGTATCATTCAAATATTTAAAAAGTAAAACCATATTATTACACTTGATCAAATAACAATTGTATGATTGAATTTGTTGATAATCAATATACTTATTCATATTTACCATTAAATTACTAATATTTTAGGTATATATAATTTTTTGATATTTCTTATAGTTATTGAGATACGAGGGGGTAGGGTATTAGGAGGGGTCGGTAATAGGGGGCTTACCACTACTAGATATAACCCTATAGCTAGTATAAACCCAGCACCATGATATAGATAATATTATACCTATATTCTTTTTACATTATGGATGCTATTATTGGATTCGAATATTTTCATCCATAGTTTACATTACTAGGATTGTATATATATATATAATACATATAATAACATAATATGTGCATCTATTTTGTATAACATTTTATTTTAGTTAAACATTGTCAAATATTACTATAATATAAGTGAATTAACTAATATATTTAATGGATTTCGTTATATATATATTTACATATATAACATCATATATGAATATTCCAAAATGTTAATTACAATTTTCTCGGTGAAGTATATTAATCTATCTGATTGATTGATTTAATATTGTAATATATTTATTGGTAGATATGCCTGTTATGTGAATAATATTATGTATATGCATTTTTACAAATAAACACAAATACACACACATATATGGGTGTATATACATATACATGCGTAGTACAAAATAGTTATATTATAATAATCCTCTATTGTACTATATATTATATGTATATGTATGTTTATGTGTATCATGTTTATTAAATATATACATTTATATATATAACAATATATTAATGTTTGTTATATATATATATATATATATATATATATATATATATATATATATATATATATATATATATGTGTGTGTATATATATATATATTGATAATCAATATAAAATATTCAATTAAGTGCATATTAAAAAGGGAAAATTCCCATTAAGTAAAGTATTACATGATGCATGTGTAAATATTATAATGTAATAAATCAAATTAATGAATGTAAAATTATATATATATATTATACTTGAATGTTACAACTTCAATTGCCAAATAATAACATATCAAAAATAACCATCACATTAAGGTAAATATGGGTAATGTGGCTACTTTTAGATAATGTTGTATAACTTTATAAATATTAGTTATAATTCGATAACTCCTTAAATATAAATACATTTTATGATATTAAAGAGGACTGCAGAATAATTTGTTTCATATTAGCGTATATTATTGAAATTATTAAGGTGGCCACCATTTGCTGATAATATGGCCAGGCATTTATCCACTAAATGGCGTTACTTTATATCAAGTTTAGTCGAATAATATCAAATCAAGTATAATATTAAATAACACACGGAAATAGGATACATTATTGATTTTTAGTTTAATTTTATAAAATACTATATTCATTAATAGTATACCATTACACTTTTACTTATCGTGTTATTAATATGGAAACGCATTGTTATCAGTAAATGACTGTATGTCATAACATTATAAAATAGTAATAGTAAATATAACTAATTTATATTATCTGATTTATATATATATATATATATATATATATATATATATATAAATATATATAATTATATAGAATTATTTATATACACCATGTTATATATATATATATTCTTATTTTAAATATATTACACTATATATATTAAAATTATATCATATAGAAAAATAAATACTTATTTATATAATTACATAATATAAGATATAAAAAAGTTAAAATGTAATATACAAATATGCCACTAAATAACTATAAATGAAATATATAAATACGATTATAAAGCACAGTTAAATTTAAATAATTTAAATTAATTAAATTAAATTTATTAAATTCTTTAGAAAATCGATATTGATAATATGATATAATAAAATGATACAATAAAATGTATTATATAATTTATTTACAGGAAATTGATTTAATTTTAAAAAATAGTTTAATATATTTCAGGATACATATATTAATATATATAATAGGTACATTTAAAAGTTTATATTACGATTATAATATATATATGGAAATATATTTGTATAGTTAGGATATAATAGATGTTGATTCAGTCAACGTTTTCATATAATGACGCACGCAATCTTATCAATATATACATTTTTTATTTCATATTATATCTTTAATATAGTTGGCTTAAATCATCGTGAAGTGGCCACATTACCCGCTTCTAGGTATCACGCTATATACACCATATAATAATGAATATTATTCACTAAAATAAATGGATTACACACTTTGTTGTAATTAAATAGTTCTTTAATGTGCAACTTTAATTTTCAATTTATATTATATATTAGTAATTTAATATATATTTTACTAAACTTTTATTTCAATTTTTTAAAAGTAAATCGATTTTTTTAAATTTTATACATAATTTTTATTGTTAATTGATATCCGATATATTTTTTCTTATTTGAACAATACTACCAATGCGCATATTTCATGTATACATTTGTTTGATTGGACTTATAGTTTATGAGATACGCCATCTGGCCACATTACCCATCTTTTCCCTAGATCTATTTAGTATTTTAGATATATATATATTAGCATATGCTAATAAAATATTAATATAATTTACTTAGATAAAATAATTAAAAATAATATACGAAATATAGAAATTTAATTATTATTTCTATTATATAGGATATATTTAATATTAAAATAGACACATTCATTAATGAAATATATTAATTAATAGCGTATATTGTTAATATATCATATATATTAAAAATATATATACATACACAATGTGTAGTACATATATATATTATAATAATAACTATAATATGTGTATACGTAAGTATTAATATTAATTAACCATTTCATTTAATTATTTTAGTATTGATTTATTATTATAATACTATATTATAAACTAACATTTTTATTGACAGCTTATTTAGAAGTGGAAAGATTCAATAAATAAGTTATTAAATATACCAGATATATGAAAATAAAAGAAATTAGTGAAGATTGAATTTTCAAAAAAAATATAATTTCAAAATAAGGTAAGAATCAATATAATCTATATAAATATATTAAACTATATTATTTATAAGATTTAATAAAAAAAAATTATTTCTTGGTAAAATATAATTACATCATTATTTTGATAAGAAAATCAAAATAATGATGTAATTATATTTATATAATTATAATAACATTACATAATATATATATATATATATAATATATATACTATATAGTATATAGTATACTATAGAATATTATATAAAATTTTTTATAATATAGTACTAAAGTACTCTATAGCATATATATGTATACACTGCAGTGTATTACTATTATAATAGTACTATAGTTATATTAATGTATTAAAATATTAAATCATATCAATTATGATATGGGTTAGTTATATAATATTTATATATAATCAAGTTTATTTTGTAGAAATATATAATATAACTTATCCAATAAACCAATACAGTTATTATTTAAGTTAATCATTGGTTATTGATTTTCGTTTTATATGAAATAAATTTAATTTGAAATATGATAATTTAATTGTTATATAACTTTCGTTCTAGATTATTAATGATTTATATATGTTGAAATTGTAATGAAACTTATATTTAATGTAGTACAATTGAAATTCACAAATTATTTATAAATAAAAATACATACATTTTAACATATATGTTGATATATATATATATCGATAATATAAAATAAACTTCAGAGGCATTCATAATATATATATATACGAATGAATAAATTAAATCAGTTTATAGACAAAGTCTATGTAAGGAGGATCAGTAAAATCGATAAGCTTATAATATATATATATATATATATTAGAAAATATAATAATAGTATATATATATATATACTAATTAGTATTACTAATAAATATATTAAATTATATAGTATTAATGATAATAATGGTTATAATTAAGGTTTTCACCAATATAATAATTTGTATTACAAAATTAAATTAAATAAATAACTGTATTGTCAAAATTACTTATATAATCATTTATATAGTATTTCATGTAAAAATTATATCTCGATATTCTATTTATGACCTTTATTATAGCTAGTATACAAATTAACTATAACATATTATACACAAATATATAGGTATATGTTTTAATTGTATATAATTATATATATATATGTGTGTATATATGTATCTATGTGTGTGTCTATGTGTGTGTCTGTGTTTTTTTTGTATTACATATGTATAGGTATATTATTATTTATATTTTTATCTAATATTAATGGAAATATTGCATCCTATTTTAAAATCTGATTTTATCTGTATTTTGATTTTGACCATTATTACTCTTCTAAAATCAGCATAATTATTTTAATATTCGTTATGTGTTGTTGGAAATGTTTTATTATGTAGATAATATACATATTTTATTTCTGATATTTTATATATTTATATTCTAATTAATTTAAATTCATTCGTAACTTAAATTAAAAAAATTAAAAAAGTAATATTAACGTAACTTAACAAATAAAATAATATTAAAGTAATTTGCTCATATTTATTTCAAATTATAATTTATAAAACTAACTATAAAGTGGGATATCCCCTTTAGAGAAATGATTATAATCTTTTTTGTTATAACAAAAAAGTTATATGATATTGCATAGATTTATTTATATAACTGTTTAATATTACTATATATATTATCATATATATATATATATATATATATATATCAATGTCATCAAATAAGTCATCTGAATTCCAATGTCCAATATATTTATATGATTAAACAACATTTAGATGTTTATTACCTATTTATAATTTAACAGGATAATTATAAGATTTATCACAAATTTAAATTGGTAAAATAACCGATATGTGGTTATGGTTAAAAAACTCTTCACAACAATTTATTATCAACACAGACGATTGAGTGATGGTGAAAATAATTCTGTAACATCTGCATAACAGAGATTATTTATGATATTACCATTTAACCGGTATTTATTTTATTTTATTTCTTAATCAATAGATTAGTATATAAATTAAATAATAATTGTCAGATAATGCCACCTTGACGTACAATGCTCGTCGAACACGCTTTGTAACAGGAAAGCTATCCGATGAATTATCGTGATAATTATATGTATTATATAATTTAAGGTGCACCATTTAATATAAATCCTTTAATTTCTATAGGTCCTACAAGTATTTATAAAGGAATATTATTATATTTTAATCTTTTAAATAAAATATTGTGATTAATGTTATCAATATCTTTAGATGCATCTAAAAATGCTACGAAAATAGTTTGGTTATTATTATTATAATATATGACTATATATAGTCTGTTAAATATTATTATAGGGAAAAACACACATTTTAGTACCAAGATTAATTAAAAAGCCAAATTGATTATCTAGAGTAATTAATAATTAAGATATTCTATTATATATCACCTTTTCAATTATCTTACAAATAACATTATATATATATATAAATATAGGCCGATAAGTAGTAAAACCATTCGACCTTTTATTTTTATTTGTGTATATTCGTTAAATATAAGATAAAAGTAGTTTCTTCGGGAAATACAAATGCCGCAATATATTATTAATTAGTAGCACTAATTTACACTTTCAATTAAAAAACTATGTGAGTGTTAAATATATTCTATAGATATTCCATCAGGGCCTATATAGGTTTACATCATTTCATTGAATCAATTATAGATGAAATTTCAGTAGAATTAGTATACTCAAGTTTATTAACATTAATATTATTGTACGGATAAGTCTATATATATCATGATACTGCAGTAGTTTTTTTAAACATATTATTAAAATAATTAAACTATAAATTAGTAATATCAACTATAATTACCTTGTTCATTTTTAATGTTATTTAGAGTGGAAGAGTTGTTTTTCTTTAGATTATTTGAAATCACCTTCCAAAAATTATTACGATATTTAATTAATGTTATGGCAATCTTATTAGATTATGATTGATTATATCTCAATATACTACGTCGCAATTCGTATTTAAATTTTTTTCTCAAAGTAACTATATTATCATAGCATCTTCCAGTCAAGGGTTTATTATTATAATTCCTGGTTAAGTAATATATGATCTAGCAATAACACATTCATCATGTATATTATTATTACACATCATACCTGCATATATACATTTATTAGATACTGAATATATATATATATATATGAATATTTTTTTTTTGAATGAAGATATATATATATATATATATCTAGAATAATATACAATTATACTCAATACATAATTATATAAGTAATCCGAAGAATTATTAAACGATAAAAAGATTATATATATTAATTTAAACTTAAACTAATTAGTATCAATATTATATATCAACAGTTGTTTCTTATCAACTCTATTCCATTGAATTTTGATTGAATTATACCAATATTATAGCTAATTGAATGATAGTAAATATATATATATATAATAAATATATATATATATATATATATTAATAAAAATCTATCATATAATAGATTTAAATATTAAACTAATATATAAAAAATTAAGTCATATATTCATAAAAGGTTTAATTAGTTAACGTATTATATATATGTGTAATTTTCCCTATATTATAAATTCGCGAAGATGCGCCTTACTTACTGCTTATTTAAAATATGAACATATCTATTAATAGAGTATACCTAATAATGTATAGTTTTATATTAGTATATATATCTATAGGTTATTGCTTAAATGATATTAGTATTTAGTTAATTTAATATACCAAATATGTACTATGGTATGCATGCATATATTTATTGAATTTTTAATTATATCTTATTACAGAAATACGTGTAACAATATCGATAATCAATTATGGATCATCAAACACCATCTCTAAATATATTGCGATGAGAGAATATAAAGAATAATTTTTATAATTAATTAAAGAATATCTATTTATTATTAAAATACTCAATATACAAATTTCGATTCAATTAATAATTTCTTAATTATATGTATATAACATTATATATGTAATCTCTATACATACATACATACACATACACACACATATATATATATGATTGGGTTAATTCTCGTATAAAAAAACAAATACATTTGTTTATTAACTTCTCCATTATTTCATTCTTTACAACATGAAATAATAAATCTGATTTATTTATATATATATATATATATATATAATTCGATGTTTTCGAATAAACTATTATAGACCAGTATTATCATATATTGTCTAGATAAAAACAAGTGTATCTGATATAACTTGTAATCTATAATATCTAATCTAAACGGTATCGATGACGGCGATAGCGATTATCATAGCTAAGCGTACAGTAGGCCCGAGGAGGAGCCCGGTGTACTGTGTGAAGCCCGCTCTACTAAATACTCCGTAGAGGTGTATTCGCCTCCTCACTTGTAACGCCCACGTGTGATGCCTACGTACCTAGATAGCAGCCAGCCATCGTGTAGTCTAGTACTGCTTTTTTATAAGGCGTACAGCACCATCTACTAGGATCAATGGTCTAGGCGCTCTCTCTCTCGCATGAAATATTAACATATACGATTCGAACGAGAAAGAGCGATAGAAGGCGAGAGATATCTGAGTACCGACGACGCTAGGATCGCATCTGTCGGATCGCGAATCCCTAGTGACTAAAGTTGGCGGCGGCATTCGTTCTATCTCGTTGATTCTCACGCTCTCTCGTCCATTTGTTCTCTCTTTCTCAGTTATATCCCTTCCCCTCGATATCATTCCTTCTCGCGTGCGGTATACATCGCTATGTCCTTCTCGTGAACGTGACCAGCACACTAAACCAATCGGTTTAAATACCGCTTTAATGTCTATTGTTCCTATTATTTCTATTGTTCCCTTACTTCCTGCGTCGACCTATTCCTTTATTATCGATTTTCTTTTTTTTCGTACTCTAAATTTATATTCACGAATTAAAATGATATTCATAATATATCTATAATTATTTGATTATATATAGATATAAATTACAAATGGTTATAGTATACAATCATATATAATACAGTTATTATGTATGATCAAATGTAATTAAGTATTCAATTCATTCCATATGTCATTAATGTTTAAATTATGTCTATTAATATATTTATAAATATATATATATATATATATATATATATATATATTCATTATTAACTTTATTATTAGAACATTATCTAACTAATATAAAGAAATATTATTTAGAATATTAATACAACTTAAATATTAAATTAATTATTCACATATATATAACCGAATGTTCTAAATTTATTTTAATTATAAATATAATACAATTGTATACACTATATATATATTAATAAATATATCATTACAATATTACTATATCTTTCATAAAATAGTAGCCTATATAATTTAAATAATATATTATATAGTCAAAAATAAGTATGCATTTAAAACAAGGGTATGACGTGTAGCACACGTCGTGTGCTCTATATTTATTTATGATAACTTTTTATAATCCTAACTAGATAATTATAATGGTTTACTTACTCATTTATAGTTTCAATGATATCAAAGATACCAGAGATATTTATTGATTAGTAAAATAAAAATGTATTATTTATTTTAAAATGTATATCGATAGATCTATTTATAAATATATTATTAAAATAAGAATATATTTATAAATTATCTTCGAATTGAATGATATTTTTTGATATTATTTATGTCGACATTATAAATAATATAATGTTTACACATAATCGTATTTCTTTATATTACGATTTTAATATTATTAAAATCGTGTATTTACATAGATTTGTATATAAAATGTATATATGTACTACTAGATTTGACCATAATGTAATATGAAAAAATGTCTTTAAATATACGTTAGCAGACGGCAGCTCCTTGCTAACATATATTAATATCAAAATAAATTATGTATGATTTATTTTCGTATTTATAGTATAAAGTTTATAATACTATAAACTATATATAGAACCAAATTAATAAGATTAATTAATTAATAAGATAATTATCATCTAATTTATACTATATATATTCATAAGTATATACATGTATAATATATATTGTATATACATATATACACAGTCATACATATAAACACACACATATAAACAACTACAAAATGTGATCATACTCTCTCATATATATATAACATACATATAACTATGTATGTTATAATATTTAACTTTACTTTATTTTAAATCTATGTTTATTTGTTTATTTTCTACATAGTATTATTTAATATATTATAAATAATTAGCATTGTGTATATATCATATATTTATATTATTTAACATATTATAAATAATTAGAATTGTGTATATATCATATATTTATATTATTTACATTTTTAATAGTCATTGGTGAATTACACCAATTTCAGATTTAACCCAATACCCAAAACCCACAGAGCTATAGTTCTCTATAGAGAGAATACTCTATGAAATCTCTCTAGCTATATTCCAATACCCAAGGCACAATACAAAAGCTTTAAAATATTATTAAATAAAATTGTTTGTAAAGATAGTAGATTTGTATTTTAAAACAATAAATCTATGGTAGAAATATTTTGCAATCGATAATTCTAAATAAACACGTCTGCTACTTTTCATAACTTACAATAACAATAATACAAAATATACTACTAACATTTATTCATATAATGTATATATATATATATAATTATATAAAATGTTTATACACTTTGTAATAATATAGAATGTAGGCACCTAAATCTAATAATTAGATAGAATTTATACTACAATGTTAGTATTTTTGTTGAATATATCATATTAAAATGTATTATAATATATTACAATACATTGTAATATATAATATATTATTATTCATAGATATTAGTTATTATGTAGTTATACCTATGTATATAATAACTATATACAAGTATGCTTATATGATATACATTGGAAAAGTAAGTTTGCACTGAAATTCATAATACATATATGTTATGTTATATAGGGGAGAGTGCTCTAATATCGACATGCACGTAATATCGACAACCTAGAGATCTCCTAAAATATAATTCCAATCAAAAAATAATTAATGTATATCAATTTTAATCAATATAATTATAATTCATATAAGTATAATTTTTTTTTTAATATTTATATTTTTTTAATTATTAACAAAAAACTGATTTTTTCGTTACAAGTCTAAATTTATGAAATTTTTGAAGTACAATATCGATTCTCAATCATTTGAAAATTTATATATTTTAAATATTTTAAATACATCGTATAGATATAATTATATTTTACAATATATATTTTCCATTGTATTTGTATTTTTCATAATGTATTACAAAGTTATTGACGTTTACCTAAGCAACATACATTTTAATAATACCGACACCCTAATTACACATAATATCGACACCCTTTAACCAATCGGCGTTATTTGTTTATAATATGCGTGCGTTATGATAATATTCATAAATTAATAGACATACCTAATAATATACACATATACGTGGAATTGATTCTACTTGGAATTAAATAGTCTTTCAGAAACTATATAAAACTCCTATGTATGTACAATATTCGCATTATGTAATTTAAAACTTAATATTTATAATATAATATAAAATATTAAATATTTTCGAAAATTAATTATAGGAAAACAACGTATGAATTGCGCGTGTTAACTAAAAGTAACGCGCATTTAATTCTGATTAGATAGTGGATATTAAATAATATATGGTATATCTAAATATCGATATATTTAGGGTGTCGATATTATGTGCTAGAGTGTCGGTATTCGAGGCAATGCCTGTAATATCAACACCACTGTTATCTCAGAGTTAAACAAACTAAATTAAATTTTAAAATAGCTAGTATATGTATATACTACTTAATACTTACAAATAAAATTTGGAAATATTTAATTGAGAAATAATAAAGTTATGGTGATGTATTGTTAGGGTATCGGTATTCGAGTACTCTCCCCTACCTATATTTAGATTTTATTTTCTAAGAAAAATTATTTTAACTACTTAACTACTTAACTCTATAAACTACCACATAAAAACTATATAAATATTGAATATATTAATATATATTTTCTTTATTGTGATAGATAATGAATACAATATTTATTTTTTAAATATATGATTTATGAAATTATTTATAATTATTTGTTTAGTAGAATTAACATTGTTAAACTAATTAATAAATATATTTGATTATATATATACGTTAGCACTTTAAAAATGTAAAGTACTCCAAATTTAAATTAGTTTTAAATTTTAGTAATATTTAATTCGGATTTAAATCAGTAGGATCCTTATATTATTGATTATTATAATTGTATTTTATTGAATTTTATTGAATCTTATTTCACATTCAAAAATCATTTGCAAACTTCGCAAATAAGTTTCAATTATTTACCTTCATTTTTCGAAAATCGTTTGCAAACTTGACACATAATTTTCAGAATTTAATAAATATTTAATCAACACATTTACAAATCAAAAATAAAGTATCTGGAGAATATAATAATAAAAGATATGGCTATATATATAAGCCTAGAATACATATATTAATGTATAAAATAAATATGTTGTATTTCATTGAATGAATCATAAATTTAACTGCATAAATAGTGGTTTATTAATTGGTATGTGTAGACCTATCCTCTATTAGTTGTGATTGAATAACTATTAATAATGATGTTAAGTATAAAATATGTATATAAATTAATAAATTAATAAAAATTAATTTTAAAATAGAAACATTTTATATATTTTATATTTAGTTCGTTAATCATAAATAAATATAGAAAGTAAATATTTATTTAAATTTAAACATTTATCTGCAATAAAATGTATATTAATTAATTTATATTAATATAGAATTTTACAACTTCGTGTTTTATTTTCAAAAAAAATTATAAAATTTGCGTTTGATTCGCAAATGATTTTCGTACAATTTTCGAAAATCATTTTCGTATTATTTTCGTAATTTATTTTTAAATACTTTGCAAACTTCGTGTTTTATTTTCAAAAAATTACAAAAATGTTCGTACAAATTTCAAATTTGGGCTTACTGGGAACTGTATAACTGCATTAAGTAAAAAAATATACTAAATTAATACTAATTAAAAGTAATATAAATAATGAAATGCGTATGAATTATAATTTATAATTTATAATAGATACGTAAATCTTATAGAATTAAAAAAATATGCAAAATATAAAGTGTAATATAATATAAATATATAATATATATAATTATAAATTAAACATGCAATTGAATAATTAGCTCACAAATATTATATAAGAATTATTATTTAATTAGGATAATTATTCATGTATTATCATATATATTAAGTCAATTTCTAATGATTATATTAACTTAAAAATATAATATATATTATATATGACATATATGTCATAATATACAGCTACCTTATATATTGATATTACAATTTTAAAAGTGAATATATGCTTTCTTACATAAATGTATAAACTAAAATTTACCATAAATATATAATTAACATGTCACATGATGACATATATCTTATGTATACACGACGTGTATTACACGTACACATACTTATATCACACATAAAGTAATTATTAGTTTTAGTATTGGGAATAAGTTGTACAATATATATATATATATATATATATATATATATATATATTGTACATATATACATCTATGTTCAATGAATAATAAATTACATAAAATCCATAATATTCTCAAAATATCCACGTTTAGAATATAAATTACATGTAATATAGTCTTATATATATTATATTATATACTCCATGTTTTGTTCACATATATATAATTATACATGTAGGCCCTATATTGTAGGGGCTTCATAAAAAGGGATGGGATGGGCATGAACCCCCCCCCCCCCCCAATTTTAAAAGTGGGGGGATATAATATATAATACCCCCCACGACGTGGGCCCACGTTTAAGATCTACAAATTATGTTATTCTTTATGAAAATTATATTTATGCTATTTATAGTGTTAGTAGTATAATTATATGCAACACGGATTTGTATTGTACAACCCAATACAAGTTAATCATATTAAACCCTCTATAGAATATATTTTCACTTACTTTTTCTACTTAAATTATTACTCTTTATTACAATTTTATAAAGTTAAATATTTTACTAGTATATATTTTAAGACATTTTAATATTATACAATTATTTTATTAACTTATTTTATTATTTACTTTAATGTACTGAATTGAAATATGGTTATAACTTATATAGGTTCATGAACAGTGTTTTATTATTTTTATTAATTTATATATATATATATATATATATATATATATATATATATGTCTTCTATTTTATTGTTTCATTTACTAATTATATTACAACGAATGCTAATACATGTATAATGATTATTATATTATTAATTTGACTAATATTTGTATTCTGTACATGAACATATTGGAGGTATCGACCAAATATAGCCTAGTTTTTCACTGATCCTTCTTATACGTATGATATACATATATGTATGTCGGAAGTCTATAAACTGATTTCATTCGTATATATAATATATATTTCATTCATAAGTATATTGATGTACACATATGATGTATTTATACGCATATATGCATATATATAGGTATATTTGCATTTTAATATATCAATAAATAATGTATTTTCATATATGTGTTAATTAAGTGCGCCTAATAGCGTTATTATTATTGATATTAATAATAATATTCTATATGATATAATATATTAATAATTATATACAAACTATAAATATATATATATACCATTGTTTACATTAATTAAGTGTATAACTAATAATAACTAATACTTTAATTAAATTAATTAAATATTTGCATTTGTATGAATACTATTTAGTATTTATATTTTATATAATGTTAATATATTTACAATAAATACAATTAATATTTGCTTTATATATAAGTATTAATTACAATGTATCTGCAAATGTCTACCATATAATATATGTTATATATTACATGGTATTGGCATTCACAAACATAAGCGGGAGTATATTCAAGTACCATATAATTGCTATGGTATCAATATACACTCATGGATATGATATATAAATAAATATATTGCAAACTATAGAGCAATGGCTATAATGTCCTCGGGCAAGTGTATGTGTCCTTGTTGTAGTAAGTAAAATATAGAATGTAAAAGCTATATGGCCCATTTTTCAGTATATAATTATAAATGTAATATATTACATGTATACATATTAAATCACATTATATACATCATATCCATAATACATTTTTAGAATTTTCTGTTGTACAATAAAAGTATTTAATATGTAGGAACCTACAAGGAACCTCATTGATATTTCTGTGGACTCATATATATGTATATATATATATATATATACGTACTACTTACTATTTAACACGACTGGATCACTCTACTACAACATATCTTAAATCATCTCGTATGTGGCTACCCTTCTCCCTCAGGTGTAAATTACGTATACTATCTATAATACATAAATCAATATATTGTTTCACCCCTAGCTATATCTCTGATATAATTAAAAAACGTACTATATTATCTTCTCTTCGTTACCAAAATGCTCCTCTACCTATTTCCTATAACTCTAGTAAAACTTCCCTAAATTCTAGAGCTTTTAAAAATTCCGGTCCAACCCTATGGAATTCCCTTCCTTCTACCATGAAATAATACAATATTTATATTACTTATGAATGTATTATACATCCTATATTAAGTATATACAATGGTTAATACAAAATACAATTAAATATAATTTATTTTTGAATTATATTACTGTTTTGTTACTAAATGTACTGATAACTCATCTTATATATAATATATATAATTATAATTACATTGAGAATATAGCCAAACTGACTCTGAAATATCAATTAACTAGGTTGACACACTATAAGCTATAGTCTAAAGTTAACCATTGGAATTACTAAGCACGATATATCTATGTATGATGCATGATACGTATACCTAATGTAATGATTCCTATATTATGTATTCCTTATCCACATATTGTTATCCACAGTATACTGTTTGTGTGAATGACGCATTAGCCAACTGATCCACACAGGCAGTTATGGACTATCATATATATATATATATATATATATATATATATATATATATATATATATATATATTATATATATATATTTATTTATTTATTTTATTAGAATCAGACATGCATAACAGAGGTCCATAGATTATACAATAATTAAGACGAACAACAATTAAACGAAATGAAATCTAAAGTATTATCTAAATACAGATTTATACCATAAGGTAAATAGTTGCGAAATGCACAATACATTATAATAATACAATTGAACAATTAGGGAATTACGAAAATGTCGTATCCGTTGATAAAGTGAATTATAAAATGTACGTAATGTAATTGTTATATTATTAAAATTATCATATAAACATCAATGACGCGCTATTTCGACGCTTTATTTCATCACTATAGTGTATATATATATATATATATATATATACATATATACGTATATATACGTATATATGAGAAGATGTATTATATGCTACCTTAATTTTTCGTATGTTAGTCCTATTCGGTAACCAAATACTACTAAGGTAGATATTTGAACCAAACGATTTAAATAGAATAATCTTAGTAGCTTTAGAGCAATGGCTAACATTATTCTCTATCATATAGCTTTGTTTTTATAGCTATTTTATATTACTATATATATATATCAATATCATCAGATCCAACAAGTCCTCTGATCCAACGTCCACGATATTTATACGCTTTAACAACATTTAAAATTGTATTCCCAATGTATAACTTTACTGGAGTAGGTCTATGTCTAGTAGGCCTATGTCTAGATGAACTATAATAAATAGGCAAAATGACAGCTATTTATAAATGTTATATGTTATGAAGTTATGCCTAGCAAACTCTTCACAACAATTTATTAATAATTGCAGTGATTATGAAAATAAAGCTGTGTCGTCAGCATATCATATATTATTAATTATATTCCCATTTAAACAATATCCTGAGTTTATTTGATTTAATTTCACAATCATAATTTCTCAATATATATATATATATATATATGATAGTCCATAATAATCATTTCACTATAATTAATTCATCCATTAATTAAATACCTATATGCTTCCATATAATAAAAAAACCTAATCGAATGTACTCCCATTCCGCCGTTTGTTAAATATATGGCAGCATAGTGAAGACTTTAAATAAGTTTTAAGTGAAGTTTTAAATAAGCTGAAATATATATTTAACAAATTAACTAGAAAATATCTATTCGTTCAATTAAAAACTATAAACATTCCTCCGAAACGTATATTTATTGTAAATGAAAACCTTATGATAACGTACACTGTACGGCGTACGGCGTACGGCGTACAGTGTACGTTGTACATTCAACTTGAAGCAAATATTATATTTTTTACTAAAAAAATAATACTAATATATTATCATCCATACTGACGTTTCTATTAAATTGTTTTATAACCGTATTTAATAACTTATTAACTGCATTTTATTTGAATTAACATTCATTTATACATAATACTATCCCAAATGCGTATCCGCCAATACATCCGGGTTTACTAGGTACATTTATCGTAAATTGTAAACTGTATACTGCAATTGATCGTTAGTATCAACAATGTAGGATTTGTGAAGATATCATGAAAATTATCATTCTACAGTATCACTAATAACATACTAAACTATAAATAATAAGTAAACATGTTGATCTTCAATCCTCTATGTTATAATCGCTAATCTACAACATCTGAATTGTATATTCAGATTTTTAATATTATTTCTTAATTATATTATTAATCATCTAAATCGCAAATATGCTTACTTTCTTATATACTCTACATATCAAACTACCTATATGTAGATTATCGCCATCAAAGTATGCTCAAACTATTATTTCTAAATGCACCCATTCAATCATCTTTAAATTTTGCTATTTATATTTAGTTAAATATTTGTAATTATACTTTTATATCATTCTTCTGTCATTTCATAGTCATATCTAAAATGTTTAGAACTCTGCTAATGATATATTTCTTTAAATATGTCCTTGTTTTGTATAGTAGCCTACCTCTTTTTAAGTAGTGTAACATAATGTGTTTCTCCTTATATGAGAATGAAATAAAAATAGGACTTCGTAATATTAAGTATTAATAAGATACATTTTAAAAATTTATATTTTCTATATAATTCATATTTTTCATATCTAAATGAGTTCATAGGTTATGAATTAAATATCGTATACTTACAAAGTAATATTTAAAATACACAATACTCGTCTCCATGGATATAAGTGAGAGTCGTTCACAACCGAACTGAATGTATCATTTCCTTAATGTGTACTTTCACTTATAATATATATATATATATATATATATATTTATATATTATATTAAATTAAGTATACTATATCTTTAGTAGTATTATATATTAATAATCGAATATACATATATAAATTAGGTATATAATTTATTTGTTTATAACATCATTTTAATAAATTAAATATATTATTATGTGTTAATTACTATGAATTTATGAATATATATATATATATATATATATATATATATATATATCATTAATAGATATAAATCGTCATTAATAGACGAATAAGTATACTTGTTTCATGCTATAGTCGCATAAGAGGTAGCTGCTAATATCTCTCCCCTATCTCTGCCATAATCATTAGTTATTGATCACGTGACAACACCATCGATTGTACACAATAATTATACATATAGTATCCATGAATATCATGTACATCTGTATGTGGATTTAGCGCACTATAAACCGCACGAAACAGCGCACTCTCTCGCACATTCATTCACTCCGCTAGTCCTAAAACCCTTAATTATTCATGATCAGAGACGCAATTCGAAATAGGCCATTTACAGCCTAGACTTGATAGTGTTGAACGTTTTAGCTGCTACTGGTCGTGCAGTGCGCATGCGTTGTTTACTGATACTCTAGTGTCGGTGTGGATATCTATAATCACGTGTTAATGTATCACGTGGTGAGAGTTTCACATCTATACGTGTTAATGGAGCTCAACTAAACAATACCTACATACATACATCATTTAACTTATGACCATCCTTCGCCTCCTTCCATCTAGTGACTATTTCTAGCTATATATACATATTGTATTAGTGATGTTAATACATTAATTGATGTATTATACAATGAATGTAATTACTAAATTATACATGTATTTATGAAATTAATAAATATAGAAAATTACATATTATTAAGAAATTATCTGTATATATTTATATATATATATATTTTATATGTTATATGATATATCATTTATATGCTATATATAGAATATATTATATACTTTTTAATTTTTATAATTTTCAAGAACAAATATCTTAATTTGAAATAAGAGTAAAATTAATATTATTTTCACAATATAGGTCATTTTAAAAAAATATGATGTATTTATTATAATCATTAAACGATACAAATTATTATATAAGTTATTAAATATTATTTTATAATTATTAAATCTAGTATGATCAGTGATATCTAATATATATATATATATATATATATATATATATATATATATATATATATATATATATTGATTCAGTAACTATATTATTATGATAATTAGCGAGAGTAGTTAGGCCATATATGCATGTATGGAATTACATCTATATTAATATAGATATCTATAATTATAGATTGGAGGTATTTTAGTTATTGGAAGTGTGTTGAATAATGTAATAGATTATTATGTTATAATTATCTAAAATATTGGACCTACATAGTACGTCATATATTCCTAATTATGTTTTATATATATATATATATACATATATATAGATATATGTTTTCCATGACACTACAACTAATAAACTAGGGTAAAATATACCGACATGTCAGAGATTATACTCTAATGGAGAAGGATTTCAAATATTTATAATATTATAAATTATTCATGGATATTTATAATTTATTTATAATTTTAATACACTCATCGTAATGTATATTAATCTATTAAAGGCGATTTCCAAAATATAATATAATTAATATATTTTAATAAATGTGCGGTATCTGCAACTCGATTCTAAATATCGACACCCTTAGGGTGCGTTTTTTGTAACGTACCACAGTACCACAGTACCACAGTACCACAGTACCACCTGTATGCTTATACATGTAAACTCAAGTGGGACTGTGGGACTGTGGTACTGTGGTACTGTGGGACTGTGGTACTGTGGTACTTTGGGATATTTCGTATGATTTATAACATACCACAGTACCACAGTCCCACTTGATTTTACATGTATAAGCATACAGGTGGGACTGTGGTACTGTGGTACGTTACGAAAAACGCTTGCTAACTTGGTACTGTGGTACTGTGGTACTGTGGTACGTTACAAAAAACGCACCCTTAGAAAAACTAGCTACAACGATTAACTACCTACAGGATTTTTGTTTTCATTTTGTATGGATAAATATAAAGAAATACACTGAACTACACTCTATAGAGTGTAGTTCAGTGAGTATACTCATATATAATTGTAGGTCAATTTTTCCAAAATAAAAAATACATATTCTCTATTCATATATATATAATGTGTGTTCTCTAAAATGTATATATACTTATAACTATAACTATAGTTACTGAGATACGATGGAGTTTCGGTATTCGTCACCTGTAGGTATTTGTATAATTTCCCCTACTTCTATATATGTTACAGGTAGTTCTTAGTGAATATTTGTAAATCATTCTATCTAATGATAATATGTTCACAATGATATAATTAATGGTTACCATATTAACATATACCTAATATATACAAAATAAATACCAAACATGTCATAATATATTTATTTTTATAAAGTATAGGTACTACTTAAATATTGTTCTATGAAATTCTATAATATCATTATATATAAAATATCAAACACGATCCAAATACTATTAGTGGATTCTCAATAAAGTCTCATTTCGCTAACTTATTCTTGTTATTATAGTGCAATAGTGATCGATTACTCGAAAGTATCCCAACATACTTCTAACTAAGATTGTCTATTTATTCGCCGTTACCTTGATAAGTATATATTTAGACTTGAAGTATATTATTTCATCCTTATAAATATTCTTTAATCGACCTACAATGTATATTGCATATAATATATTTATATATCAAAAAAGATTAAAATGTATTATAAGCATATCTCTAAATTTCATTTTGAATACTAGTGAATGTTATAAAATAATTATTTATAGATAAATGCATTCAAGTTTTTTCAATAAAATAATGTAATAGAACGTTTTATTAATTATTATAATTGACCATATAACCATTATAAGCATTATATTATACTTCTCCTCCTTATTTAACTTATCTACTAACACTAAGACGCCCACTAACTTCCTTACATTCAAATGTCAACATTTCCCGTATGTACCTTCAAGTCGAATACCTGAAATACCATAAACGCTCCTTCAGTTATATTGTTCCATCCTATAGGATAAGCTTATGGAACTCCATCCCTATCTCTATACATTCACACCCGTCTTTTATTACATACCTCAAAGATTAAATATCATCAATGTAATATATTCACTTATTTTAATCATACAACATTACTATTTTTATAAATTATATATTTTTATCGTTTTATTTATTTATTTATCTAATTTATTTATTTTTTGTTCTCGTTCTATATTTTTGTATGTACCTACAAGGGGTGGCCACACCTATGATAAGTGCTAATAAACCTTATTATTATCATATATATATATACATATATATATATATATATATATATATATATATATATCTTAACTTGTTAAAGTTAACAAGTGCCCATTAATAAGTCAATAATCTATTATATATAAATATAAGAAATATAAATACTAATCACTCCGTATTCGATGATGTTTTTTGACTAAAATTCATTTAATTATTGTTTGTATTCCAATTAGAATTGATTAATCAGAAAAGTGTATAATCTAATTAATTTTACCAATAAACATAAATAAATGTACTAAACCCAGTGGGTTCAACCCACTATTTGAGGGTATCTTATTAATTATAAAAATGTATAAGAATATTCAATAACTTACTGTATTTCTTTTTCATATTATATATATATATAATTTTATTATATTCGATAAATAATTATTATATAATGGTTTCTTTATTTGCAAATGAAATATCTAAAATTATAACATAATTTTATTATATTCGATAAATAATTATTATATAATGGTTTCTTTATTTGAAAATGAAATATCTAAAATTATAATCGATGTAAACAGGGAATCTTATTTCAATAACATGTAATGCTTATTAGTTAATGTAAGTTATATATCTCGATAAACTTATGTATATACATTTAATAACATTATTAACAAATTTAAATCTGATAATAATGATATTAATATAGATTTTTTACAAGATAATTTATAATTATAACTATATTATATTATATAATTATATATTATTTACTATAGTACCAACACACAGATATTGAATAACTAATTGATCTGATGTCTAATCAATGGGACTTCATATTTAATTTCACGGAGCGATAATATAGGCAAAAATAAGTATGCGATATGCCAACCTTAAAAGTTAGAATTAATAATATATATATATATATATATATATATATATATTAAGTATATATTCTACTGTAAAATAATACTATAATATTATTACTATTTCATAAATATTATTTAAACATTTGGATGATAAATGTATAGAATAATTACACCTACATTTTTATGTTATACCATTATATAACAATATATCATAATACGTGTAACGTAAATTATTATTACCATGTTAGTACTACATCAAACAAAATGAGTGTCACCATATTACGTAATGATAATAGAACGCTAATGATGATGATGATGATGATGATGATGATGCTGATGCTATTCTATAGGGCGATACCTACAGCCTGTTTCGTCTATTCACGAAGGAGTCACTAAGTCGCTTGCATCACCATATAGCAGACAAACATGCTAATAAAGTTGCCGCTCGTAAAGATAAACATGAAAGAGAAGCTGCTGGAGAGGTTAGGCATCATATAATAGTTACGTCATTAGAACCCCGAATTAGAACTAGCTATATAATTGTATATATAGCTATAGAATGTCCTACAGGATATATTATCATATATGATAATAAATATGGTATAGAATATTTAGTATAGATTGTATACAATGAAGAAAATGAATAATATTAAAGCATTATCTGCAAGTTTTCATTAAATTCAATAATATACTTTCGAGGTTAAGCCAATATATACTTAATTTATAGATTATATATATTTCTTTCAATATTATGATATACAGAAAAGTTAATACATAAATTATTGGTGTATTATATAATGTTAAACCCGAAGTATAGGAAATAATGTAGGTATATTTAAAATATCAAAATATAATATGATATTTATATCAAATAATAATTAAACTATATATTGAATAATCATTTGTTTATAAATATATATATTGGTTATACATGTATATGTGTATTTGATATTCCATAATTGTATCTATAAATAATTAATTGAGTTATAAATATATTATATTACAAAATAACTGTGGTTATAAAAAAGCCTCATTTAGTCTATAAAATAGTATTATATGTTTTCTTTCACTTCATTCTAATTCCATTATTTTATTTAGTATGACTTATTTATCTGGTCATTTCTTAATATGTATACAATCTATAGATACAGAATCATATAATGTAAGTAAACTATTTATCACATATACAATAGTATGTATATCATATATGATGTACATGTATATATATATATATACGTATATATGTATAAACGTATATATATATATATATATATATATATATATATACTACATATGTTGTGTGTGTGTAATACACAGTGTGTACGCAATAAATCATTACTGCAGATTGATTAGCAACATACGAATACGAATGTATATACATCGTATTGTATATGTATTCGATATATGTAAAAGATACATAGTATTATATTTGTATGTATCAATAAATCAATCAATATGATAATCAATGTATAGAAAAAGAATATCTTGAATAATTATATAGTTATTATATATTGATATATATATATATATATATATATATATATATATATATATATATATATATAATATATACATATAACAATATTATTCCTGTTATCACGGTTATATGCATGTTTTGTTATAATAACTTCAGTGTGTAACTATGCTAAATTAATATAAATTTATATTTAATAATCATATATAATATTCTTTTAACTAACTTATAAATGGATATATATCCCTATATATTATATGATATTTTTGACAATTCATTTTGAGTCCTTTTCAATATCTATTATTTCAAATAATTTTTGACCATATATTTTTTTTTAAATATTTATTTTATATGCATTATTATGATATTTTCTTTAATATTATATTATGTAAAAAATATAAATAAACAAATCAGATGTATGATTCCTAGTATTGTTATCATTTCTCCATTATTCCTTCATTCCAACAGGCATAAGGAGTAATGGAGAAATTTATAAATATATATTTTGTAATATATAATATTTTAAATAGTATAATTTGATTATATATTATATATTGTTATAAATCTAAATAATATAATACATACAAATTTATATTTTTACATATGGTTGGTTGTTTTTAATACAAAATAGAAATTAATGATGCACCTTCTAAATTGTGTAGTCTATTTAATTTAAACTATTCATATAGTCCATTAAAATCGATTAGATAAATCTATATTATTAATTTATTAATTATAAAATATGTAGTATCAGCAAATTCAGTATCAAATACCTATCATCAGATAATTCTAAAAAATATTTATAGTATTTATTTATAATATAAATAATATTGATTCTAACATACAATTAAATACATCATTGAGGTAGGTACTAGTAATAGGAGCTCCTATATTTAAATTGGATGTCGAAGAACTATTATCATCTAGTTTTATAATCTGACATTTCTTATTAAATATATATCTAATAATATTAGTGATTTACCTCTGAAACCGTAATATTCTAACTTTTAAAAAGTATATCATAATTTACATTGTATATAAAGCTTTAAAAAAATACATGCAATTTTATTATTTCCTTGGAAAACCGATGTCAAAAAGTTAAAGTAAATATGTTATGTGCATGTATTGTAGAAAACTTTTAAATGTATTCATATTTATTTTTAAATAAAATATGATGTCATCAAATAATGATAGGTTTTAGCCTACCATTTTTTTAATATTTTATAAAATTTAAAATTTATATTAATTAATTTTATTTATTAATATATTAAAATATATATTAATAAATAAAGGACAGCGTTATATATTAATTTTTTATAGACCATTATGTATAGACTATATATAATCTAAAATAACTAATTTATAATATTACAAAATATTAAATTTAAACTAAAATAAATCCCACATGTATATATATATGTGTAGATGATGTACCATGTAGGTGATGTACTAACATACACCCACGTGACCCGTGTTATCAGATAGTACACGAAGACGATGACAACAGAGAACCGTGCCCCGAACTCGAACAAGGTAAAACACTTCCCACTAAACTCGGAGAATTTCCAGCACATCTTTACGGAAAACCTGTAGAAGAGATCGACACCTTCTACGATGATAAACTGGTTATAATCGAGTTATTTATACATCGACTTTACTATTCATATATAAACATATAGATACATGACTTATTCATACACAAATATAACAATGAATTCTCATTTGTGTTTTAACACAAATATTTTAACACAAAATATTACATAAATAAATAAGCGATAAAATAATATATAAGTAGAAAATAATAGGAATGTTAGATTAGTAAAAGTAAACAAAAATAACATAACATACAAATATACAAATATTAATAATAAATAATTAAATAACTAGTAACATATTTGAGTTATATGTTGATGATTATTTTCAATTATATATCTAAACATATAACTAATTAATTATTTAAGATATATCTAAATGTTTATATATACATATATATATTATTAGATATTTCGAAATAATGATTTTCGTAAATGAGAATATACTAATAGGTTTTTATAAAATATACTCACCTATATTTATTAACTAACTAAATAACGTATTATTTATGTGTATATATAATTGGTAATATATATAATAAAACATTTAACATATTCATTTATTTGTATATTAGTATATACGTATATACAATTATATTAGTATAGTTGTATAATGTTTATATTATAAAGGAATATATATATATATATATATATATATATATATATATATGGATTAGAATGAAACACGAAGATGGCTGATTTATTACATCATGAAATGAAAAGCATCATCCTTGATCACTAATATATATTTCATTTACAAAGATTCAATGTTTCTTATATTATTATATATAATATACAATAGTATATATATATATATATATATATATATATATATATATATATATTATATAAACTCAAGGTGTAAGCATTAATACATGTCTTATTCAATACATGATTACTACATTATATATAATAAATAACAATGTTTATTCGATTGATATTCTATAATTTTTTGAATTTATTTTTTTAAACATTATCTTAATATTTGTAGTATAATAAAGTATACTAATGTATTCCATATAAATATATTGCTAATAAGTGAAAACATATTATTATGTATATTTATATTTATATTTAATAAAATCAATATTTATTTAATAAAATAAATAGTTATTTCATCATATGTTTAATATTAGTAATAGTAGTTATAGTTTAAAAAGAAATTATTTAAAATGGTATTTCTAATAATAGATATATATATATATATATATATATATATATATATAACATATTTATTATTTGAATACAATATTTATAATAATCGTTATCATTAGTATTCTCAGCGTAACATTATCACATATGCATACTCTATTGCTTGTAGCATGACACGCATTCCTTCACAAACAGAATTCACCTACACTTTCCACAGAGAACATAGCAGCATCGTGTGTACTGCACGATAGTCCGCTAACCCACGTACACACTCACACACACATAAAACAGACGTTCGTAGTGGTGGCCAAGGATAGGACGATATATAGATTCAGCGCAACCAATGCATTCTGGATGTTATCTCCGTTCAATCCCGTCCGCCGTGTGGCGCTGTTCATATTAACACATCCATATCCTTTTCGCTATAACGATCGTATCCCACCCCCTATATATCGAATTATAATCCCCCCCTATTATAAATTATAATTTATGTATACATTGAAATAAGATTATAAATGTATTATATTTAAATATAAATTCTAAATATTGCAATAATATACATATATGTATATTATATTATACACAGTGTGTTACACACACGATTGAATACACAAATAAACGCACATACACGCGCACATATATATATATATATATATATATATATATATATATATATATATATATATATACACTTAAATTTACATGTAAAATTTACAAGAGTCCCACGGCACCGAATTTACACACGTCAAAACATACATAATATGAACAATGTATTATTTATATTATTAGTGCTTGCAATTACAATGTGTATTTATATACTGATACAACAGTGTATATGTCTATAGATATACATATGCATATTATCTGTGTTTATGTGTATTTATTAGTGACTATATAATAATAATTTAAGGTAAACCTATAGGTTCTGGATTCCATACTTGTGCAGTGCGGACCATAATGATATACTCTATCAAATGTATGCTAGTGTTACGCTTAATCATTATAATGATAAATCATATTTAATATACATATATTAATAATATATATTTAGATTGTATTTATACTTCATCGTAACACTAACACACATTTGATAGAGTATATCATTATGGTCCGCACTACACAAGTTTGGAATCCAGAATGAAATCATCGTGATGATCAAATCACTATATGACAACTCAGCTAGTGCAGTCCTGATTAGGGGCACTGCAACAGGGGGGACGGTTGGATATGCCCCCCCCCCACTTTAAAATATAGGGGGATCTACTTTGTATTGGTCTTCCCCCACTTTTACCACAACATTTATTTTGATTGGTTAGTCCCCCCACATACAAAATCAATCCAGCGCCCCTAGTCCTGATCAAGATAAACTACTAAAAACTACAGTTGGAGTGCGACAATGCTGTCTATAGACAGTATACAGTCTACTGTCACCGATACTCTTAATGTTTTTCTTGGTGAAATCCGGCCGAAATAAAATACAACTAGGAAATATCAATTGGCGGAATCCTACAATATCAATTGGCGGAATTCCATTATGGATTTAAAGTTTGCTGACGACATTGATCTGTTAGCAGGTAGAAACAACGAGCTTTAAGAACTCATGAATCAACTGGCTAATATCGCTACTAGATAACATTAATGGTGAATAGTAATGATACTTCAATACATGCAAATATCACTCTTTATGGGAACAAACTAGAGGAAATGAATAAGTTCTTTAACCTAGTCGCAATCCTCTCAAAATATGTATCTTGTGAAACATAAATTAAGATAATATTAGCTATTGCAACATCGGCTATGATACGCCTATACACCATATGCAATTGTAAACATATCAACTTTAAGTTAAAGTATAATTTGTACCGATCACTTGTATTATCAAATCTAACATATGGTTGCTAGACATGCATGATCAATTCAATTATATATACAGAAATCCAAGAATTGAAATACAAGTCCCAAATGAAACTGCTCGGGATAAAGTACCATGTAAGAAATACTAATGAATACGTAAAGTACAACATTATTTCCATCATCGGCAAATACGAACCTCTCCTACAAACGATTATATGACGCAAGCTAAAATGCATGGACATATATCCAAATATGACGGTCTTTACACAACTATAATGCAAGGCATGGTTGAAGGAGTATGTAAACGAGGACGCCCAAAAGCAATGGCTAGATAATATTTCAGATTGAACAAAGATGGCTATTAATGATTTTTTTTAAATATTAATATAAATATATACAAGTGGGCATATCAAAAGTATACAAGAAACAGTGAACTTATTCACATTAGTTGTTTCTAATATATACGCTTATATATATACCATGGTATATATAGAATATATAATATAAGTATTGTTATAACAAGTATTATACGTATTATCCAGCATGTGTTTTATGTCATTGTCGTACTTACTTAACTGTATAGGTACAACACCCTGTCGGTATAACACTAATTAGTATATTATAAGACTATTATTATAACTAAATATATACACTGTATATATTTTTTGTATCTTGTTAATTACACACATGTATTTATATATTTAATCTTATATACTTAAACTTATACACTAAATATAAATGTACTTTTTTAAGATAACATATGTTTTAAAAACAAACATACGTATGATCAATATCATGTTAGTACATATATAACTAACGTACATTGTAGATATATCTACATATGTATACATTATAGAGATATATCGAATCAGTAACTTCAATACACGAATAATGTAGGTATACCGAGATACTATGAATATTGGTTAGTATGTTCTAAGTTTAGATAGGTTATTGATATACCTATAGCTTTAACATGTTATAAGAAACATCACATGTATATCGATATCGATTATAATTCTAGATTAATGTTTAATATATACACATGCACATACACACACAACTATATATATATATATATATATATATATATATATATAAATTTAAATATAAATTAATGTGTTATTGAATATAAATAATGAAACTACAATATAGCTAAATGCATCTACCTATTCCTTTATTAACTTAACTGATATGTAAACGATATTTACAATGTTGGTGATGGTGGTGATATTAGTGAACTGCATATTCATGGCTTCCAATCAGGAATTACCCCATTCAGAGTTAGTAGTATATTAATTACATATTAATACTATGATATACACACACATTAATATATATATATATATATGTTTCTATTAAAATATATATTAGAAATGTATCCACACTATAGTATATTATATATCATATACATTGTATGTATAATATATATATATATATATATATATATATATAATTTGTTATAAAATCGAATGACATAACATCTATTCAGGCTGTTATTTTGTGTATGACTGAGTATTTATTATACTATATCTAATTATATATATATATAAGTTATAATATTCGTACACCTATTTACTGAGAAATAACCCACCCGGATGTAGGCTAATATTCACTGTGATTTATACGGTAGAGGGCCTCACTAAAATGTTGTCCCGTGGTTACATACTTCAGGGTTTCACATATTTACGGGACCCCTGGAACTGGCTGGATTTCATAGTAGTGGTTCTAGCGTTAGTATCGATGACGTCAGCATACGTTAATCATCATTCTACTTCAGCGTTGTTTCCTATTAGATAGGTTATCATTTCATATATGAGACATTTAGTAATATAATACACATTTAGTAATTCCTATCATATTAATTGTTATACATAATGCATAGAAAACATATTTATGTTTATAATAATCTAATCTTTTATATAACATTACGTAATGATATGTTTTATATAATAAAGGTACATAACGATGTTTGTAAATTTGGGAAATCTAGCAGCATTGAGAACATTTCGTGTTTTACGAGCATTAAAAACAGTGGCAGTAGTTCCAGGTTAGACTCCAGTAGTAGTAGTAGTAGTAGTAGTAGTAGTAGTAGTAGTAGTAGTAGTAGTAGTAGTAGTAGTAGTAGTAGTAGGTGTGTGGTGGTGGTGGTGGTGGTGGGAGTGGTAGTGGTAGGTGTAGTGGTAGTGGTAGTGGTAGTGGTAGTGGTAGTGGTAGTAGTAGTAGTAGTAGTGGTAGTAGTAGTGGTAGTGTTAGTGGTAGTGGTAGTGGTAGTGGTAGTGGTAGTGGTAGTGGTAGTGGTAGTGGTAGTGGCAGTGGCAGTGGTAGTGGCAGTGACAGTGGCAGTGGCAGTGGTAGTGGCAGATGCAGTGGCAGTGGTAGTGGTAGTGGTAGTGGTAGTGATAGTGATAGTGATAGTGATAGTATAGTGATAGTGATAATGATAGTGATAGTGATAGTGATAGTGATAGTGATAGTGGTAGTGATAGTGATAGTGATAGTGATAGTGATAGTGATAGTGATAGTGATAGTGGTAGTGATAGTGATAGTTGAAATATTAATGATAATTGTAGTAGTGTTGGTAGTGGTTGTGGAAATATGGTACATGTAACCATATGGTTGAATCACTTCCTTCACTACAATCAGAAGTTGTATCAAGTACTATATATATACCAATACCATATAGATCTTATATATATATATACTACTTATAAATTATAGTAAATATATGCATGTTTATCTTAGATTTAAATAATAATGTGTATATAAACTTACTTAAGAATGGTGGTAAATTGTTCCAATGTGTACCGGCTATTTAGTCATCACTGAGTTTCGTACGTTTCATTTTGACAAGGATTGGGTATTACTAGCGCTAGTATTTATAGAATGATATTTATAATAATTATAGACTATATGGTATTAATATGTTATATAAATAATCTGGTTATTTATGATACATTGTAAATCAGTAGACAGATTTTATAAATAATTCTATATTTATTGGAAGCCATTGTAATTATTTTATATTAGTATTATGTGTTTTAAAAAAAAATTATCTAGATTTAATATAATAGCTTTATTATATAATACTTGAAGTATATTAATATCTATATGCAGGTAAACCTTTAAAGATAGAATTATAATATTGAAGTTTAGGCTTATGATTCTTGCAGTAGCAAGTAGTTTCTGCACGTAATACATGTAATAAATGTATTAATTTAATATCCAATCAGTTGTATATACTATAGTATATATATATATATATATATATATATATATATATATATATATATATATATATATATATACTACAGTGTCTATTGACGCTTGATTACTATGTAACAAATGTCTTTAAAATTAAATAAATTAAATTATATATATACAATATACTTAAGTGATTTTGTTATACCATGAAGTATGAGTAATTTCAGAAATGTATTTTAAAAAGTTGGGAGATTTGATATTGGATAGGAAGTATCTTGGATATATGATCTATAGTTAATAACTATATTAAAATGACATGTTAATATGGTTGATGGTGACGTATTATTGATTAGTATCATTATCTTCAATGAATGATCTGGTATAATTATGTGGATGTTAGTATACTATATGTTAGTATACTATAATATATATTGGAATTATTATAAATGGGTAATATCATCTAAGGATATAAATTCTATCATAGAATAAAGAGCAAAAATATTCACAGCAATTGAAATTGAGATTATTTGTGGGATTTCCTAATGGTTTTCTCGTAGATAATAGCTATTATTTCACCTGTAATGTTATCTCCGAATATGTGAATTAGCTAGTTAGATACATGCTGAATGTAAAGGTTTATCATTATATGCAATCCATTGTTCTCTTTAATAGCAATACATCTGAGTTAATTTATGGGAAAAAATATGATATTTTTATCTTTGGTTATATTGAACAATCATTTAGAGTGGCAGCTAAAATATGTGAATTATTAATAATGTATGGGAGAGGATGGTGTAAGGGATGTGGTAGATAATGATTAATAGTTGTTATTTAAAGAAATTATTACTTGTAGGAATAGTTTGAAGTTTTAAGTGGAGGGACTAGAAGATTACATGTTTGGGTGGTAGATTTATATGAATGTAAAATTATGTTTAATAAGTAAGATATTGGAATGGTAGACGTACGTCGTACGTATTCATAGTATATTAATATGTCTTATAAAAGGACTAGAAACAAACATAATTATAATCTATAGACTTAGATATAATCATAGATTTGTATTTTACAATTTTACCATTTTTAGGTAAACTATAAATCTATGGATATAAGTAATGGATTTATTGTCTGGATTTACTGTTACACTTTTCAAATCGATTTGTCATATTGTTGAATGTGAAATTGATGTTAGAGGATATTTATGTTGACATTATATAATAATAAAGTAGTCAACCTGATATTATTTAACTATTAGCGGTGGCGAATATCTGTTATAACAACTTATATATAAGTTGTATATCAAGTTTACATATTTACTATTAACAAATTATTAACACATTAACTATTAACTAATTGATGTAGATATATCTTCCACTAATTGGATTCTACTTATATTATACTTATTCTTCATATATATTTTACAAATAATAATTATAATATAATAAATTATGAATATTAGTATTATAATAATTAGATTGTTATTATTAAATATATTATCATTGATTGATTTATTTTTTAGTTAAGTAAATATATAATTGGAAAACAAATTTGAAATATTAGATAGCATGTTTTTTGTTATAAAATAATACTATGAAATAAAACATAAATAATTTATAAAGTTTACGGTTTCTATAAATAAATCAAATATAAAATAAATATAAAAATAAAAAGTGGTAGATAAACTATAGAAATATCAGATATGCTACTCAAATCAGTATAGTATATACTTATTTATAATTAAAAATAGTTTTAATAGATCAATTTTTAATCTTCTAAATGATAGATTATAATTCTAAATATTTAATATTTATTTATAATATTTTAAATCTAGCTGTGATGCTTTTGTATATCATATATTATAAACAAATTTTAGACACTAATATTATAGTAAATAATCTCTTTCAATGTATTCTATAGATACATATATGAGAATACGAAATTTATTATTTTTGAAAGAGATGACCAACTTATTGATGCATTTTATAAAATTGGTTTACAAATGTTATATGTATTTAATAACACTCTATGATATGGAATATACGAGCGTTATGTTATATTACTTTATATATAGGAGAAAGTAACCGAATACGGACAGTGCCCGAATGCGGATACACTCGGTATCTCAGAAACCATAAATCCTACAAAAAAATGTGTATTTAATAAAATATTCATAATTATATAAATAGTCTAAATAAGAAATTTTTATTTTTTAATTATTCAAAATAGTGCTGATATATTTAATAAAATGATTTTGTTATTAGTTTTTTAAAATTATTAAAAAAAATTCAACTTCTTCCTTCTCAATAATATACAAATGTATCGATATATAAAATAATAATATATTATTAAAACAAAATTATTCTAAACTTTATATACATAATTTCTATATTTGTTATCAAATATTAATTAATGATTAATTTAAGTTATAAGCATATATCTAGAGATCATATAAATCTCTAATACGGACACCAAAGATTTTCCGAAGGAAAGATATAACACTTACGCGAAATCGTGTAATTCGAATTTGTATACAAAATACCCTGGTGCCACCTATAGCGGGTTACTTTTAGGAACTATGCGTTGTTTATAATGTAAATTCGTATTTAACTATAAACTTTTAAAATGTTAAATAATATGCTTTAAATTAATATTTATATGATGAAAACTAAGTGTTCATTACTAATATATAACAAACAAATATGATATGTATGTTTTAAATGCTATAAGTATATATTTAGTGAGTAAAAGCTAATTTATATTGCATGTAATTTAATAGAGCAATGAAAACATTGTTGTATGCAAACAGAGCCGAACCTAAATCTATTTCAGTGATTTCGATACTACTGCTAGCAGCGGTTGGGGCTATAACTAAATTACGTTGCATGCATAGGGAGTGTTATATCTTTGCTTCGCAAAATCTTTGCGGACACTCTAGATGTCTTAATACGGATATCATATAACCAATAAGCGCGCAGCATGTGAACTATATGGAATATATACTGATTTTCATAAAAATCGCGTGCGTTATAATATTAATACCACCAATAAGCTAAATCTAACAATGTTATTATTTAGATACTTAACTTGTACTATTAATTAAAATTAATAAATTAATTACTAATTAAATTATATTAAATTATTCATAAAATTAATTATAAATTATGTAATTGTAATTTATCTGATTGGTTCATCAATAATATATAGTTTATCTAGTGGTGTATAAGGTATCCACATTATAATACAGTGTGTCCGTATTCGGACACGGGTACCGAATACGGACACCCTGTTATCTATTGAATAAAAAGATAAAATAAAATTTTAAAATTACAATAATATTTATAATCATATATTAATATATTGTAATTTTTGAATAAAAATATTGTGTCATAAAATGTTAAAACTATTAATTGTTAAAGTGTCCGTATTAGGTAATTTCCCCTATTATTCAAATAAAAATATTAATTTTACAAATATAGTCAACATGTATTGAACAAAAGATGCATCGATGCATACGATCTTCTCAAATGTAATATTAATAATATATCTATATATTTATAAAAATTAATGTTTTCCTTTTTTAATATTACTTATATAAAATATTTAAACGTAATAATTCCCTAAAGTAATGACCCTGCAGGGAGTTATGCATAACTCTATTCATAATTAGGAATATTGCATTTATTTTTTAACATTTTTACAATTGTGAAAATAAATATAATAATACCAATAATAATACAAATATACGTACTAATATCAATATATACTATATATTATATAGTATATATGATATACATACTAATATGTATATTATAATATTCTATTTTTGAAGTATTAATACAATTAAAGTTGCGAATTTTAACGAATTTTGGAAGTAGTAACAATAACAACTCTATATAGTTATTATAGGTTCACTCTATCATATACGTTAACTATATATTTTCATAATATAATTTAAATATAATATAAGTTAAATAACAAAATCAATCAATTATAAAATAATAATAATTATAGTAATAATAAAATAATATATTTAAAAAGTAAACTTGCATTAGTGATTTATGAGCCCTATATAACAGTACATAAATAATTCACCTCTATAGAGGTATAGGTAATCTATAGGTAATAACTAATACCTCCTATAATCTCGAGGTTGTAGGAGTTCTTGTAATAACCAACATAAATTACAATATTAAAATAATAAATAAAATAATGTAATGTATTTTAAAAATAAGATAATAAAACGTAATATATATGTTCTATAGAATACATTTTATAGTAGAGAAACAATTTATGAAATATATATATATATAAATATATATATATATATATATATATATATATATATATAATGTATACATTTATATATACATTAAAAAAATTAATAAATGAAATTTCAATTATTAGAAATATGTAATAAGTAATGTCTATAAGTAATACTAATACAAACACCCATACACTCTCTATCTGTATGTCTGTCGTACACGTACTCGTACACACATATGAATGTTGCCCTGTATACATTATCAGGCCACCCGACTAGAATACACATAGAACTAATTAGCAGTTCTCTTGTACCATTATAAAATATTAATTTTCTGACGACATCTGTATTTCTATTAATCAATTACGGTGGGATTTCGTGCGTGTATGTGTATATGCGTAGATACGCATGTTCGTGTGTGTGTATGTGTGTGTATGTGTGTGTATGTGAGGTGGTCTATACACCGTCGTATGTAGGCGTGTGTAGGCGTATGTAGGCAGTGTAAGTACATATCTCCTACACAAACGATTAATCCTGCGATACTTTTGCGCGCTTATTATCTCATTGTGAATAATTAACTACGCTTTCCCGTTCTAAACACGACGTAACATACTGAAGCCTAGTTCACTCGGGCCGTAACTAATATTAATATTGAATATTATATACACAGATACATGACAAGCGAACAACTGTAATTAGTAATACAGTGCTTTCACGATAGACAATATATCAGATTTATACAGAATCGAATATATATGTACAAGAGTATGTATATATATATACATATATATATATATATATATATACAGTATACAATATACATTGTAAATATTCGTGTACATGTACCTACATACATGCATATATATATATATAAATATGCATGCATATATTATTAATTCAGTTGTAATGAAAGGTGTTCCTATTGAAGTATACATGACGTATACTTCATGCATACATACTTCATATATACATACTTCATACATATACTTCATATATATAATGATGTATAATGTTGTATACTAGATTTATAAGTAAGTACTATGTATAACCCTAAATATATGAATCGTGCCCCTATATGGTATACATATATTGTCTGCATGTGTACCTATATTGTCTGCAGGTGAACCTATCTCACCGTACACGTCACTTGAATGCTGCTATCCTACCCCCCGCAGGTTTGAAGACGATAGTGGGTGCGTTAATGGAAGCCGTACGAAGACTGACGGACGTCGGTATACTGACTGTGTTCATTCTGTCGATATTCGCGTTAACGGGCCTTCAGATCTACCAGGGAACCCTAACTCAGAAGTGCATACTTAAAGTACCCGACCACATGCAGAACATGTCCATCACCATACCACCGCTGTACGATTTCCTCGCCAATAAAAGTTTGTCTCAGTGCAATGTTCCGCTAGTTGTATAGCTATGATAACGAAGTCATTCCATCTTCTGAAGTTAATATAGATACCTAGTTTGATATAATATAAATATAAATATTCTGATATATCGTATAAATATAACGTAATGTTTGACAGAGGGTATACTATTTACTGTACTACATATCATTTTCATTTTCATGAGTAATGTATTATATTTAAATGTTAATTAAGTAGTAATCAGTATGATAATATATTTGATTCAATTTATTATAATGCATATAGTAAATAATAATATGCTATCTCTCAGCGAATTGGGCTTATTTCAAAGGAGCGCCTAAACTATGTGGAATGACATCGGATGCTGGGTTTGTATCCTCATTATAATAATCCATTATTATATCATTTCACAAATCTAAAATTTCTAAATAATTATATATCTAACAATTTAAATTGTCATAATATAAATTGTAATGTTTACTTTAATAAATGAATAATATAAAGATAACATAATTAGCTTCTACAATAGAATATTATTATTTTCATATTTTATTTTTAAAATCTAATTTCTATTTGAAACATTTCTATTCCAGAAGTATAGCTCCACTATATAAAACTATAGATAATATCTCTTTAAATTGTAAATAAATAAATAATAAATGGTACCATTTTTTACCATAATCAGTATATAAATACTTTGTAAACAAAAAACTATATGTTCTTTCTTAATTGTATTGATGATGCCATAACTTTGATAAGAGTATTTAAATGTTACTTAACATATTTAAATAGACATATATTTGTACATATAATGCAGTATCAAATATATGTCCCAATAACATAATACATAATAGTATCATTAAACATAAACAATTGGTTATAGTTTATTCGGACACAAACTAAATATATAATAGATGTGTGTGTGTATTTAATCTTATATTAATTAATCCTCTATATTTAATCATTAATTAAAGAATATATAAATTCGAACTATACAAATAAAGTATATTTTCATGATACTTATCACTCAGTTGATAAAACTAAGCATACCTTTGTTTGGTTCTAAAAGTTCAAAAAATACCTCAGTAAATAATTAAATTATTATACTTTTGTTTTATTGATAATAAATTATTGTTATAGAGAATGCTAATATTTCTAAGGTTGCAATGCATTAATTAAGTTTGACAAATTGGCATGTATCAAGCATTATTTTTTATATTTTAGTAGGTATGTATATGTATACCTATGTACAAATATCCTGTATTTAAATGTACCAATAAAATATAAGATAACTAAGTTAAGGGGACATCCTTTGCAAATAATAATGTATTCACTTGTAGTATACTACATACGTATACACTATATACAAATATACATATGTATACAACGATATTATTTTATGAGAATTTATTATAATATAACAAGAGTTAGGTTGCCTAAATGTGTTGTACCCTATATGATAAGAAACTACTTTCAATTAAAACGTTTAATGGTATCTATTATGTTATTACTAAGTAATTAACCGATAATATTATATGAAATGTATTAATTATGATTATATGATAAACTATAAGTTTTAGATTTTATTAACCACAATATATCTACATTACTATTCAAAATTATGTAGCAGGTATATATTAATTAATAAATGTAGATATCCTCCTATAATTTGTATTTTACTGTATATTTGTATCGTATTATGTATTTAAATAGTACATATTGGTTAGATATATATATATATATATATATATATATATATACCCACATTAGATACATTATAGTATACACTAATAGCTCTTTCCGGATCACAAATTGCCTTTATATGAGATTCACTATATACGAGATTTTTAATAATGTTGATACTTAGGTATATTTAATGTAGAATATATAAAACGACATTTAATTTTATAAATTGGTTTTCAATAATATTAAATATTATTATTTATAATTTATATAATATTTATGGTAGAATATATCTCATATAGATGATATGGAAATAATTAGTATGCTAATTTAGGTATGCTATAACATATTTATTATGGAGTTAAGGTATCTACTCTATATTTCTGTATCACCTAGATAGAATATAATATAATAATCTATTTGACATATAAGCAAAACCCTTTGATATAAGTATATAGGTATGTATGTATCCAATATGTATGTATATATAAAATATGTATGTATGTATATACAATATGTATGTATGTATCCTATGTATGTATCCAATACCATACTAACATATTTGATCTATGTATCTCATAGAACCAGAGAGAAAGTTTCTCTCTAGCTCTATAGAGCTTCATATATGATGTATCCTAACATGTTACCTACAACAATTGCTTATTATCGATCACAGACCATGTCCCGAAGGTTACGAATGTATACGTTTCGGAGAGAATCCCAACTATGACTACACGAGCTTCGATAACTTCGCGTGGGCAATGCTATGTTCGTTTAGACTTATGACTCAGGACTACTGGGAAAACTTGTATCAAATTGTACGTATACATACATATTGCAATATGCATGCATATCTAAACTATTCTTCACTTATATTTAATACATGATTTTAGAAATAAAAAATAACAATTATATTAGGAATATAACCTAAATAAGTATAATATATTTACTTAACTGTTTATTTTTCAATACTTATCTTAAAATCTATATTTTAATTTATATGGATGTTTAATTTATATGCATTATTTATAATTATTATTATTAATAAATTCAAATAAAAATTAAGAAATAATAAATATTCAACATCTAAAAATAATGTTACTGATTAACAAATTATTTTCATATGAGTGTTATGAAAAGCAAATCGTGAGTTTAAAGTTTTTATATGTGTCATTTAATGGCTTTACACAAATAGCAATGGTAAAATACATGAATAATTCATTAATGACTAATGGACTAATGGAATACATACACTTTTAAATATCAGTTCAACGTATGCAATCAAGTATAATTGTCATTACTAACTAACATATCTAAATAAAACTGAATGCTATACATATATAATTATTTATAAAATAAAGTTAATTGTTATTATTATTAATATTTATAATTTGTATAAAATATTCATATTAGAATAAAACATTTTTTATTATGCCATTAATTAAAAATGGTTTTAAATAAGTACATTTTTATTTATCAAAAATACCTTTTATAAAGGAGTTTTAATGTATATATATATATATGTTTGTATGTATGGGGGGATTTTTTGAGTGCTTGTATTATATATATATGGTATAATATATTATGTGTATTTTATTTGATAGTTTGTTTCTAAATAAATCATAATTGTGTAATGGTAATAACTTAATTTAATATTGATTTATATATATATATACAATTATTAATAAAATTATTTTAATAAATAATATGTAGCTATAATAAAAATACTAGAAACACCATCCAGTTTTATAATCATTAATAAAATTCTATATTTAAATATATGTACATGCCTATCTGCTAGTTTAAGTATATGTTTAAGATACGTGTTCTCCGTGGTAGGTTCTGAGAACAAACGGACAAATACACATGTTATTCTTCATACTCGTGATATTCTTCGGTAGTTTCTACCTGGTGAACTTGATCTTAGCTATCGTTGCCATGAGTTACGATGAACAACAGAAACAGGATAGACTAGATGAGGAGGCCGAGGAAGAAGAAGTTAGTATCGTACTATCATTCTACCATCTATACCTAATATAGTCCAATCGGGTATCTATAAATCTAATATTTCTATACCGTATAAACATTTAATATATTGATCATAAATATATTTTTAATTTTTCTGAGAAAAATATATATATATAATAATATTTAAAGTTTTGTATAGCAAATAATGTAGTAGTTATTTATATTTACTCTTAAATATCAATTTATATGTTGTTATTAAACTAATTTCTATAGTAATACTACCTTTTATCAATTGCTTGCGGATTGATTTTACGCTTGATTATATAAATTATGTCATGTTTTATTTCATAACTTGACTATAAAAAATATTTACAATACAAAATGTATATATATATAATACAAAATTGAAACATAAAATAAGAATAAATTATTCAATTTATAAGCAATACATAAGCAATTATTCTCCTTGATATTAATTGTTTCCTACACAAAATATGAAATCATAATACAATGATAATATATTATATATTATATTACAATAGCAAGAAGCTCAACGATTACTACACGAAACTGAAACACATAATACACTAGCCAACGCTGACCTATCAGATGACAGGAATTCATCTCATTCTGTGAATAGTGGACAGTTAAGCAGGAGACAATCAATCGCAAGATCTCGTAAGGTCAATCAGATAACATCAACTTCATAATTTACCATATAAATTATAATAAATTGCAAATAAATAATACACATGTTCATTAACATGTTATATATTAGTTATAATATTAAATTTATATTATATAATATAATTTAATATTTAATATTTTAAATGTATATATATATATTGTTATTCGTTATATTTTCACAAAATATTTAATCCGTATAATCAATGTTAATTCATGTTATAGATAGTATATCATCTATCAATAGATAGTTGACATTTCAACTTATATTTATAATCAAAAGTATATTCGATGATAATAGTAATACTATTATAATATTAAAATTGAATATAAATGAACCTTTATTTATTGAGTTTTAATTGTATTATATGTACTTATATATATAATATATGAATAACAAATTATTACGATATGTATAATACTTCATATTATATACTACATACATATGTATTTATTTATTACCTAGTTAACTATAGCATAAATAATATTATAAATAATAATTATTAACTATAAGTAAGATCTCCTATAACCTCGATGTTTTATGATTTATTTCTATAGCTATATATATATATATATATATATATATATATAATTATATTATATTATATATAATACTTTATGAAATATCACTAATTATATGTGTTTAATATTCGTATAAGTAATTTAAATAAATATATTCCATTATAATAAAAAATACCATCTTATCTTCACTCGCTACACATCACATTCACAATTCTAAACAATGAACTTCGTATTGACAGCCGAGTTTCTCTTTACCTCCCTCGCCTAACTTCACTCGCTACACTTATACATTCACAATTCTAAACAATGAACTTCGTATTGACAGCCGAGTTTCTCTTTACCTCCCTCGCCTAACTTCACTCGCTACACTTATACATTCACAATTCTAAACAATGAACTTCGTATTGACAGCCGAGTTTCTCTTTACCTCCCTCGCCTAACTTCACCTACTCTCGGAGATCCTCGAAGTCACGGCACTCGTTCACATGGCGTCGTCAAACTTGTCCCCCGTGTTCCCCCCGTCTAGGGTGCGCAGTTCTACCCTACCTTATGTCCTTGGAGCTACCCTTCGCTGATGATTCCACGGTGGCGACACCTACAAGTGACGATGTGGTGTGGATACCTCACGGACCAGATCTGGTTAAGAAGGTAGGTGTACCTATCACTTAGGTATATCGCTGCTGCTACTGCTGCTACACCGCTTTATCAGTTGTCTATGTCATAACGCTTGCTGTATAGGCTTAGCGTATGGCTTAACTTGGCGATTATATCGCACTTAGGTTATATATAGGTGTACAATATATACTAGTCAACAATAACTTGCTTATATATATTATTGCAATATCAATGGTGAAAGAGAAAGTTGAGATTTTCACATTTAGCTTATACTGGTTATATTTGGAATGTATTGTAATCTACGCATGTCCATTATTCAGATGAATTATTTCTTTGCTTTTAATAGAATTATATTGTATAGTTGTATACATTATTATCAGTTAGTAGGTAATGTTATGATCAATATGGAGGGGTGATATGTATATATAATATTATTCAGCAATTCCAGTAATTAAATACTGTAGTAAATCTATCGAAATATATTTCTTAGATAATTTTGTATAATATAATAGTAATAATAATATTTATTGTTTGAAATTTCATATATATATATATATATATATATATATATATATATATTGAATACAATACAAATAGTGGATACAAATGAACCCCTCGAGAATTCATAGACTTAAAAATAACTGTGAGGGTCAATATATTATAAATAGTAACATTTTGTTACTTGTGTTTTGATTTATTATTTATTAAATTACTGCTGGCTATCGAAGCCGGGATCTCTTGTTTACTAGTATTTGGATGGCCCACTGAGCTATAGACCCCATACTGAGCATATTCTACATATCGTTTCCTGTAGGCATATAAGCCTATAGGCTCTGCACTGGGTATATATCTAGATGAGCTCATTAACGATAATTTGGTGTAACAGTCTTCGTATACGAATATAGTTATGCATATACTATATATATATAGTTATACATGTAACATATACTAATTATAATATTTAACTATAAATAAGTGCTAACATTGTTGAATATCAATAATATTTTGGAAAAGACCTTCATATTTCTCAATTGCTAATATGTTCATTTAGTTTATTATTCCTTCGCAGATTGAGACAGAGTTATGAGACATTATTCATAGAATTGATTGTATTGATATGATAGAATCAACTTTCATAATATAAACTTCACGTAGATTATTAATTGATTGTATTATATAATATCACAAATATTTCTTATTTCATTCAACCTCATGTAACCTTTTATTTCTGGTAGTAGATTATTTGTTTTCCCATTTGTATTTTATCTAGTAGTTCTGCAATATATCATATTTTAAAGATTTGTAATGAACAGTTTACTTATTTTACTTAATATTTCCTGATTTACTATAGTGTGTATACACACTGTGTATATATATATACACCGTGTTTATACATAGTGCTATAGCACTTATGTGCTATTATTTACTTTTTCTTGGTAATGTATATTCACGTTGTTTATACAATGAAGACTATATTTTTCCAGAACGTTAATAATTAACATCCAATTCATACATATGCAACTGTAATCTCTCAATATGTATCCGTGATGAAATATCATACAGTAGTTTTTAAAATATTAATTACAATAGTTTATAATGAATTTATGATATATATATATACTTATGAAATTTCTCATATGAGAATATAGGGTTAAGTAACTTAATACGGAAACTTTAACAATAAATGGTCTTAACATATTATTAATGGTCAAAATATTTGTATTACAAAATTACAATATATTTATATTATATGATTATAGATATTATTGTGATATTATATTTTATTTAATCTTTAATTCAAAAGATAACGGAGGTGTCCATATTCGATACCCATGTTCAAATACGGACAGTGTCCGTCGGACACCCTATATTATAATACGACCACACTATATACACTATAATTCCAGACTATAGTCTATAGTCTATAGACTATAGTCTATATATATATACGGAAATCAACCATATATCGAAGAAGCGATACCCTCAAATATTACATTACGTAATATGTTTATTTAATTATATATTATAATTTATAATACATTATATTTTCGTTTTTATTATATTCTTTTTACCGAGAGAATATGCTGTATATATATAATGTAAATATGCTTCTCCTTTTTAATTGTATACTATTACTCTCGCATTATTTATTATTATTATTATTATTATTGTTATATTATATAACTATATATAACTTATATATAAGTAACATACTATAGTAGTATACTTAAAACACATTCGAGAATAGCTCTTGCTATTATATTTGTGTATAATAAATCATTATCATCATAGAATATACTAGTGTTATTAATAAAATAATCAGATAAATAAAAAGTACATTATTTATAATTAATGTTATGAATTATTTAATATTATTTAATTAGTAATTAATTTATTAATTTTAATTATTTTATTAATTAATAATTACAAGCAAAGTATCTAAATAATAAGCATGGCATTTATTAATAAATGTATGGTAATATTATAACGCAGGACATGATTTTTATGGAAATTAGAATAGTTCAAATGCTGCGCTATGATTGGTTAAAGGGAGTCCTTGATACATACAGAGTGTCCGTATTAGGGATGTATATGACTTATAGATATATACTTATATCTTAATTAATATTCGGTAAAAAATATTGAAATTATATATATATATGATGTTTAAAATACCTTAGTTATTAATAATATATTATTATATTTCAAAGTAATATATTTATATATGCTTGAGAAGGTTTTAAGTTAACATTTATTTTCATAAATTTAAAAACGTATTAAAAATATCAGTTTATTGGATATATATATTAAAAAATAAAAAATACTTATTTATACTTATATATAATTATGGATATTTTATTAATTAAAATGTGTTGTATGGTTTATGGTTTCTAAGATATATATATATAGGTACATCGAGAGTGTCCGTATTCGTGCACTGTCCGTATTCGGATTATTTCCCTTAATTCACAATGGATATTTATTAATATTTACGTATCTTAACCTAGTCATCATTAAACCTATTAATGTGTAATCTATTTATTGATCTACATATAATAGATCACTTGGTAATACATTATTTATTGCATACAATGATTTTTTTATTATATGGACAATATCGTAATATGTGTTTTTCTAATGATATCTATAATCATATTGCATTCTTACTGTTTAATATTTATCGAATTGCAGATCTAATATTTTGTTAGTAGTCTTAGTTATACCAATACTTAGAGCTTTTATTATGCTCTATTATTACCGACATTTGATAGTAATGTTTTCAAGTTCTAAAACATATATATATATATTTTATAATTGTATGATTTTCGTTATTTATTTGAATCACCATAACAAATTTATTATAATTTCGTCATGATTCATATATATATATATATATATATATATCTACAATAAAATAAGATTAGTATAATATATTTCAATTATATCATATTTCTTTATTGGTTTATATATCTTACTTTGTAATGAGTACTCTTTTCCATAGATATATTCCTTTAAATATTCTATATTAAATTGTAACGTATCATCGCGAAACAACGACCCATCTATTTAGTTTTACACGAAATCATTCATATCTTCCAAATCATATATCTTCCTTCCAAATTAACTGAGACTGCTTTGAGAATAATATTTAAGAATTTTTAACAAATCTTGATAATACAAAATGTACAATCTTATCACAACTTGACCTACATTCGTAATTCGATAATATTAACTAATCCATACTTAAATACCGATGTGTGGCTATGTACATAATATATACTGTACACAAATTGATATCCTTATTCATAACAAACCTCAGTTTAATTATACTCAATCCGTATCTCCCAACATTATAACTCACGGTATTCCCTAAGTATAGATAATTGGAACAATACTCTTTAAATTCTAGATGCTACCCCTTTTGCAACTTATCGCGGATTATCTATGTGTCATCATTAGAAACAGTATCAGTGTCTATACTTAAGCGGACGATATCCATATTTATGTAAAATATACAGAAAATCAAAACTTTGCACCTGATATCTTCTCTTCTACTACAATAACTATTCATAATTGGCTCACAATTAATATCATCATTTTCAAACCAATTAAAAACGAGGCTATCATCCTTCACCTTCTAATCCAAAGTAAAACTTTACAAAAATCTACTATAACCCATATTCTCAACAAATCCTAGTGTTATATTTGACAGTAATTTTAGTTATTATAAATAATATTTCGCATATTAAAGTCAATAAACTATAAACTACACTCACTATGCATTATTCATCATTCAATAAGAATATTCACCGCTACTATTATAGCTTATATCTATATACATCCTATAGTGTAGAAACTCCTTCGACTATTACAATTTAAATTTTTACTGAAAATATCCACTATAAATATTTCAGCTCCAAATTCTTCACAATTCTATAGAATATCACTAAGTGTATATTCAATATACAAAACTACTCCCGTAATCATATATCTCAATACCTAACTAAACACCGTCGTCTACCTGTATGGCATAGAAACCTCTATAAAATCTGTAAATACCTGTATATAACTCAATTCACCATGAATCTCCTGAATACTTAGCCACCCTACTCATACTTAAATTAACAACCAGTAGCTTAACATGCTCCGTCAATATGTTCCTACTCCATGACCTCCTAAAATACATGCAACCAACACTTGAGCCTGGGTAATATGTATCCCATACTATTGGAACATTGTCCATACATCTAACCATATGATAATATCAACTCCAAACATCAAGAAACTACTAACAAATATATTTATTTAATTAAAAACATTAGCTTCATCACAAAATGGACCCCGTCATAATCATAACAGGGACCCGTCATAATCATAACACTGACCCCGTCATAATCATAACATGGACGCCGTCATAATCATAACACGAACCCAGTCATAATCATAACACGAACCCCGTCATAATCATAACAAGAACCCCGTCATAATCATAACACGAACCCCGTCATAATCATAACACGGACGCCGTCATAATCATAACACGACCCCGTCATAATCATAACACGGACCCCGTCATAATCACAGTTTTCAGTCCTAAAACCGATATATGGTAAATAAATGTAATTCAACTCGTCTTTAATTATCCATCCTTATCCATCCTTTATCCATCCTTTTCCTTCAAGATATTCTCGTGTATACTTATTTGGTTTATGTTTACATAAATACAGATATCAATTTGAAAGTTTTCCAGTAATCTATAATAGATTATAGTTTCGCAATTAATTAGAATATCAAATATTTTTGACTTTATTCACTATATTCAAATACCTTTTAGTATTTGCTTTATTTTATAGTTCACTGACAAACTTTTACCGAGTTTATGCGAGTTACCGGTTCTTTCTCAAATATATAAAATGTTCCAGTATCGATATGTTCCTTCTTTAATTTTAATATGAATATGTATTGACCTATATTATTTATATCTTTATTAACATTGATGATTGATCCCGTTACATGTTTTCTGCCCAGCATATCTTAACATTTCGTAAGCAATTATCTCCTTCGATATCAGTAAATCATAGGTACAAGTATCATATATCATCATATGTATTATGTAATTCATTAAGCTACCATCTAGAGTGATATAAAATAGTAAAATTAACGAGTAGGTAATATAAATATAAAATTATATAAATATGTTATATACATTTTTAAATAATTAATATTATTTAAATGTGCTTTCTATAATTAATATTAATTTGCGCTTTCAATATATGTTAACTATTTATTATATAATTGCTTACCTACATGGGTTACTTCAATGTGCATGTACATTTAAAGTATAGCAAATACAGTATATAATATTATTGAATATTGCTTAATTTAATCATATATTGATATGTAGTATATATCGTATTAAAACAAGGAATGTATGACCTACATTTAATTGTAATAGATTATTGGGAAAATTGTATTTTATTAATTAAACATACAAATTCATATTACTTTATAATATTTTATAAATATCTTAAATCATAATACGTGTATCATCATGATGAACTATGACTACGTCACTATAAACATAATAGAGGAGACTTAGCGCAGCTAGTGGACCTTCTCTGTTGACCATTCCCTGTAATACTACTGACCACTCTCTGGATTATTGCCAGTCCAGAAGGAGTCCGCGTCTTAATGAACCTACGCATTTTCAATGGAATGTTCCTAGACAGGTCCATATTACAAATATATATATGCATATATATTGATTATATATTAATTATATAACTTTTTAATAAATATAAATTGTATATTGAAACACATATTAAGCAGATTGGTATTATTTTTAAGAAATATCAAATTACTTATATAATAAATCAATCCTCTGTATATCTCACAATATTAAAAGTTAAACCATATACTAATATAGATATAACTATATAAACATAATTATTGTTTATAATTGTAAATGTGATATTTTAAATAATCTTATTATATAAATCTAATTTAATATAAATTATATTATTTTTAATATTCATATTCTACAAAGCTTTTTTAATATTATTTATATTATTTAAGATATTGACAATCTGCATTTGTAAAGTTGTTAGATTGTTATTTGCATGATACGCCATTATATTTAAATATAGATCATTAATATTGCTAATAACTACGTATTGATTAGTTTATTAATTGTATGTACATTTTATATAGAAGAACAACAAAGATCTAGAGAGCAACTCTCTACATCCTCCAACAAATGATTGTCTTACACATGTGAACTCCGAAGTAGGCAATCCCTGTATCCAACAATGTCATAGCATGTCTATTTTAGAGGTGAAAGGTTGGTTTACACTTATAAGTTACATGTGACTAAACTTCAAGCATACATATTGGTAGTCGCATATAGTCTAAAGAAATATTATTATAATAATTATTATAATAATATTATATTAATAGAATATTTTTATTAAAAAATAATGTATTTATTTATATAAATATATTAAAAAATATTTCATGAATAATACAAATAATTAATTATAACATATAATAATACTAATATAATTGATTGTCTTATTCATCGATATTTAACTAATTTCATTTTAGATATGTTGGTTCTCAAGGACATATTAAAAGAAGTGTCAAAGTCGAATATTGCTAGTAACTTATCTGAAAATATCCGTACCAGTAGTCCTTTAGCTCTGAAGGATAAACTATTTAAAATGCTGTGTACCTGGCAATGTTGTCATTGCTGGCACAAGTTGGTAACAAACATTAATCTTATAAACATTAGAATCTAACATTATATGATATGTAGGTTATTGTAGATAATGTGAGCGTTATGTTAGAGTTATTCATGAATGTTATAATAGTTATGCCAGAGTTATACAATAGTTAGATGAACGTTATATTTGAGAGTTATATAACAATGGTGAGAATAGTTACGAGAGGTGAGAGAGTTACGCAATGACATTACGCAGATTCGCTTATTACATCGAGCTATTCATCATGGACGCCTTCATTGATATGTTCATCACTTTCTGTATCGTTTTAAATACAAGTTTTATGGCAATGGATCATTACGGGCAAAGCGCAGCTCTAGGAAGAGTTCTGCAGAATGGCAACTATGTTAGTATGACAATGATTAGTATTACCTACAACTAAATATAGATTAATTATATTATATTTTTTTATAATAAAAACAAATGTTTCTAAATAATTGCCACATAATAATTTACGGAAGTATTGCAGGGTAGTCATTTTCTACCAATTGTGTATATATATATATATATATATATATATATATATATATATATATACTATAGTATAATAACAATAATGATATAAAAGTATTGTAGAAAACTAAAGACATATCCTTTTTAATTTAGAATATATCAATATATACATATAGTAAAGTTAATGGGACACCTATTCATAACTATATTTGTAAATAATCTATATTTTATATATTAATCTATATTAAATATTAATTGAATTAATATATATATATATTGATATTTCCAAATAATATTTTCACAATTTAATAATATTGACATTTATTATAATTTTCTAGATTTTGTATGTAACATTAAAAACTCTAAAAATAATAAACATATAGATAATAACTATACTTACTATTGTATACTAAAGTATACTTACTATATATATATATATATATATATATATATATATATATATAAAGTATATAGTTAAATTATAATATATTTAACCTTATATATATATTATAATTCGCGAAGAAATAAACATAGACCTCATTTATAATATAGTATACTATAGGTATACCTACTTACTTATAAGTAACTATAGTTACTTAGTCCCGTGACGTTGACATCTTAGGGGGAGAAAATGACAGTGTTTTTAATAATTGTTTACATTTATAACGATCTTTTGCATAACTAAAAGTTGCCGAAGAGAATTAGAATGAAGGAGATTAGAATATTCAAAAATAACATTTAACCAATGTTTCTTTGGTCTTCCTCTTTTTCTATTACCTTCGACATAGCCTTGAAGAATTGTTTTGGACATGGAATCGTGTCGAGTTATATGTCCGAATTTGATCATTTTCCTTCGCATGATTATATCAAGAAGAGGTACATACTCTAAGTACACCACTAAGAGCCGACTCTATCATTTATTAAATTATTGAACAATATATTCGTCTTTCTTTCTTTATATTCAGGAGACGCCTGTGAGCTTTAGACTCAAAACCTCGGATCTTCTTCTTTGATTATTCTAGCAGATTCCATGTTTCACAGCCATAAAGAAATGTTGAAAGAACTAATTAAATAATCTATATTTAAGTTTGAATTAAATTTCTCCGCTACGCCAGATATTTTCCAGTTTTACTTGTGCTGAAACTGCCATAGCTAATCTTATAAGAATATAGCTAATCTTATAATAGTATATATATACGATTTTCATTTTTTGAATTGCCGGAATTCGTAAGCATTGCTCCGATGTATTTAAAATGTTCCACATTTTCAATCTGTTTATCGTACATATAAATCATTGGTAATGGACCTTCTCCATTGACAAGAATTTTACATTTATCATGATTAATTTCCATGCCGTATGATGTTCATGTTTTGTCTAGTGCATCAGTTATAGTTTGTAGTTCACTTTCGGAACCTGCTATAAGATCAATATCGTCTGAAAATCTCAGGTTATTGAATTTTCTACCTCCTATAGATATACTAGATGGTTGGTTTGTTACAGAGTCCAGCATAATTTTTTCCAGGAATATATTGAACAGAACAGGCGATAATAAGCACCCTTGCCTTACACCTACTGTTGTATTAAACTTTGTTCCAATATTATTATTTAGCAGTACGCTGCTTTTAGAAGAATTATAGAGTGATTTAATACATTGAATTATATCATTGCCTATTCCAAAAGAAGACATCACGGGCCATAAACCCTCATGACATACTCCATCAAAGGCTTTCTTGTAGTCAATGAAATTATGATAAACTTGACATTTTGATCGATGTGTTTTTCCATTATTAGTCTGCAGTTAAGATCTTTTTTAAGAATGTGTTCAGTTGTGCTTCGATTTTTTCTAAAACCGGCATGTTCTTCAGCTAGAATATCTTCGGCTTGTGGAATATAATTCTCAGGAGAATTTTCTTGTATGGCTGATAAGACTTATTGTATGATAGTTTGAGCATTTGTTGATATATTCTTTCTTTGGAATAGGGATTATTAGAGAGGTTGACCATAAATCTGGCCACTGGTTGGTGGACCATACTTGTTGGTAAATATTTGTGATTATATCATTTAACGCTTCATTTCTTCCTTTTAATAGCTCGCTTGGTAAATTGTCAATTCCTGGTGACTTGTCATTTTTTAGACTTTTAATGGCATGGTTGACTTCTGACTTCAGTATTGGTAGTGGCTGTTCATCATCTTCACGGATATTGTCTGTTTCTACTTTGGCTCGGTCGGTTTTTATTGGGTAGTTATATAAATCTTTACAATATTCTGTCAATATATCCAATTTTGCAGTATCGTCTTCTAATGATATACCGTTAGCATCTTCAATATTTGATAATTCCCTATTTGTTGGATTATTTATTGCTTTTATAGTATTATAAGCTTTCTTTCTATGAACACCTCTGTTTAATTCATAATCAATTTGATTACATTGTGATTTCAGCCATTAAATTAGAATTATTCTCAGAATTATTCTTACCAATAGCAAATTTACCTACCGCATTATACCATTATTTGTTCGAATCACATACTATTGGATTCCAATCACCTTGTATAATTAAAATATCTTTTTTATTTGTCTCCGCCATTGTTTTTTCTATCTCTTCATAGAAAATTTCAATATATTCGTATTTATCATTTGTCATATTTACTGGATGTGCGCCGCATTGTGCGGCTAGTCTTATTGAGATAATTCGGCTGGAGATAGTTTTGTAGTTTAGGATAGCTAGGGTGTGTTATTTTCGTATTATAAAAGCTACTCCTTGTTGGTGGTATTTTTCTTGTCCGTTATAGACAATCTTATGGCCTTTCTCAGTTATTAATTCACCACTGTTTTTCCACATTGTCTCCGCCAGACCAATAACGTCCTATCTATCTAGCTCTCTTGTTAATTCATGAATTTTACCTTCTCCTCTGAGTGTCCGAACGTTCAACGTACCTATTGTAGTTATATTCGTTGGTAATTTTAATGTTATTTTAGTTATCGTTAATTTCTATGTACACATGTGTGTTGTTAATATTTCTTTAGTTCCAGTAGCTAACTTAGCACATCCATCCTGGGTATTACCAATGGAATGCGCGGACGTTGTTATTCCGTGACACGTCCGATCCGGCATTGAAATATCATATAGTAATCAATTAAAATTATCGCGAGTGTATTAATGTTAATTTATTTTATTTTATTTAATGTTATTTTATCATATGAATATTTATATATCTATAGTTAATTAATAAAAATGTTATGATAGAGTTATTGATCGTAAATATTTCAACCCTAGATATTTACAACAATATTCTTGGTGGAAGCGATTTTCAAGATAATCGCAATGACGCCCCTCAACTATCTCAAGGATAAGTGGAACTGTTTCGATATTGCTATAGTGATGCTTAGTCTTATGGAACTTGGCTTATCCGGGGTCAAAGGTCTCTCGATACTTCGTTCGTTTCGATTGGTCGGTATCATATTATGTAATAATTAACTACTATATTTTAGTTTACTATATTTAACCTTTACTATTTTTTAATATGTAGGAATACTAATAAATAACGCTACTTAATGCATAATTTAATTGATTTCTGAAATGTGTATCTAAAAAGTTGTAGGTAATAGGCATCGATGTAAATAAAAGTTGTATTTCATCGATGGTTATAGGCTATTATTAGGTTTAATTTTTAAATTATGAAATATTACAAAATATAGTCTAATATGATTTTATATTATTTCAAGATAATACGTATCATATATTAAATAAATAAAAACACTGCATTCTTGATTGCAGTTACGCGTGTTCAAATTAGCGAAGTCGTGGCCTGTTATGAATCTATTGATAGGAATAATAGGCAGAACAATGGGGGCGTTAGGTAGGTGTTCTTGTGATTACCTATCATTCACTGTTATCAATGTTACTATTGTTACATCAGGTAATCTATGCTTCGTCCTACTTATTATCGTGTTCATATTCGCCGTCATGGGTATGCAACAGTTCGGCTCCAAATACAACGAGGAAAACTTCCCAAACGGAGTGCCTAGGTGGCACTTTAAAGATTTCATGCATTCATTCATGGTAGTATTAGTATAATCATGCATAATAATGTTGATTGGTTGGTTGGTTTTATTTAAGAAAATATAGGCCTATAGTCGAAAGTAAAGTTGAAATATTCCCAACATTAAAACAATGGCTATCATTAAAACAATGGATTCATTAACATGATAGCCGATTATAAGGGATATTATAGCAATATTATAGGGATATTAGGTTATAAGTGAAAACTTTATATAAGTTCCTGGGTGGGATGAAATAACTCCACCAAAATAACAATAACAATAACAATATATGTGTACGTCGTACACTGTACGACTACCTACATTAATATGATCAGTTAATTGTATTATAATTGAGTTTATAAAAGTATTTACTTATATTATATTCAAATAAATTAAATATTATTTTTTTAAATGGCAAATATAAGTTGTATATCATATATTTAATTTATATTCCATAACATTAAAATTAAAAAAAATAATGTACTATGAATTTATTATATGGAATATGATTAAATTAATATTTAATTTTAAATATAATATTAATATTAATATTTCATTTATAAATTAATGAATAATATTATTTGTAAGCATATATAATTTGAAGAATGAATAATACGTACTATACTCTAGTAATTGCTCATATAATATTAATATAATTAGAACACCAAAATACCAATGTCATCGGTAATACGATAATTTTTATATCATTATTATATAATTATAAAAGTATTTTTATACAATTATAATATGATTATAAAATAATTATAACGCGAATTATAACAGATTGTATTCCGAGTTTTATGTGGAGAGTGGATAGAATCTATGTGGGACTGCATGCATTCCTCAGGACCCATATGCATTCCATTCTTTCTATTGACAATGGTCATTGGAAATCTAGTGGTCAGTACAAATTCACATTATAAAGGTGTTAACAATTAATTAATATCTTCAAATATATATATATATATATATATATATATATATATATATATATATATTGGTTTGGACATAGCTTATAATCTATATTAATAAATAATATATTTAAATAATAAATACATTATATCCCTATAATAATATTGATATAATAAAATTGTACAGTATAAATTGGACATTATAAGTATTAATTAATTATTATTGAGTTAAGTTTTATAATTATATTGTAATCATCTGAAATAAATAGCATTCATATCGTAGGTATTGAATTTATTCTTGGCTCTATTGCTGAGTTCTTTCGGAGCTGAAAGTCTACAGAACTCGCAAGATGATGCATCGGAACCTAATAAACTGCAAGAGGCTGTGGATCGTATCAACAGATTCACTATCTATATAAAATCTCATGTACTATATTTTGTAAAGGTTAGCACATATTTTATTATAAATATTGATGGTTATCATTTTGTATGAACTAGATAATATAATTATTTGAATACAATAAACAAATAAACAAATTAATTATTGGAGCTGCACCACCTCATTAAAGTTTAATCGTGAATAGATAGGATTGTATTATGGAGGAGATATGAGATATTTTTAAACTTCGATTTATCTCATTAATATGTTTTTGTTAATAAATTTAAGTTATATCATTAACTTTAGTTTGATTTATATATTTTTATAAGACAAAATATGTCTAATATTTTTTTCGATTTTTTAAGAATTTACTATGCAATTTCAGGAAAACTTTAAAATATAAACTTATATATCTATATATATAAATAATGATTATAAGTATATAATTATAATATTACAATAAATGTATAAAAGACCAATTAATTTGTAATATAAAAAAATTATAATTAAATCAAAATTGTAATATAAAAATATGAGAAATTTTATAATTAAAAAAAATTATACGAAATATTAAAAAAAAATTTAATCAATTGGATTAATAGAGATATTTAAATTACTTCGATCGTAAAATATTTTTTTTTTAATATTTCAGATTTTATCGTCTTAGAAATCTGATAACAAATGTTAAAAAACGTTATTCAAACAATTATATTATATATTATAATAATAATGATCATTATGTTTAATTAATGACAGCTCTATTTTAAAATTATTTGTTTATAATGTAATTGGCTCGTGAATTTAATATACGAAATATCGGTATTTTTTCTATATTAAAATATGTATAGGTATTTTTCTGGCGTAAGTCGAATACTGCCTAAAAAAAGTATACCGTAATGACATAAATAAACCAAACATTAAATAGAATATACTACTAAAGATATCTTAACTATCAATATATGTAAAGACTTAACCAGCTTAGTGGTCGACGTACATCATGCGGATACATTACTATGATAATAAAATGTAATTGAAATTATACGTAAACTCGAACATCGTCATTTTAGCAGATACTATAGTAGGTCTATCTGCTATATCAATCTATAGATTGAAAGTATATGGGAAGAAGTAAGTTATGATGAATATTTGTAGTTAACCATTTATAAACTTCAATACGGGAAGGTAACCTAATACGGACACTTTACAATAAATGGTCTTAACATTTATAAATGTCATAATTATGACTCAATATTTGTATTCAAAAATTACAATATATTAATATTATATGATTAGGAATTAATTATTAATATTAATATTAATATTATATTCATATATATATTATTGTGATTTTAATACTGTATTTAATATTGTATTCAATAGATAACGGGGGTGCCGTATTCGGTACCCATGTCCGAATAAGGACATCCTGTGTTATAATACTGACGCCATATTTACCACTAGATAAACTATATATTAATAATTATTAATTAATTATTAATTAATTAATAATCAATAATTATTGATGAACCAATCAGATAAATTACAATTTTATTATTTATTATTCATTTTATGAATAATTTAATATAATTTAATTAGTAATTAATTTATTAATTTTTATTATTTTATTTATTAATAGTACAAGTTAAGTTTCTAAATAATACAAAATATAGATTTAGCTTCATTGGTGGTATTGATATTATGTATATTACGATTTAAAAATATTTAAAAATAGAGAAGTAAATATATACAATTAGTCAAATAAAATTCCAACTCTTTACTCATTTTATTTAACTATATAGCTATGCACATGTATGTAAAAAATAGGAAATATATAAGATATTTCGAAATTAATGATGATCGGGATATCATGTAGTAACAAAAAAACGAATATTTTTCAAATAAATTGAAGTCACAAATTGAAATTACTATTACCATGGTAATATGAATCCCTTCTGAAAACGATAAAAATAAGTAGACACTTAATATTGATCTTTCATATAATGAGGATTGAATCTATGCCGAAAATAATACTACAATACATAATTAAATATATTTAATATAGGGTAGGTTCAAAGATAAATAGAAAAGTAATATTTTTTTGCAAAATTTAAACGTTTTGACAAGTTATTGGAAATAGAGTTGGGTATATGTATAGATGGATAGATTTATATTATCCTATGAATGTTTCACGGATTAAATAAGAAACTAAATATTATGTTTATAATTTAATATAATATATTTGCATTGTAGGCCCTAGTACCTACTATCAAATATTTTCCGAAATATAATTGCTTCGCAAAATCTTTGTAACTATTATAGCAACAATTATTATTCAATACCCTATTCAGTAGGATTCAGTAAAGATTAGTTTTGTTTATAACAAACACTATATGGTTAAGATTATTATTTTAAATAACCATGTTGTTCCTATGAAATGATATTACTGTTTAATTAACCTTAAGTGAGAGATATATATATATATATATATATATTAGATAAATAACTATTATTACAATAAGAAAACGATAATTGTTTGTATTTAAATATATTATTATTTTTTTTTAAATTGACCATCGTATTCGCGCTACTAAAATTATATTATCAATATACATGCACCTACAAAAACTACATTAATTACCGACAGTCCTTTTTCTACCTGGTTCCCTCAAGAAATGTTCATCTTAAAGAAGAGTGTTCGCAAATTTGAGAAGAAATTTCTTAAAAATCAATCTACTGAAACTAAATTAGCTCTATCACTAACTAGAAAAATTACAAATCTACTATATCTCGTTCAAAATCCATCTATTATAACAAAAAGATAACATTGATCTCCTCCGATCCTCGCAAATTATTTAAAATAGCAAATAAAATTATCTCTCCTCCAGATGAAAAAATCTTCCCCATTCTACCTAACATGTCAAATTTTCAACTGTTTTCTCTTTTTGAAAAATTCTTTGAAAATAAAATTGTAAGTATTAATAATATTATTTGCGCATCTACTCCATCCACACTAAATCCTACAACATATATTACCCATCATATTTACTCATTAAGTATATTCACTATCCCTTCACTGTATGAAGTAAATGACCTACTCATGAAATCTCACTGTATCTCCCCCACTAATCCCCTATCTATCTCATTATATCACATACTTGCACCCTTATTTTCTCCTATTTTCTTGGATATTATTTCGAACTCATTGAACGCTGGCCAAGTATCACTCTGTCTCAAGACTGCCATAATATCCCCTATTCTAAAAAAAAACCTAGACCCAAACTCATTTAGCAATTATCGCCCAATCTACCAATTACCCTTATTAAGTAAAATATTAGAAAGAATTGTTTCCAAACAAGTCATCTCCCATGTTAATACAAATAATCTTTTCGAACCATTTCAAAGCGCTTTTCGTAAGGGCTCTCCTCCGTATTACTGACACAATATTATCTACCTTAAATAGCAACAAATGTTGCCAGCTAATCTTACTTTATCTCTCATCTGCTTTTAATACCCTGGACCATAATATATTAATCTCGCGACTTACTTTGATGGGTATATCTGGCTTAGCGTTAAAATTGTTTACTTCATATCTGACTAACCGAAATATCTCTATTATGATTGACAAATCTTACTCGCCTCTTTCTCCACTTAACCACAGTATTCCCCAAGGATCCGTTCTAGGTCCATCCCTGTTTTGTATTATATCCGCCCTATTGCTGATCTAATTAAGAAATTTCCAAATATTCACTACCATATTTTTGCTGATGATATTCAACTGTTTACCTTTTTCCCTACAAAATTCTCATAATACCGTTAACTCTGAATTAATCGAGTGTGCTAACTCCATAAGATTATGGCTCCTCTCCAATAAACTACTAATTAATTCATCTAAGACTACTGTACTTAACATATCTACTTCTAAAACGTCCTTTCCAAAGTTTACTCTAAATAACATGATTATTTCTACTTCTCATTCCTCCAAAAACCTAGAATTAGAATTTGATGACAAATTATCATTTAAGAATCACATATCATCTATTACAAAATCCTCCAACTTTCATCCTTCAGAATTTAAAAAAATACGGACATCACTTTCCAGAAACCTTACTAAAACTATAATAAATGCTCTTGTACTTTCACGAATTGACTACTGTTCTTCCCTACTGAATCTACTTCCTGATAAAGCTACTGCTCCACTTAATCGGATTATCCGTTCCTCAATACGTACTACTTACTGTATAACACGGCTAGATCACTCTACTACAACATATCATCAATCATCTCGTATGTGGCTACCCTTCTCCCTCAGGTGTAAATTACTATACTATCTATAATCCATAAATCAATATATTCTTTCACCCCTAGCTATATATCTGATCTAATTAAAAAACGTACTATATTATCTTCTCTTCGTTATCAAAATTCTCCTCTACTTATCTCCCAGAACTCTAGTAAAACTTCCCTAAATTCTAGAACTTTTAACAATTCCGGTCCAACCCTATGGAATTCCCTTCCTCCTACCATTCGTTCTATTAGATCCCACAAAAGATTTATAAATCTTACTTCTTCTTTTCTCTCTACCCATAATCATTAAATCATCAAACTTATTATTGTTGTCCGTGTTATATTCAATGTATATCATTATTAAATTGTTATTTTATTATTATTATCTTATTATTATATAACACTCCACTATATCAATGCAATATGTAGTATATAACACTACACCATAAAAATACAGACTGTAGTATATAATAGTCCTCTATATTATTGTTGTCCATGGTATATTCAATGTATATTATTATTAAATTATTATCGTATTACTATTATTTTATTATTTTCTTCCCGCACGAGCGAATGGGTCTACATGACCCTATTTTAGTGCTAATAAACCTAATATCATCATCATCATAATTTACATAATCATTATATTGTAGTCGCAAATACTTGTAATATAGATCACTTTAGTGGACATGTAATCGGATAAGAATATCCTATCCCCTCCATGTTATTATCATAACAAATTAATTTTTCTCAAAATATCTCACAATTATCGCCGTTTAAATATTATGCATTTTTATCTAACTATAGATAATTGTTCTCAAAATATCCCACTATTATCTATATTTATTGAGTTGGTAAAATCTTCTCTAATTATAATTATATTGATAATTATCTAACTTTATAGATACTTTTTCTCAAAATATCTCACCATTATCAGTATTTATTAAGTTGGTAAAATGTTCTCAAATTATCTAACTTTATGTATAATTTTTCTCAAAATATTCCACTAATATCTTTATCCACTAATATCTTACTTTATAGATAATTTTTCTAAAAATATCTCACTATTATCTGTATTTATTGAGTTGGTAAAATATTCTCAAATTATCTGTGATGTATTTGAAATTATCCAATATTATCTGATTTTGGTTTACTGGGTTAACCCTATCAAAGATTCTACGAAGCATGTCCTTCGAAAAGCTTTGATAATGATTTTGGATATAGTGTTTTTAATATAATGTGTTATAAAGAAGATAATTATAATATAATATTACTCAATATTGATATATAGATAATGTATAGATTATTATCTATTAGATAGGTAATATGTTACTAATATATCTACTAATTTGTTTAATGTATCCTACTATTATTTATAAATTACAAATAAGTATTCAATAATTTATATATATGATGTTCACTAATAGGTACACTTTAAATTATTATCGATTCGAATATTTACTAAATAAAATAAACTTTAATTCAAAAATCAATAGGTGAAACTATGCGGCAAGCAAATGTCGAGTGCTTTTCAGCCTTATTCCACTGAGATAGCTGATAATAAAGATTGCACTACATTAGAGATATGTGCTTATAATTACAGTGGCAGCGATGATTCCGACAGTGAAGGTGAATATTATGTAATATATTTATATAAGTAGTTATACCATCGATATATATATATATATATATATATATATATATATATCTTTATAAAGAAAGTAAAGTCGATATACTTTATGTATATCGATGAGGTATACACTTTACATTAAACTTGTATTACTTTACTTTTAATTTTGTAATTAATTATAATTATTATAGTGTATAACTTTATTTAATTACTATGTTAACTAGTAGTTTTAGTATATTTAGGTATAGGTATATAGTGAATATATACCAAATATATAAATACCTATATAGTAAATCATCACATATTTAATAAAACATAATTGTAAAGTATAATTATTGTTTATTATTTGATATGAATTAAACTAATAACAATATTAGATATGAATAAATTATCAACAAAAGATAAGATAGGTGACCATGTCCTTTATTCTCCAGTATCTCCTTATGGTTTGTATTATCCTTATTATCTTTGTAGTTCAAATGTAACTATTATAAATTATTTCATAATTCAAATAATAGGATTATTCAAATATCTGATCATAATTATTATGATAATATAAATAGTGCATTACCAATACATTATAATAGCGAGGATACATTTGATAATCGATAATCAATCGTAATGTCTTTATTCCTTTATAATTAACATGTGTATATCTTCCACTAGAACCTTCTAATGGAGTGAATACATTAAATAAACGATCTTCAATTGTGGTGTCTTTAAATTCTGAACATAATCTTGATGGTCCCGTAGATATCAATGGAACTCTTGAGGTATTATATAATGTATGGAGAGTGTAATTAACAGAAAATAATTAGTTTAATATACCATAGTTAATAGGATATTACAGAAATAATTACTACTTGTTTTAAACTAAGTTAAATTATTAGTTAGTATTTTATATTTACTATTATCATTTATTATTAATAAATAACAAGTATGTAATACATAATATATGTAGTATATATATATATACCATTAGAGTCTCTTCGATAATATAGGTCATATACATAGATACATGAATATATAATTGTATACAAATAGTAGGATAAATTGTATGAAATATAGGTATATATATATATATATATCTAAATTTCATACAATTTATCCTACTATTTGTATACAATTATATATTCATGTATCTATGTATATGACCTATATTATCGAAGAGACTCTAATGGTAGCTAGTAGCTACTAGCTACTATAGAAGAATACCAGTAAACTCGGACCAGGTAAACTCGGACCACTTTTGAAATAAAATTCGGACCACTTTTGAAGAATATTCGGACCAGTTTAAAATAACTATATATATAGTAAACTTCTATAATATGGGCTAAAGCATAAAAGTGGTCCGAATTTTCTTCAAAAGTGGTCCGAGTTTATTTCAAGAGTGGTCCGAGTTTACCTGGTCCGAATTTACCTGGTCCGAGTTTACTGGTACCCCTAAAGAACTACATGTATGCATGATAAAGATAAGAGTTGACTACAATATGATATGGTTTTGCAGGTAAGCGAAGTGAATGTTGTATTTGTGAAATATCCGGATGATTGCTGGCCTAAGAAATGTCACGAACTTTGCAAGTGCTGCCTCATGGTTGACAGATCATCAATATACCAGGTTAACTTATCATCATCATAGCCATCGTATACTCTGTTATTATTAATATTAATAAACTTTATTAAATTTGTGTTATTAAAAATATTCATTTCTATCAATTCTAAAAATATAATAGATTTTTTTTGTAATAAATGTGTTTTTACATAAAATAAAAAAATGTAATATTAACTTAACAAATAAATGAAAATAATCAAAAATATGTTCACCTTTATAAATTGAAAACTTCTTACAGATATTATATTATTATATATATATATATATATATATATATATATATAAATATATATATATATATCTATATATCATATAATAATAACCAATCATAAATATATGACATTCTTTTTAATTATTATCTAGTTAACTTTTATATTATTTCTGATTAATATTTATTTTTCATTATTTTTAATTACTGCATCTATTGTCCAATATTAAAATAAATGTGCTATGTATATATTTTGATATATATATATATATATTAATTGCATGTATTTCTATATAACTTTCTGTATACCAACAGGTATGGTGGGCATATAGGTGTTACATGTATAAACTTGTAGAACACACATACTTTGAAACTTTTATAATCACAATGATTGTAATGAGCAGTCTAGCTTTGGTTAGTTGCTGATTTATTATCTAATCTATCTTTATGTATACTTATTAATTATTATATTACATGTTATATTAATTATTGATATATCCATATAATAATATATTATTATATTACAAAATTTATATAGCATAATCTATTTAATTTCTTATTTAATTTAAATATAAAATAGTAAATTTTATTTAAAAATTCATTTATATTAATAAATACCTAATTCTGAATTTATGATATATTATTATATTATTAAATAATAGGTAAGCATGCATGCTATTATAATAATTATAACATGAGTATACAGTTTTAAATAAGTGTGTCATTATATTAATACAATACATGAAAATAAATATAATATATATTATTTCAAATGTACAATAATATTAAGTACAATTAAATTCTTCATTTAAAATTAACTTTATATTCTAATATAATCTAATATATTAGTAAAATTATGATTGTATATTTCAAAAAATATGATAGCATAAATTGTATGCTAATTAATACATACATTCGCAATACCCAGCAAACAATAACAGCAGATTTAAATACTTATTAAAGCAATTTTAATCAGACTTTCGAATATTCTGATTTAAAATCTGCTTTAATTCAACTGATTTAAACGATTTTAAAACATCTTTCTACTGCTGTAATAATGCAGTATTAAAGCCTGATTTAATTCTGATTTAATAATCTCCACATATAAGATATATTTTCCCATCAAACAATAATAGCATATTTAAATACTTTTTAAAGCAGTAATAAATGTTGACAGATTTAAATATATTAAATACTTATTAAGACAGATTTATATATATCTTAAGATATCGGAGATTATTAAATCAGAATTAAATCAGGATTTAATACTTAATTATTAAAGCAGTAAAAATATGTTTTAAAAACGTTTAAATCAGTTGATTTAAAAGATGATTTTAAATCAGAATGTTCGAAAATCTGATTAAAATTGCTTTATAAACTTCTTTAATAAGTATTTAAATGTGCTGTTATTGTTTACTGGGTAGAATAATTTAATTTACTAAACCTAATTGATTACCACCCTATAATATAAACAATCACCTATATAGGCAATGGAAGATATCTATCTAGTAAACAGACCTACACTAGCTCTCATACTAGTTATAATGGATAAAGTTTTCACTGTGATATTCGTCGTTGAAATGGTTATCAAAATGTCAGCGTTTGGATTCAAGAAATACTTCACTGATGCATGGTGTTGGCTGGATTTTGTCATCGTACTGGTTAGTTGAGATACCATAGTTATGCTATTACATAATAGTTGTTATGTCATGTTTATTATCAGATATAACCTATAATTTTACAATAAAAAAATATATATTCGATAAACAGTTTTATAATGTCACTTTAATAATTCTCACAAGTGTCAATACTCTCTACAAGTACATAAACATAAACTTAGTTTATTTATCATATTTAGTTAATTTATATAAGTTGTGTAGGTATATGATGATATTATAAACTCATCACTACTACTGCTAATCTATGAACTATAGTCTACATATATGTTGTCCACAGATAAGTTTGATAAGTCTGGCAGCCGAAAGTATTGATATGGGAGATATAGGGGCATTCAAAGCTTTGAGAACACTAAGAGCCTTAAGACCTCTAAGAGCAGTTTCCAGATGGGAGGGTATGAAGGTTATTAACTATTCATCAATTAGATATACATATATCTATTATCGTAAGAATCATAGGTCTTATTATAAAATGGTTATATTTAGTTTATTTTATTTAAAATTTGGAATAATACTTGGAAAAATTAATAAATTATTATAAAATTAATTATTATTTTTTTTTAAATAATTAGTTTGTAACAATTGATTGTAAATTTTTATTATTTTACTGAATTTCTTATAAATTATATCATTATTTAAATTTATTTATGAATTTATTTAAATATCAAAACTTAATATCAAAATAAATACATAATTTATAATTAAATTTGCACCCAATTTTTAAAATTAAAAGTTTAAATATATATTTATATATTTTATTAGTTTGTTTTATAATTCATATTCTCTATCAATTAATAAACTCTATGTATTATATTTTGGTAATTAAAAAGTAAATTAAATTCATTTTATAATGAAATATACACTATACATTAAATAAATAAAAGAGATAGAGAATTTCTACTATTTGTAATTAAAGTTAAACTAAGTTCTATTTGCAATGATGATATAATGTTGTATTAACGTTCCTATGATAATGTCCTATATAAATTGTGATGATAATATTTAGTTAATATAGTATTTACATTACAACATATGTGGTATAATAAGGTGGTGGTGAATGCACTGATACAAGCAATACCTGCAATATTCAATGTACTCATGGTATGTCTGGTATTCTGGCTGATATTCTGCATAATGGGAGTGCAACTGTTCGGTGGACTATTTCACAAGTGTGTCGATGCCAATAAGGTTAACACCATACACACTCTTTCACCTATACTCTTAACGACTTCCCTTGCTGTTTCGTGATGTTCTAGTATTGCATTATGTGAGTAATTATATGGTTAACACATACCTAGAAATACATAGTATCTTACAACAAACATATACAAAAATATATCTACAAAAATTAAATATTTGTCAGTAAAAACACATATTTAAACGATAACTATTGTATAAGTGCAGTTTGTATAGTGCATATATATATATATCATTGCGTTAGTATTATGTTGATACTAACATTAGTATTAGTATAATATTATAAAACTAATACTAAATCAGATAACTTAATTACAATATCTAATACTTAATCATACCCCAACAATATCAGACACGATTATTAGCCACAGAGGTAGCCAACAAGAATGAATGCTTATCGTTAGCGCATCTCAACTATACATGGCAAAACTCTAATGTTAACTTTGATAATGTTTTCTCTGCGTATTTAGCTCTATTCCAAGTGGTTAGTTTACACACATGCATATATACACGCTTATATATATTTCTAAATTCATACATATGATGTATTTATCACATATACACAGGCATACATACATATCAAATTTATATTATAAATACATGCATGCATATATATCAACACATGCATTCTAATATATATTATTTTTATTATTTATATATTCTTAATTTTCATGAATTGTATATATTGTAGCAATACATTATTTATTTAAAAATGTTGTTTATAACATAATATATATATATATATATCTAATAAAACAGAAACATAATATAAATACACATACACATAACTATACATGAATATACACAATTACACATAATTACACATGCACAATACAAACATGCCACATTTGATCAGGCAACATTTAAGGGTTGGATCATAATAATGCAGGATGCAGTGGATAGTACAAAGGTATCGTGGAGTGTATTGTATTCTTGAGTGATCACTACTCACTACATCTGCTATTACTACAGATTCATCTATCTATCTCTATATATATATCTCTATATATCACTGTTTCTGTGTAAATCTGTAGCAATCTTGAACATTCACTCCTCTCGAGATTATATTTTCTCCCTGAAAATCGAAAGAATATGAAGAATTGTCCTAAAGAATGTAGATACTTTCACTATTTCTTATAGTCGCTCACGCCTTTAAGCCTGTCACACGTGCATAATCACACACTTGCACACCTACATCCCACACACCCACCCACACACATCCATGTGCACATTCACTCACGCACTCTATACTCAGCTTGCCTCCTCCTCTATTGCTATACCTATATCTTCATTCAGGCAACTTTCAAGGGATGGATTGATATCATGTATGATGCTATTGACAGTAGAGAGGTATGAGAATGCACGCCGCCCCCCAACTGTGCCCCATTCTATTATGTCTACTTATTGTACATTTGCACCATATCCCTTAAATGTTTGAATATTTGTGTTATTATTAGGTTAATATCCGCATGAAAATTAGTATTATAATTTCAATATAACATATTGAATTGATTAACCTAGATATTTACTAATGGTAATTAAACGCATGTAAATGTGCCTTTACAAGTCGACATTTCTATAAGCCTGAAATATTAATTGCGATTTCACGAATTTCATAAAATTTCAGTATTTTATGAACATAAATCTATTTCTAATATAATTTTCTAGAACGTCCTAACAATAACATGATAATTTAACCAGCAGAATGATTAGAGTTAGAGATAATGTGTTTTCGTAATAAACGTATGAACACACATACACATACCTACACACTACTTGCAGCTAGACTTACAGCCCATAGAAGATGTCAGGGTTTACATGTACTTCTACTTCGTATTCTTCATAGTATTCGGAGCCTTCTTCACTCTGAATCTCTTTATCGGTGTTATCATAGATAACTTCAACATGCAGAAAAGAAAGGTCTATTAACGTACTGCTTTACTATACACGTGGAATACACTTATTCAGCTCGTCAAATATATTTTTAATATCTAATTTATTTTAATGAACTGACTAGTTAATTATGTGTACAGATACCTAATTATATATAGATAATTTAATTTTTAATTTTCAAGAAAAATAAATTATTGAATAATTACATAGGCCGGTGGTTCTCTGGAAATGTTCATGACTGAAGATCAAAAGAAATACTACAATGCAATGAAGAAATTAGGTTCAAAACAACCACAGAAACCAATACCCAAACCAAGAGTAAGTGTTCACTCATTTGATTATTACTCAATTTTAACATACTCACATATTTATTTTCATATATACTATTTGTTTAACTTTTAACAATATTATTAAAATAATATCACAAATATCAATCTATTTTAATCTAATATTTATTGTATACAAATTTCATTTTTAGCTACAGAATAAATATATATATTTTTCATATAGATTACAAATAATAATAGTTATAAATAAAATAATTATATCTACAAATAAATAAAATATATTATATAAAATTAAAATTTTATTTACTAATAAAATATACATGTGTATTATAATAATTATTAAAATTATTAATTTAAGTTTAGTGATATAATTACGAAAGATTAACTTTAAAAGTAATCAAATTATGTGTTGTTATTTATATCATCTATATAATTTTTACTAATATATTATTTTTATAATAATTAAATTAATAATTAATTCGATAGGGGAAAATATTTTTTATATATTTATAAAAAATATATTATTTATTCTGGTTGATTTAGTACTAGGTTACATATTGTACATATTGTATTTATTATAAACTAAATAATATGTTCTTGTAATATAATGATGCAATATTATTGGTGTCATCAGAAATATGAATATAACTAATTAGAAATTGAAAATTAATACTATTTTAATATTTATAAATAAAAAGTTAATATTTAATATTTTGATTGGTTGATTTTATATTTATAATCAAAAGTATAAAGTTGATATATTTATGAATATTATCTAATGGTAATATTTATTATTGAAATAAATAAAGAATAATACAAAATATAAAAAATAAATAATTTAGAACGAATTACAGTTACCGTAAAAATATTAAATCTAATACTTACAACTATATATTTTAAAATTCATTATCAACTATAAATTGATTACTTTTAACTTTTTAACCCATTATAATGGTTTACAATCTTATTTTAACATAATAGGTTATAAAATAAACCAATAATAATATTATAGGCATTATTTATTATTCTTATCTGTAATAATAATAAGTATTAATTTTATATTTCAATATTATTTAGTAAATTTAAAAAATATAATATAAAAAACATATGAACAAATTCAATAAAAAGATTACAAAATATATCTTAAAAATAAAAAAAATGAGATATAAATGAATATAAAAATTATAGATTCTTTCACAAAATTTATATTTACCAAACAAAATTTTTAAATTATTATTTAAAAAAAAACAAATTTCATTATACCATCTTCTGAATTCTATATATAAACTAATTATTAATTATATGTTAAATTGAATTTTAATAATAGTGTATTAAATTCAATTTTTATAAATTTCTCTAGTTCTAACAGTACTAGAAATTGTACTAATATCAGAATTAATTATATCTGCGTAATTATTTGTAATTTTAAAATTGTAATAATATAAATAAAATATCATCTAAAGTTATTATAATATGTAAATTTAATTATATAACTTTTATATTTAATTTGAGATGAATTGTTATATATAACACATCTATAGTGATCGATAGACACACTTCCATAATTATTTTAGAAAATTTTTAGAATTTTTAGAATATTTCAGTCTTATATAGATTTAATGATTATGAAATTTTCTAACCTTTAAGTGACTCCTCTGAAATTGTTGATATATATTTTAAATTTAATCAAAAATTAAAAAATCATGATTTTATAATTACCTGGGAAATTATTGTTTATTCAACCTAAAATCTGATTTTTAACAAATAAAATCAATATACTAAAACCTATTTTTCAAATATTTTAAATAAATATTTAATAATAAATATTAATTGTGTGTTAACTAAAAGTAACGCCCATTTAAATTTGATTGGATATCGGATATTAAATAATATATGGTATATCTAACTATAGATATATTTATGGTGTCGGTATTCGGGAAAATGCACATAATATCGACACACCTGTTATCTCAAAGTTAAACAAATTAAATTTAATTTAAAAATAGCTATTATACGTATATACTATAGTATCACCATAACTTTATTTTTTCTCAATTAAATATTTCCAAATTTTATTTATATTTTTTAATAATAAAGTTATGGTGATTTATTGTTATGGTGTCGGTATTCGAGGACTCTCCCCTATATTTAATAAATGTATTTTGAATACAAAATAAATTAATCCCTATATAAAATATAATCCTAAATAAGTTATATAATTACTTAATGTTCACAGTTTCGGTTCCAGTTATTCTTCTTTAAACTGACGACCAATCAAAAGTTTGACATCGCCATAATGTCGGTGATCATGATGAACATGATCGCTATGGCACTCGAACACTACGGTCAATCAGAAGAGTTTGAATCCACTCTATCATTCGTTAACACGGTATTCATATCTGTGTTCACGGTCGAGTGCATTCTGAAGATTATTGGCTTACGATGGTACTACTTCAAACAACCGTGGAATGTGTTTGACTTTGTTGTAGTCGTACTCTCAATAATCGGTAAGTATACATTTCTATTATTAGTGCCCCTGTAGTAATTGTAATAAATAGATATCTCTAGTTTGTATAGCACTAATTAAATAAAAAGTAACAAAACTAATATATGATATATATATATATATATATATATATAATAGTCATCGAAATTTGTAAATAATCCAAAGTACTTGAGAAGTTCAAATATTTCAAATGTAGTTCTTTAGAAGTTCAATATATACAGATATATTTATATACATATATATAAGTATACTTCATAAATATATACCTCACATACGCACATATACAGGACTAGCTATGAGTGATTTAGTGGAGAAATTCTTCGTATCTCCAACATTGCTGCGAGTGATAAGGGTGTTTAGAGTTGGCAGAGTTCTTAGATTAGTTAAATCAGCGAAAGGTTTTACATATCATTTGTATGCATTCATTAATTTCTATCTCAAATTGCATTACTAACTCTCATATTTATATATACTATATGTTTTAATATACATATTAAAGTTTGATTATATATAATTTGTTTGAATATATATATATATATTCAACATATATGTTAAAATAAACTTAATATAGTTTAAATATATATGTAATATAAATAATTATGAATTATTGGATTTTAAAATGCTTAAATTAAATTTATATTTGATGATATTTGATCAAAATATTATATTTGATACCTAAATATTTATATATAAATTAGAATTAATAATCAAATAAATTAGAATTAATAATCAAATAAATTATTTTATTTAATAAATTAAAAAATATCTTTTTAAGAAAAAATAATTTTATAAATAAATATCTAATTATTATTTAAAATTTGAAATTATAATCAATAGATATAACAAATTATTAATTATTCTTTAAATTAAATAAAATCAGCAAATAAAAAAAAATAGTAATTTTCTATTTATATCATTTTTAAATTAAGAAAGACATTTTATTTATTTTTAAATATCATTACATTTCACCCATAGGTATACGAACACTTTTATTTTCTTTGGCGGTATCGTTACCCGCACTAGTGAATATTGGTCTACTTCTATTCCTGGTCATGTTTATATTCGCGATATTCGGGATGTCGTTCTTCATGAACGTGAAACATACGGGAGGACTCGACGATATGTTTAACTTTGAAACTTTCTACCGCAGCATCATTCTTCTCTTTCAGGTTATTTAGAAATACATTATAACCGCTCATGGGTACTGCAAACTATCCGAACTCCGTGAGTTTTTGTAAAAGGTCAATTAAATATGAAGATATTGAATAATTTTTATATTTTTGTACTTAACATTTACATTTATAAGATAGCTATCATCAATTATAAATAAAATAAAATTGTATATTATAATATTTCATTATAAAAAGAGTACAAAAATCTATTTTTCTATGAATTTACACTCTGTGTTATTCCAAGGATGACTGATATATGGCGATACCTTAATTATTAAACACATCATTATAAAATGTAATATATATATATAAATTAATTAACATATAAAACTAAATTATTCAATATTAGGTTTAAATAAATTATTTTATATTAATTATTTTTAATCATCCGTAAATAAATCCGTAAAATCCCAGTAAACCAAAATTTAATATTTTTTCGAAAATGTTTGTAATTTATTTTTGAATATTTAAAATTAGTCTAAATAATTTTCAATATTCGCAAATTTCTATAATATTTTTAAAATAAAATACTAAGTTCGCAAAGTATTTGAAAATAATACGAACATTTTACGAAAATCTTTGCAAATAAAATGCAAAGTTTGTAAAATGTTTGAAAATAAAACACGAAGTTTGTAAAATATTTGAAATTAATTTACGTAAATAATTTTCAATATTCGCAAATTTCTGTAATTTTTTGAAAATAAAAAACGAAGTTCGCAAAATATTTGAAAATAATTTACGAAAATTTTACAAAAATCTTTTTAAAATAAAATTCAAAGTTTTTAAAATGTTTGTAAATAAAACACGAAGTTTGCAAATTCTATATTAATTAAATATATTAATATATTAATATTATTAATAGTTTTAATTAAATTTTAAAATATAAATTTCATTGCAGATAAATTGATTACATTATTTAAAATATCTACTTTATATTATTTATTTATGATTAACTAAATAAATATAAAATAGATAAATATTTCTATTTTAAAATTAATTTTTATTTATATTGATCTACATATTTTAACATCATTATTAATGGTATTCAATCAAAAATAATGGAGGATAAGTCTGCATACACCAATTAATAAACCACTAGTTATTCAGTTAAACTAAATTTTGATTCATTCAATGAGTTTAAATATATTATTTTATATATTAATATATTTATTCTAGGCTTATATATAACAATATCTTTTATTTGTATTATATTCTCCAATTAATTTATATTTGATTTGCAAATGTGATAATTAAATATTTATTCAATTCTGAAAATTATGTGCCAAGTTTGTAAATGATTTTAGAAAAATGTACGTAAATAATTGAAATTTAATTTCAAAGTTTGCAAACATGTGTCTATAAAATTTTCGAAAATCATTTTCAAATTTGGTTTAATGGGATCATTCTCCTATAGAGGAACACATAATAAATTCTACCACCCATATATATCAATCAGTAATGCAAAATGTATTGATTATTTATTAATTATTTATTAAAATTAAATATTTCTTAATAGGTGTAAATTACTCTATAATATACATATGTAAAGTTTTTCTGAAGGACCAATAAATATTGAGATATAATAATAGAACATAGTCTATTTTGCTAGTAATGTTGTTTCAGTTATATTTTATGAATTTTTCTTTGATATATATTCTAATTTATTTTTATTTTTCTATTATTTATTATAATAAGAGAATTTATTTTTATTCATTTGTAATCTAAGTTAATAATGCAATATGAAATAATTATTGAATCATCAAATAGTTTTTTTCTAATAATATTAATAAACAGAAACATTGTTCTTAGTATGATTTTGTTTATAATAACTGGTTAATCTATTATTTCACTATTTCGTATTTCAGTAGATGATTACCATTTGATGTAACCTTGTGTTTGTTCACTATTTTTATTAACTTAATTTTTAAATTAATTTAGGAACCAGTTACCTTTTGAGAACATGGTTATTTTGAGAATATTTATTTAATATTTTCATTAATTTAAGGGTGCAAGCGCGGGTTCGCGCTTACCATGTTAATAGCTCTAGCTAAAATGCTAAGGATACTAAACTAATAAATATAATGAAGTAATTTTTCTGTTATTTAATAGATATTATTCTACTGCATAAAAGTATTGACTTTTTATAAATATAATTTATTTAAAATTATGTAAAAAAAATAGTTTAAAATAGTTGAAATATATTTTATATTTTTTTATTAAAAATTTGAAGTTTATTATAATTTATTTAAAAAACATAAATTATAATACAATATCCTGTCATTATTAATATAGTATTACATGTTATTTATATACAGTAAAAATGCAGATAATAACATTAATAATAAAATAAATACTAGGCTTTTACGTATGCTTACTAAGTGCAAAAAGTACAAACTTGAGAAAATTACATTCAAAGATTTTTTAAATAAATAGTCTCGTCAATTTCATATGATTTTTAATTCGATTGATCTCGTAAAACACTTTATATTAATAGAAATACTCCACTATAATTTAAAATATTTTACAATGTGATAAATAAGATACTGAACATGGATAATACATAATAAAAAAAAATAAAAAAATAAAAATATTATGCATATTTTAACCCGTAACTTTGCACCCTTAATATATAATAATCTATAAATTATTAATATTTTAAATTTATCATTTAATTATATTTATTCATTCATACAAAATATGTATAATTGATAAAGAAATAAAAAATTCATGATTTCTGATTACAATTTAAATAACTATAAAGGTATATTAAAACTTTAATATTTTTTTTTATATTTAATATTTTTTTATTAATTATATATTTAATAATTGATTAAATATAATTGATTATAATTTATTATATAATAATATATTTCCTGAAAATTATATAAAAATATATATTTTGTGAATGTAGAATTTAAAATTATAAAGTAAATACCAAACATATTCTAGATAAATGTTTTAATATTATTTTATCCCATCTAACAGTAATAGCCTCATAATAGCAACATAATTGAATAACTAATAGATTCAAATGTTTACATTGTGCTATTATGCTGCCATTATAAGTCCATTAAAAGTCTATTATGCTGATATTAATTTGTAATGCTATTATGCTGATATTATGTTGCTATTATTATAATAGCAACATAATAGCATCATAATAGCATTACAAATTATAATAGCAGCATAATATACTTTTAATGGAAACATAATATCACAAAGTAAACATTTGAGGCTATTAGTTATGCTATTATGTTGCTATTATGAGGCTAGTACTGTTAGCTGGGATATAACACTCCTATTGTTGGATAACAATTGCCTTACCCTAATTAGGTACTTACCCTACTTACCCTACTAATTGATACCTACATATCAGGTATCGACATCAGCCGGTTGGGATGGAGTACTAGCTGGCATCACAAACACTGAGAATTGTACCCATGGACCAGGTGGTGACTGTGGTAACTATGCAGCAGGGGTGTTATTTCTCGTATCCTATCTGGTCATCTCCTTCCTCGTCATTATTAACATGTATATAGCAGTTATCCTCGAGAATTTCAGTCAGGTTTAAATATATAGTTAATAATAATAAATAATCTATTGATATTTAATTTATTTATAATTCTAATTAATCTATATATTGTTTGGTTGAATAACATTAAAACTACAATTTATGAATTACATAATCACGTATGTAATGTTGTTATATAATAATATAGGCAACTGAAGATGTTCAACAAGGATTAACACAAGATGACTTTGATATGTATTATGAGGTTATAACAAGTTATATATAGGAAATTTAGATCTTTATAGATAAAATTCAAATAGACTTAGAATAATTTGTTATATTAATAATATTATAATTAATATATTAAATACATAAATCTAATATTTCCAATAAATAATAATTTATATTTGTTTATTATATACATGATATAATATATAATATAGATATTAAGTATAATATTATTAAAATATTATTAAAACCTAATATATTTATATATTATATATATAAGTATGTATGTTTATATTCTTGCCCCCATTATCATTAAGCATAACATCACTATATACATTCTTAAATAACACTTCAAATTCATGTTTCTTACACCATTACTACCTCATATATAGTTAATTCATCATAAATAAGTAAATAGTTGTATCCCATCAACTCATCTTCTTACTAACCTTTAATAAATGTATAAAAGGCATATAAATCTATTGCTATCATATAATAATTCTATACAATTTACATTTAAATTCCATTTAATATACATATCAAGTTCACGACCCCCATATATCCTACCACCATATGCTAGATATAGCTGCCTAGTTATATTACCGTTCTCCTCCTATATATCTAATGATACATCTATTATCAAGACTAATGATGCCTAAATGTGAAAGGCTCCTCATACTTATATCTTTAAATAGGGTATTCCTAGAGCTGCTCTTCATTAACCTTCATCTACTTTATATGCTGTATTACTAGCTAACTATCCCGGTGTTCTTATCACATACATATATATATGCACTTATTACAAGAAATTGCTTATATATAACTTCTAACTAATTAAATACAATTATGCATGTTCATGCTTGATTGTTGTATGGTTATTTTGTAGAACTGTAAACAGCACAAACATCAATATGTCTAATCTCCCCCCCCCCCATCTCCTACATATTACCCATAGCTATAGATCAACAGCATCACAATCATGATAGAGCAATATGTCACTAAGAAGTGATTTGTGATTTAAACATATCACCACAGTTCTTCACTGATAAGATGTCAACTGTCAACTATCATTTATAGAGAATGTATTCAATTAGGAAGTCTATATTATTATCCCTTACCTTTAATCAACCCATTGTTTCTATATATCACTTTTATTCATTTGTAGTATGTATTCTATTAATATCATATTATATTAGTAAATATCAAATACCCATCAGTAGTTAGTCATACGGATGTAATAATTTAAGATCATAAATATAAAATTACAATAATTAATTAGGAATTTAAAAATGTATACATTAATAAATTATGAAACATTTCATAAAAACGTTCTTTCTCCCCAAATTTGAATATAATTTGCAAAAGTTTTCGACAATTTTTTGAACACATTTTGCAAATAATTTTCGGATATTTTCATACATTTTCCGAAAATCATTTACAAACTTGGCACAATCAACAAATTTGTAAATCAAAAATAAGTAATCTGGATAATATAATAAAAATAAAAGATAGTTATATATATTTAAAAATATTTATAATATAAGCCTTGAATAAATATATTAGTATATAAAATAAGTATTTTTTTCTTAATTGATTTATTCAAAAATTAGTTTAACTGAATAAACAGTGATTTATTAATTGGTGTTTCCAAACCTATCCTGTTATTTTTCATTGAATAGATATAATTCTTAATAAGGATTTTAAATATAAATATGTATATCAATTTATATAAGTCAAAATCAATTTTAATATAGTAAAATTTGATCTATATTATATTTTTGTCGTTAATCATAAATGAAGAATAGAAAGTAGACTTTTTTTTAAATTTAAACATTTATCTGCAATACAAATTATATTTTAAAATATAATATATTAATTAATTTATATTAATATAGGATTTGCTAGATAATAATACGAGTGGCAAACTTCGTGTTTTATTTTCAAAAAATTTACAAACTTTTATAAATTATTTTTGAAAATCATTTTCGTATATTATTTTCAAATCTCGGTCTTATAGTAAATAAATATATATTGGTGTACTTTTGAGGATTTCATTGTTCAATTTTAAAAATTATGATTAGGAGACTGACAAATTTGTGTAACGAAATTAAGTCAACCAAACCAACACATTTTTAATCGTAGTCATATAATTTACAGTAATCACCACTGTATTTATGATTATTTGCTGATTAACAATATTAATTTAGATTTTTGAAATAATATAATAACTAATCATATTTCTTTTACAATATCTTAAAATTGTTTGGCAATTTTTTAATCTATAGTTTACAATAATGAAATAATTTATAAAATGTAAATTTGCAACAATGAATATTTATAATATTATTTATTTCTATATGGATTTTTTTTGCTCCATGTTAATGACTGGTTAGGAAAATGTCATTTTATCTATTTCATATCTATAAGTAAATAATTAAATGTATATAAATACTATTAATAACTGGGAAATATCAAATCTCTCTATATATATATATACTTAAAATAAAAAAACAGCCAATGCTGAAACCCTTTCTTTATATATAAAATTAAATGACGGAAATTTCAAGTCTCGCATTCCACTATATTTTTGTGGAGTACTTTCATATCATCCAGGAACTTAGATTAAGTTTTATATGATTTAATGTATCTCCAAAGCCACTCTCATATTAAGGTATTCATTAGAACTGATATTTTTGTACACATTTTATTTCAAGACCTAATATTGGTCTTGGTGGTATATTAACAGATTCCTACTACCTATGACTTTATCTTTGACCAATAACTTAGATTTTTAACTTTTCAAGTTTTTATTTATCAAAGCAATTTAACCATATAAAATATCATAACCGGGCAAACATAAACACTAATGTATTATATAATAAAATTGTGGTTTATATAATTTGAAATAAAAATAAGTAATATTATTATATTATACAAAAAAATATATTATAATGTAACAAATATTTAATATTTTTTAATGGTATATAAATATTATAGAATTATTAGTCATTACAAATATTAAGTTATAAATTAATTAAATTAGTTATGTAAAATATTTAAGTCGAAAAATGTGAATTTATAAAATCATAAAAATATTTCTTATCTATTGATACAAAATATAACAACCTATTATATTCAAATTATATAGATAGAAATAGAATATAATAAGAATATATATAGTTACAACTCTTAATCCAATTTCAATGATTTAATGTTAAATATTACATTTATATCTTTGTTATTAATAAGTTTATATATTATTATTAATAAATGTTATTTTATATATTTAATACAATATATACAATTAATACAAACTAATACAATAAGATATACTTATATATTATATTTAATAGTTATATTCATATGTAAATATCAATTAAAATTCTTATGCTATCTCTATAGGTGTGGGAGAAATATGACGAGCAAGCTACGCAATATATACCTCTCGAGAAACTTTGTGAATTTGTGTCATCATTAGAACCACCATTACATATAGACGATCCTAACTACTATAAGCTAGTCAGTCTGAATATCACAATATGTGAATGTGATCTCGTTCATTGTGTTGACATATTGGATGCATTGACAAAGAACTTCCTGGGTACCGGAGATATCGGTCCAGATATCACAAGTGATGAAGTGGCGAAAAGGTGTGAAAACTACACACCTATGACGTCGACGCTGAAACGACAAAGAGAAATATACTGCGCAAAGATTATACAAAGATCGTGGAAATTGTACAAAGAGTGTCGGATGTGTATAGATGAACGGGAGATGTAGGGAAAACAATTGACTTTTTATAGTGCAGACATGCACATAGGTTTATAATACTGTATATATTGTCTAATTATGAAATTATATGTGCGATTATAGAGATATTTTGCTATGCAAGCTATACACATGAGTCATGTTTATTTATTATAAATCTTAAGCACAGCTCATTTATTAATTACCAATAAAGAAATTATCTATTTTATTCTTTAACAGTATTCAAAATAAAGTTTAATCTTATTAATAAATAAATCAATTGAAACATAAGTAATAATATTTTTAAATATTATTACAATTTATTGAATCTACTCACAAATCAAATATAAATAATTGTATAAACATTGCTAGTTTATCACTTAGCACGGTAGTTCTTGACATTACAGACGACCCAGAGAGGAAATGCAAGAATAGATGAGGATAAAATTGCTGCGGATACCATCTTTTCCTGTAAATATTGTTATAATTAGTAATTGATAGTAAATTAATTTGTTAATTACTCTTAATAATATAATACACAAAATTAATCTACAAATATTATTATATAGGCATAATAGAAAAGTGATAATTGAGATAGAAATTAAGGTTTAGATTACTATTATTAAAATTTCAGTGTATAAAAATGTATAAAAATAAGGAAATACAGGTATTAATTATTACAGTATATAAAATAAAAATTGAATTATTATGAAATATATTAATAACATAATTGGATATTAACTTTAAGTATAATATGGTATGATTTATTTTAATAAATGTATAAGAAAATATATATAAACCAATTATTGGATGTTTACCCTTTACATATATGATATAATCATCGATATAAAGAAAGTGGATAAGCAATTGAATGTAGTATATGGCACTATCCGCTACGAGCGCTGTAGTCGAAACCCACTATATGGCCCACTACTTTTTATTAATAATATGTATTTATCATATATATATTGATAATCACTACCAATTTTAATTTACTATCTATACTAAAATAAAATTATATATTTAAAATACATAATATCAACATTCCTCGTAATTTTGTGTATTTAAATTGAAGATATAATACTATTTTATTGATATTTATAATTTAAATCCATTGATTTAGATAGAAGTCACTTTAATCTATTTCGACGAAAAGCCTACTGTTTTAATATTTGACATATATAATATGACTAATATCCAATCAAAATCACTGATACCATTTTGTTAATTTATCGATAAAAGTGTCATTCACGTGTCTATCTTTTACATGCATTGCGTGCGTCAATTGCTTATCCACTTTCTTTATATCGATGGATATAATATATCATATACTAGATGTGAAAATAATATTTTCTTTTGGATACATGAAATCTGTGCAAAAAAAAAACTAAATTTAATAATTATGATACAATTAATTGTCAAGTACTTATTGCAAAAATCATACATTATTATTATTAATCAATAATAATACTTTCATTCTCTTAAATAAATATCATTATTATACTTTAGTTTATATTTTTATTTAAAAATGATACCAATAAAATATCTTTTATTTATGATGAATTTATTATAAATAAATCAAATAGGATTATTTAATTTAATATTATATTATATCACTTGAAAACTACTTACATAAATATATTAAATATTTTATTTTATCACTTACATTTGATAATTTTCTATAATTTATTAGATAATTAGTGATATATCTTTTCTTGGCAAAAACCTTTTGTAATACAAAGAAACTTTGAAAAATATAATGTATACATTACTACTAATTGGGTGTCAAATATTTAAATAAACAACAGGATATATTATCTAAACAAGTCGGTTTACATTAAAATATGTGTTATCAAATTAAATAATTATATAGCAGAATTAAATATATTCTTTACAATATTAACAAGGAAATAATTATTTGTATATTTATTATTTAAAAAATATTATTTATAACATAATTATGAACATTATATTAGTGCAATAACACAATTTAGTAATACAAAATGGTATGGATTCAAAAATTGTCAGGCTCTCATATTGGCTACAAACTAAATATCAGAATGGTAGACTACTTGATATAAGTATATCATATATTTTTAACTAGTCTATAATATATATATATAAAGCGGATTATAAAACAAATTCTATGGATACTATATAGGGATTATGGTCAAAAGCTTCACAATTTGAATCCCGAAAAATTGTTTATTCGAATTAGTAATTTTACAATAGCATATTGACCATTATTATTAGAGTATGTCTATTTATCATAGAGCTAGAGAGAAATAGAGTAGTAAACAAGATATCTGACATGCAGAAAGCGTCGATCTAATTTGGTCACCTCAAAATGGCGGATTTGACCTATTTAAGCATAATCTAGGGAGAAAGAGTATATATCTTTATAATCTATTATTATATATGTGTATTATCTATACATTAATAAGTAAATATACTTTATATATACATCATATAAATGATTATTAATACAAATATAATATTTTACTCTATATTAAAATTAATTTGTAAATAAAATATAAACTATAGTTCAAATAGAGTTCAAATAGGTCAAATCCGCCATTTTTAGGTGACCAAAATAGATTGGCCCTTTCCGCATTGGCTTACATAGCCAGTGATAGTGTATTACCACTCTATTTCTCTCTAGCTATGTGCTATTTATATACTACTATACAGGTAACAGATTATCAGTAACATATATATATATATATATTTTTATAGGCTCACTCTGGATTTAATGCATCTAAAAAAACATGGAAATATCAAATCCAAACCAACCAAACCAAACATATTAATGACCAGTGGTCATTGACCACACAAACATATATATATTATATATATTAAATAATATATATATATATATATATATATATATATATATATCTATTATTGATAAGTCGTTGCATGTATACTAGTATATAAATAGTCATAAGCTAATTATAATAGTCAATCATATGCTATTGTACAATCACAAATTCGAATAAACAATTTTTCAGGTGTTCAAATCACGAAGCTTTTGACCGGGTACCCTATATAGTCAGCCATGGAATCTCTCCATATAACGTATTGCACTTTTTAGATGTAATTATTAATTTTTAAAACCGATTGTATATGTATGAGTGTTCGCATGTATGTGTATAACTTATAGAGTATAAGTGAGCGAAGGTTAATGAATTTTAGCTGTGAATATATCTAATATATGAGGCCATTCTGAAAGTAAATCCTTTAATCCTTTAAACCTATATTTTAGTGGTGTTGTCCAAAATATTTTTAAATATACCAGATATTTATTTATTTTTAAATAACATATATTGATTTTTTTAATATGTATTTGTTTATATTATAAACATTATATACATAGTTGGCAAAAAACCTTTTTTTTGGCTCCAGGTTTTTTGGTTTTTTGCTAGTTTTTATAGGTTTTTTGCTAGTTTTTTGGGTTTGTTCGTGGTTTTTTGGTTTTTTCAAGGTTTATTTATGGTTTTTTGGTTTTTTCGTTGATGAAAATAATTATTTAATAAAATTATAATTATTGTATAATAATATAAAAATTATATTTTGTAATATATGGTCATTTTAATATAGTATGTAAATACATAATATTTATATATAATAGAATAGCTATTTAATTTATATTTAATCAAAAAACCAAAAAACTAATATTTATAAAAAAACTAATCTTAATAATCAAGTTAATTTACTACTAACAAAAATGTTTTAAATCTTATATATAACACTCCCTATATAATATATATATATAGTATATATCTAACATAATATATAACATATATATTCAATATAATTAATAACTACTATCTGCTGCTACTAGTAGTTGTATCGAATCACCTAAATAGTTTAGGTACTGGGCGGTTTCATACAACAATATTTATATAGCTAAATTAAATTACATGCAATATAAATTAGAATTTACTCTGTACATATATATGTATATCATTCAAAATCATAATTAACCCGATATAGGTGGCGCTCTAGGTATTTTGTATACACAATTTAATTACACAGATTTCTTGTAAGTTTTATATGATATAAGAGAGCATTTTTTGTAATATACCAACGTCTGATGGTACATTGGTATGTCTATGGAAAATACATTCATAATATATACCATCTTTACATTGTGTAAACTAATCTAAAACTTACGATAAAATCGTGTGATTCAATTTAATACATATAACTCATATCTTTCCTTAGAAAAAACTTTGCTACTTATATAAATAAACTACAAGTATAAACATAATATACTCAAATTTAATACATTTAAATGATATTATATGAGATTTAATTTATATTTAGACAAAAAACCTTCACAAAAAAAAACAAAGTAAGCTTAATTAACTATTATTTATTTAATAAAATTGAAGTTTTAAAATTAATTATTAATTAAAGTGTATATAATTATTATAATAATAAAATAGAATATATCATATATTTAATATATGCTATTTAATTTATATTTTAGCAAAAAACCAAAAAACCAAAAACCAAAAAACCTGCAATTTGAAAAAACTAAAAAACCAATGAAAAAACCAAAAAACCAAAAACCAAAAAACCTCACGATGCCAACTATGATTATATACCATATAATTTATTAAAGAATGTTTAGGTTTTGTAAAGTTTTTTCTATATTATTTATGTTAACATCCTAAATAATATAATAATTATACCAATAAATTATTATTATTGAATAATAATAATCCTCTAACATCATGGAGTCCAAGGACATCAAACTTAGTTTCATGTTTAGTATTAAAAATAGTATTAATATATACTATTTATACTATATATTATAGTATGAAATGTAAAATATATCTGATACAAATACACCAATAACTAATAGTATAATAAGTATAGGCTATTAGATTTTCTTACATATTTTTAAAATAATTTTATAAATTTTTAATAATTAATTTATGATTTTATTATAATTTTTAATAAATATAGATTATTTTCTTTATGGAATATATATTATAATTGAAATTAAAAGCCCTATATTATATTATTTTACATTAATATAATTATATACTATAAATTACAACAGTATTGAAAAAAGTCTTATAAATATCTTGTACAAAAATATGTAACAAGCCTTGTTACAAGGTCATGATAAAATTATGTTTAACAAACCGTGAAGCTGATCTTTACCCTTGGGGGTCCGAAAACCATAGTTGCCTTTGGTGTAACATTGTGTGATACAATTTTAGTTGATCTAATTATTCCTCTTAATGCGGCCGACATTATGATTAAATTTTAAATTTGGAATAATAACAATCTTATCAGAGGAAATATCAATGATGAAAGAAAATAGGTTTTAAATACAAAAGGGCAGAATTTTTTTTTTAATTTGAATTAAAAAATTATATTTATATTTAAATCTTTTTATCACATTGGCATATAACTATAAATTAATTATAATAGTATACATTATAAATTAAAAAAATAATATTCTATCATAATTATATTATATACAAATATAGATTTTAATTAAAATATATATATGGTAACACAGCATTTACTGCGGACTTATAATTCCTCCATATATTTATAGATACATAAAAATAATATTATTTAAAAATATATATTATTTATGTATGATATCATAATAATATTTTAATTTATTAACATATAACATAGTATTTTAATATGATATAATAATACAGTTATCTGTATTTAATAGGTTAGTAAATATATTATAATCTATAGCTTTATTTATCATTTACTCTAATTTGTAACATTTATTTTATTATTTATTAAATAATTATATTTTGTACTTATTTTATCATATAATATATGTGTATGATTATCATTAATATAATAAATATAATATGTTATATAGTTAGGTATAAACCCTTGATAACCGGTGTATTTATATTTTGTAATAATGTAAACCTACGTTAACATTTAATGTTAATATACGTAGTTTATACCATTATATAATTTATAAAATAAATTGTAATAAATTGTATTATAATAATAATTATTATTAAATTATTATATTATATTAAATTGTGTATGATAAAAACGAATGCACTATATGGAAACTTGTATATCGTTCTATAGTAGTGACTTATTTTGATTTATAGATTTAGTTTGTGTCATTATCTATTATTATAATAATTATATGAGCGATTATATTATCATAATAATTATGTGCAAAAATATCCTACATCTGTCACTAAAAAGATGACCTGTCAATTCTTTTCATAAATTCTTGTTGAGGGTCCATTTGTATATTCGAAGGAATATAAAATCATTTTTTTAAAATGTGTGGACATTATTTATATTGAGTTTTCCCTATATTTACAGCGATGACTGTGACCTTAGTTACTCTTTTAAATGAATCATCATATATGCCATTTATATATGTACTTATATACATATATATATATATATATATATATATATATATTTATAGTTTTAATTTGATTTAGTATGGTTTGGTTTTGTTGTTGTTGTTTTTAGCTGAATCACACCCTGAAGTGAGCTTATAACACCAACAAAACCAGAAAACCAAACCAAACACAACATATAAACATATGCGTAACGTGTATATGTTTACACACTACATGTGGAACAATAATAGATATGTGTGCAATAATAAATAAGTGTATACACATAAATGATACAATATAATATATATATAGTATGAATACGCGTATGTGAAATGCGTATATATATATTCACATATATATATTCACATATATATTTTTACATATCTGATAACTAATTTAGAGGTATTGTTAAGTTGTTATAGAGAGGTTCAAGGCATTAGTACATTTATTTAGAGGACTTATTATTCAAGTGATATATATAGCGCCGGTCCGCTATATATAGGCAGCCGTCTTACGCGTGGGGCGGTCATGCGAGACGGCCACGTAGTAATATGCGCCCGTGATACCAGGCACTAGGTGTACGTGCGCTGTTATCACGCTGATAGATGAATATCTACGCATGTAATACTGTACGATGATCATCATTACTAATACATATAAATACCTAATCGATACAATAACATATAACATTACAATATATAACACAAAGCCCCGTTTCACTGGCTAATCACTGATTATAGAGAACATTACCATGTACTACTTGTTTTAGTCCGCATAGTTCTTGATGTAGGACTGACTACACGATCCACTTTTGTATAGTTACAACTAGTAAATAAACCACATATAGTAAACATATATTTATGTAATAGTATTATATATAGAAACTAAATACCCTGCTTAGATAGATAAATAACTGGATAGTATCTAGTAGATGTTATTGAATCAAGTTGAAGAAATGAAAATAATCAGTAATACAATAGGACACAAAATAATAAATGAAATAAAAAGGTATATATCTAAATATGTATATTTTAGTATTGAATGATATGACCTATGCGGGTGCTGGGGTGATCTAGAGGAATTCATTACAATCAATGAACCATTAGTATATGGATTAGACTGCAGATATCGGGGTTGTCAGACCTATATGTAGTAGGCGAAGTGCCGATGGTAAGCCAGCCCTAGTTAGGTGTAGTTTAGGTGATATCTCATGGAATCTAAATTCAATACAAAAAGGAGACAAATTATAATCAATTATATCAATACAACAATAAGAATATGATAAAACTAATTCAAATTATGTATAAATAAATATAATTGTTTCATTGCATTCACGTATTAAGAAATCCTGATTTTAAAATGACCGCAGAGCTTTAATCGAACATATATTCAGGTAGTTCCATTCTATTGGATACATTTCCAGCGAAATTGTGAAATTCATCAGACCTACCAAAGGATCGACGTGTTTGTATTGATGGGCCTCTATTGTTCTAGACATATCAAGTGATGTTATGATTCCGCTACATATCAACTAGTTTCATTACTAGTTGTGAAGCTAATCAGCTGATCTACATACATCCTACGCTGACAGATTAATTTTAATTTAAGAAATATAAATCTATCTGAACATTCAATTACTGGTCGATTACTATGGTATATCATACGGACTCAGTTTGTTTGATTAATGGGGTCTAATTTGATATTCTTATTGGGATAATCAATAGGCTCTTGTGTACATGTATGTTAATCCTTACCTATTGCATGTGAACCTGACACAAACTGAAATATTATCCCTAGTTATTACACTCCCATGGATATAAGACATATATTATATGTTTAAATAATAATCACTTGATCGAGTCTTTAAATATGTTATATATGTATATGAAATATATATTATATATATATATATGTTTAGGATTCGGGTATATGTATATAGTTATATTAGTTATAAATAGGTAATTTATCACTAACGTATTACGATTAACTGATAAATTCCCGAAGGCGTCAGTCAGTGCTAACTCAGTCATGCATATCACTGCATTATACTAAGTCATGCATATCATTGCATTATACTAAGTCATGCATATCACTACATTCACCCCTCGCAATTTAAAATAAATTATATTCTATATAAACAAAAATAATCGTAATTAACCGTAATAACCGTGACCATATATACAATCTTCTACACCTCTACCTTTTTCTCCTTACCTGACCTGAGCCAGGGCAAGGTTTCCTGGAGGAAGTTTATCTTCCCACCGTATATACTCGGTTTCGCACAGCCTCATATTCTCCCGGTGTAATCTTTACTTTATTCCTTCATGATCAATCGAATATACATTTTCTATTTTTCGTATAATACAGTAACCACTTATATGCCCTCTTTCACCACAGTTGTAACATATAACTTGTCTATTAGATACATTTGATTGTTGGAATGTTACTCCTGGTTGCCTTTGTACATAGTGCTGTTCAATTCTTCTCTGACTATAATCTCTTGATGGTATTTTATTGTTATATTCTTATTGTTCTTCTGTTGTTGTATTCTATAGTTTCTGTAGGTATGTAATCTGTATGTAGGTCTTCTTTGGTAATATTCTTTAACTGCTCTCACAGGGCTAAATTCTCTTTCAGATCCATTACTTTTTATTGTAACCTTTCAACCTTCTTCTTTAGAATTTCTAATTCATTGTTCTGTCTACCTGCCTTTCTAATATGTCTGCTATCCTTATCTGATGCTGTTATTGATACTCCCATGATGTATGTAACTATCTCTTCGTAATCTTCCTCTTCTGTCATTACTTCTTTTTTCCATTTTCTCCCAATTTCTCTTGTTTCTAGAAAACTCATTATTTGTTTGTTTTCGATTGCTCTATTGATATCCCATCTCAGCTTTGCACATTTCAGCCCTTCTATAAAACAATCTCTCACCATCGTATCATTGCTTTTCTTCATTTTTCTCGCCATTTTTTCCAGTATGTACTCATACGTACAAACATCTTCTCTGTTGGACTCTACTCTATTCATCAGTCTTCTCGTAATCTGTCTCTATTTTCTCCAAAGCTTGTAATAGTTTCTGCATTCGTTCTAACTGTATCTGACTGTATTTTCATTTCTTCATATGCCCTACCCTGTAGGTGTTGACGTACGAAGCTTGCTTTATATTCATCTTTAATCGCTTCTATACAATCTCTGGCCTTTTCTACCCATTCTTCAACATCATTTCCTGCAAACATTCTCTGTTTTAGTTCGGTTCTATATTCTGCCATTTCTCTTTTATATTTATTTTCTATTATTATTGATTCTTTCGTAAGATTGATTTTGTCTACTGGTCTAATTTCCTTGTTATTCATGTATAGCGAATTATAACAATTCGTATAATAACATGTATATTATAAGTATGATATTTTCTGTATTACTAACACAAGTTATTTGTAAAGAAATTGTGCATATAATGTATAGACTACAATATATTCTATAGTTATATATTAAATAGATATATCTATAGTGCCACAATATTTATTATTAATTATATCTAAACAATTATTTTTCAACTTAAAGACATTTTAATTGACTAACAAATATTATTCGAATTGAAAATATAAAATAAAATCTCTAATTTAATAAACTAAGTTTAGAGTATAATTTAGTAGAGTATATAATGTTCTATGTACCATGTTTCCGGATAATAAAGAGCTATCCCATTGAAACTCGCTAGAATACTACTTTCTAGCTGTGCTCTCTGAATGTGGGGCTTACTCATTTATAATATTCATTACAATTATTGAGAGGATATCATAAAATAACAATATATATAAATTTAAATAATTTATGAAATATGTATAATATGATTGAATATAGTGAAATAACAATCTTATCCATTTGATATATAGTTTGCATGTCTATATCTATACTGTACCTATGCGGTTTTAAGTATGTTTATTTGAACAAGGTATCGTGTAGAAAATATCCCTTGTCCATTAGATGTTTCAATCGATATATCAATAAATAATCTACAAATACAATTATTTCATTTACTATTACTTTTACATACTACCGACAACTATGTATTTATATATATTACAATCACATTTTTGAAATTGGATAAATAAATATTTACTATTTATGAAATGGGTCTATAGGATATCTGTACCGTATGTAGTAGAATGATAGTAAGAAGGGTATTACTATATTCAACAAGTGGCAGAATATAGGGGGCTATGTATCGCTATGTATCGTGGGGAGACGTCTAAATGTGAAGAGAATTAAGATGAACATTATTATTCATTTAGCAGATACTATTGTAGTGCTCTGACAGTCGAAGTATTGAGTTTACCAACTATACCATATCATTAACTGCGCATCATATCCTTCCCTACAAAGGTGATGATAGAGTTAGCCAGCTATACCTATGGACTATACCATATCGTTTGGTTTACATGTAAAAGATTCGAAAAAATGTTATTTTTAGAAATCTATTAACTCAAAAAATATTCAAATTTTTTTTTTTTAATCTATTAATAATATTCCATATTTGTATATTATATGTTGAAATTTATAGATGTTTACACATCTTTATGTTATACGTTTCTAAAAAAAATAATTGAAATATCTGATAAAAAATGTTAATTTTCCAACTAATTTGCTAATTAACATTTTTTAAATAAATATTTTTTAATTTTGACAAATAACTTTAATCTTACAGGTTTATCTAGTTATATTGAAAAAATGAAGAAAAAATATTCAATTGTACAAAAGTTAATACTAGTTATGTCAGCATGATTGGTCACAAATAATTATTCTGAGTAAATCAGGTTTCAAATATAATATATGAATATAAACAATATGATTATACAGGTACAAATAATATAATATAAAGAAAATGAATAATGTAATGAACATAATTTAAAAACTATTTTAAAGATAATATTTGAAATATTATAATTTTACATTAAAAAAAAATTTGAAATTCAATTTTTTTTCGAAAAAATCAATGGTATCGCGTCCCCTTAACTGAATACCCTATTCTTCCCTACAATGGTGATGATAGTGTTAGCCAGCTATACCATATCATTAACTGAATACCCTACACTTTCGATGATCAAGTAGAGTTAACCATTACAATAACACTAATTATATTTTAAATTGTACTATTTTCATTATATATGTATAGTGTAATCTACTTTTTATTAAGATTTTCTCATTTATCATCCATTTTTTATATATATATATATATATATATATATATATATATATATATATATATACCTCTTATTTTTAATAAGGAAGTTTAGATAGAGTAAAATGGTTACCAAATGAAATAATCATAATATATTGTATTTAATTACATTTAAATGGTTAGAATTAAATAACTCATGTATAAATTGTTTCGTTGTGAAATTATTCTCCCCACATAGGGTAAATTAGGTACATTAGAATATCCGTGATTTCATGATCAATTTCATGTGGAAACCATTTCATATACACTCTAGTATTATATGATCCAATATATATATATATATATATATATATTTTTGTAATTTTTATTTTGGTCTAGTCCTTTAATCCCATCAATGAACTTAGATGAAGTTTTCACTATAACCATATATGGCTCTAATGTCACTTCGAAGCCGCTCTCATGTTAAGGCATCCATGCTTTTAACAAGAGCAGATCAGTTATTTATACACATATATATTGTATTGATTATTATTATTTTCAAGATATTTATATTATTATTTTCAAGATATTTATATTATTATTTACAAGATATAAGTTCTCCATTGATTTCATTGATACACTATCATCATAATGGCAGCCACAATGTGGACAGCAACAACTATAGACATCATTCTTCTCACACACACATACACACTGCTAGTCTGTTGTTATTGTTATTATAAGTGAATGCTATAAGCAGATGACTATTTATATCATCAGTGTTTATCCATTATCTAAATAATTATATATTAGATTTGTATGCATGTGTGTTCAATACATGCTGTGTTATTGTGTATGCATATATATATATATATATATATATATATATATATATATGTATGTGTATATGTTATTTCGTATATATGTGTGTATATATGTATGTTTTATATATAAGCTATATTATTTAGATGGTCTATAGAGTATTAAAACTAGGGCTAATTATTTAATCCATTATATAAATTATTCTAAATTTATTTATATCATGAATTCAATTAGTAATTATAATTTCACATCTTAAAGGGGTTTCATACCAACTCGAACGCAGTTATTAACTCTAATTATTAGAGGTTAAAGTTTAACTATATTATTTAAATCTCCATAAAAGGGTTTTACACCTAATTAATATAGTTAATAATTTAGTTAGAGTTGGTGTGACACCACTTTTACAGATAAGCATTTATTTTATTTTAAATATTGGATTTAAATATTAGAGTTAAACTTTAACCTCTAATTATCAGAGTTAATAATTGCATTCGAGTTGGAGTGAAACCCCTTTTATAGATCATCTTATAGATATCAATATAATTTAATAACTGAAAATTTAATATTTTTAATTTAACTACATATATATATGTAAAACTATAGTTTTATTATTTAAATTTTAATATTAAATATACACATACATATTTGCATATGTATTTGTTACTTATTTGATTACATAATGAAGTTTGCATTATTATTTATTTTTTAAAATGCTAAAGTTCATTTTCTCTATTTATAATTTTTTTTAATGAAAATCATCTTATTAGATGTTATCTATTTATTGAATACACATTTGTAACATATATATTCAATTTATAAGAATTCCATATATGTATAGTATAAATCTTTTAAATAATAAATCGATTAAAATAAGTATAATTATATCATTTTACTTATTTTTCCATTAAATAAATTATTTAAATTGAAAACATATTTCAACATATATTATTTTATTTATTTTCCTAGAATTAAAACATAGCAGATGATATCTATGTATCTCTTCTCCTGTTCATTTTATTTTTAAATACTATAATTTGTTATATTTTAAATATGAATTATATATATATAGATATATATATATATATTATTTTATTAAATAATAAATTATACCTTTAAATATATCATATATCAATGTAAAATCTTTACTGTTAATTATTTATAAATATATGATTACTAATATTTAAGATATGGGACAGAATGCATCTACTACTTCTATGGGAGTACCTTTTAAAGATGATACAAAGAGAATGCCTAGACTGGTTACTATTACATAATAGTTAACATAATTACTATTATTCTCTTAGTTATATATATTGATATATTCAATAAATGTTCGATATTCAATACAAGCACACAACTATACCAACCTAATGAAATACACACTACGAATACTTTATTAGAACATAGGAGAAACTAGAATGTTTCAATGAATCAATGAAATAAAATCATGCGATTTCGATGTGCTATAAATATTTCACCTGGTAGTTGTTTATTGAGTGTAAATCTATTTATAGACACTCGCACCCACTTGCATACAGACTTATTCGTATCACACGAATCTATCATTAGCTATACTTAGCATGTACCACACATACAGACTTATGTATCGATGTATATCCGTCATTAACTACACGTAGTACACCCCCATCTCCCCACAGACTATGTCCGGCTCCAAACTGACAACCTTTCGACGCAAGCTTCACGCCCGATGCACGCGCATCATGCACGTTGCCACACATCACGCAAGCTCCGCCCACCGCCACCTCTACTCCGCCCACTCCTCTTCATCCGCCTCGTCGTCAGCCTCCATATCAGGCTCCGCCTCCTGCTCCTCCTCCTCGGCCGCCCCTAACCAAGCGTCCCTGGAACAACGGCACGCCATGCGAGATCTTCTGACCAGCTGGACGTTGGCCGAAATAGAGAGTCTAGTGTCTCTGTACACCGATACAGCCATGCTGGCCGAGTTGTCTCGTGATTCCGACCTCGCCAGACCGCATTGCAAGGCACTTAAGGTCAGTAGCGTAACTGTCAGCTTGTTTATATCAGCGTACTGAAAACTATACATATCACTATATCTATCACTGTATAAATAGTGCATCCTTTATATTGCTCCCAGCTAGGGACCAGCATATATCAAATATAACATATAATAGACTCTGTTCCATCTCTAAGTGACAATACATCAAGGGTGCACTGTAAATCTATCTTTATTAGTAATTAAACATTCAAATTATCTCCAATGTTAACACTCAAACGAAAGTAAGCATACTTTATATAGACGAATGTAATCATAATTCACGAGCTTATGACTATTATTGATGTTAACTTATCAGCACTCCATATATTATCACCAACACCCACAACACCCACCACAACACCCACCACTACAACACCCTTCACAATACCCACCACCACAACCACCACCACAATACCCACCACAATACCCACCACAACACCCACTACTACAACACCCATCACTACAATACCCCACACAACAACTACAACACCCACCACAACACCCACCACCACAACCACCACTACAACACCCACCACAACACCCAACACTATAACACCCACCACCACCACCCCTACACCCACCACAACAACTACAGGAAGATCTGTCGGTACTTTTCGACGAGAAGCTCTGTACGGACGTCGACATTATCTACAAGGACATGAGTTTCTCTGTGCATCGGGTGATACTCTCTCTGCGATGTCCTTACCTCGCATCCATACTAGCACGTAACCCTCGCAAACAGGTACACCACGACCTCTGTATGACCTCTGTGTAACCTCTGTATCTATTAAACTACATGGTTTAGAGACTCCTCTAATATAATATATCTATGAGGTGTACCTTAACTACACTATCACAATGATACTAGGTGATGCCTAATTGTTGTCTTGATATAGTTATATTAGCGATGATATCGTATATCATAGTTCTCTAACCTATAAGAGCTTAATTCTGTGCTCATTGTGGTTTGGTTAGATATGTTATATAGGCCACACCTCTATATGCATGTTTTATCTGATAGCCAGCTGTATATTGAGGCATTGCTGCTTATATGACAGCATAAGATATACATGCAATAAGAAAGCAGAGTAATGGTAACATAACCACAGCGCAAGTATTCACAACTTTACATATTAGGCTGCAGTGCTGGAGAATCAATACATGTATTAATGTAATATATCATGTGGGTGACAAACACAGAAAATATGCTATATTATCTTGAAGCCCTTTAAGGTCCGGCGTAACCTTGCCGGCGTTTACATGTAAAAGATAGGGAAAAATAGCTATTTTTAACAGGCTATATCTTTTCTATTTATTATTATTTTATTCTAATTTTTTTTTAATTATCTAGATATCATTCATCTTTATATAGGTACATCATAAAATAATAAATGTATTATTAATTAAAGAAAAGTTAATTATAATATTAAAATTATTTAAAAATAAATTTATTACCAATTTTTTTAATTATTTTTAAAATAATTATATTAATAGATTATATTTACGTTAGATTACATACCTATATAATAATAATCATATATTAGGTATATACTCAGACAAATTTATAAAGATTTATATAGAGTTCAAAAGATATAGACATTTAAAAAAAAAATCAACAAAAAAAACTCCTGAGATATTGGCATCTAATGTTTTACTTGCATGTTTTCTAATTATTAAATACCACCATTTTGAATAGGTGTATGATTAAACTTCGTATTTGAGGCACTTATGTTTAATTGTATGTGATATATTATACATAATTTTAAAGATAATTAATTACATTTTATTATTTCAATATAACAAAATTTTCCTTCAAAAATAAAAACAAAGCTTACGCCGGCCCTTAACATGACAACAATATTAATATTATAAACTAGAAAACGAAATAGAAAGCAAGCATAATTCTTTTAAATATTATTATTATTATGATATCTAATTACGCTGCAAGTTGTACAGTGTTGCCTAGGATACCACTACTTAATAGAGTGAGCTATTGTTAACGCACATTGTTCAGCATCGCAGTCCTCCCTAGTAACCTGTAACCTTTGAACCCGGTGATGCATTCACGTAACTATGTTTACATTCACTAACCGTATTACCCTCTTATTACCCCTCCTATCCACTTACCCCTCTATTACCCCTCCCCAAACTTTCCCCTCTATTACCCCCACTTACCCCTCTTTTACCCCCTACCCTCCACTTACCCCTCTATTACCCCTCCCCAAACTTTCCCCTCTATTACCCCCTTATTACGCCCACTTACCCCTCTTTTACCCCCTCCCCCCCACTTACCCCTCTATTACCCCCCCCCTCCCACAGATCCACCTCAGTAATGAAGAAGTATTCGACATTGATGTGAACATATTCTCGCTGCTATTAAAGTATCTTTATGTGGGGGACACCCATTTCACACAGTTCTCCATGCAGGTATTAACCCCTCGCCCCCACCCCTATTAGTCTGTACCCACTTCACACAGTTCTCCATGCAGGTAGTAAACTGGCCTAAACACCAACCAGCATACTTCTCTCCCCTCCTTCATGCATACAACCCATCACCATCGACTTACTTTGCTATTAGCAATGTATACAGTGTACGGTGTACACTTATTAATGTGAATGTGTGCATTACACATACACCCACACCCACACACCCACACACACACACATCCACACACACACACACACACACACACACATATCCACACACACACACCCACACACCCACACACACACACATACACACACACACACGTATACAGTACCTTGCATATTCACCTTGTATTACGTAATAAGCCTTTAATTCACACAGAATTCTCACTCTGGAATTATAACCTCCACCGACAGCTTATATAACATGACCAGTGCAACGTAATTATACGAATTATACGTAATTAGTTATTAGTATTTCTACCTGTGTGTGTGTGTTCACCGCATTATGTAATACACACTACTAGCGCCACCACCAGCATATCATCATGCACTACTACTACTTCTATTGTTTGTGTGGATCATTGATATCTCATTATAATAGTTAATCATACAGCACCTGACCACCTTTAGCTTGCAATACACATACATTTACATATCATACTTATATATATATATATATATATATATATACATATATATATTATATATTATATATATATTTATATATATATGTATGTATATATATACAGGACATATATATTCAATTAGTAATATTAATTAGCTTTAATTTAGAAAATTTAACATACTTGACTTTATATTAATCACATTTAAATTCTATAATTATTTTTAATTTCTATATTTACCAAGTAAAATGAATACTTAGTTTATTCAATAGACCTACATATAATATTAAATAAATTGTATACTACAGTATTAATATTTACATAGAATCTTAATTCATAAAATATGAATTATAACCAGTATAATATAGATTATTTTATGACTAAATTGTATGTTTAATGATTGAAATCAGAAAATATAATATTTTGATTAAAAATACACTCAATAAATTAATCGATAATAAATATTAATTAATTCAATCTAGATTACGTTGTCAGCCCGAGATATTACGTAATAATCGCGTTACATCATCGCTATCCTCCCGTAATGCCTGCATCGCTCACCAGGGGGACGTCTGTCGAGTGGTAGACAAGTTCAACGTGCCCAACTCGCTAGAAATAGACGTAGCGCGTCTATTGGACGACGCCGAACAAACGGGCGACGTTCTACTCACATTCGCAGGGGGCTCCACCACCACCGCCTCCACCTCCACCCCGACAACGGACCACAGCGCCCCCTGTGATCAACCCATCACCGCCACCCCCGCGTCACCACCCCATCCGGGCATACGCTGTCATCGAGTGATACTGGCCGCTAGATCACCCTTCTTCAGGGCCCTGATAGAGAGACGACTGAGGGACGGTGCTGCCTCTAGTGGCGGGGACGGTGAGGTGACTAGTGAGGGCGCCACCATCGAGATAGAACTCGACGAGGCTATTATATCTCGCAGGTAAGTTATAGGATACTAGTCAATTCTTACCTAGTCAATTGTACCAAGTCAATTCTTACCAATTCAATTATTACAACAACAAAATCAATTTGACTTAATATATATAGTAAAAATTGATTTTTTTGTTTGCACGAATTGACTTTTTTAGTTGGTACGTTAGCAGCCAAATATATTAAAAACAAAATTATATTACAAACAATTACAAAACTTCTAAATTAACAGTGAACATTTTTATTAATAAAATCTAATTTTTAAATAAATAATTTTATTTTATATTTAGAAATAAAAGTTAATATTAAGAATGATGTATTGATTATTATTTTATAATGTAAAATGTTTTACAGTTAACATAATATAAATGAAATACAATCGAATATATAAATAAAATAATGTTGTTTTTAAATAAGAGCATTTGAACATTTAGAAAATTTGTTAGAATTTAACTAAATGAATAATTCTGTATTGCCATTAATTCATAGTATATTATTAACTATATTTTTTAACTGATTCATTTTAAATATATAATACAAATAAAACATATACATACAAATAATAATGTGTAATAATTGTAAAGTATTAATTTTATATTTTTATAGTAATTTTAAAATATATATTAACTCAGCCCAGGCATCTAGGACAGTATTGACTCAAAAAAATACAGATGCCCGGACCGTCGCTTAATTTATTAGCACATATAATTCAATAATTCAGCACATGAATTTGGTAAACAATTAAAATTTTAAAATATGTTATAATATATTATATTTTTAATATTGGATTTTAAAAAAAATATCTTTATATTTTAATTTTTGAGAATTTTCATATAATACAACTGAATATAGTGTTTAATTTTTAAATAAATTATTATTATTAAATACAATAGTAATTAAATTATGAATGCAAATTTTATATCATCAATATCGTCTATTGCACAGGTTGTAATCATTATATTAATAACAACATTTCATTGTGTATTTAAATATAATGGAAAGATTATTAAAAAAATGAGTTCTTAAAATAAATCATTTAAATAAACATCAAAATATGCACACAAAAATGATGTAAATATATAAATTAAAATAACAATAATTATTATATTATAATGATTTAATGAAATAACAGTTTTATATTTTGTTATGAATTATATGAATGAAACTCGCATAGTTAGTATTAAATTAATTAACTGAACTATAAGTCACATTACTATTTTTTGAGAAAGTTTATTATTTATTTCCATTTTACAAATGGACTCACAAATAAATGCCTACGAAGCTCTCGTATTAGTATTGAAGTTTGGTACAGATGAGTCAGTTAATTTATAAACTTTGTCAAATTTCTTGTTAATTAATATATAGTAAACATTATATTAGTATATATTTATATACAATTTTAATATTTTTTATATTTTATTTTTAGTTTGAAATTTATATTATATTATAACACATGTTTCTGTGTTGTTTATTAAATTATTAATATTGCTATTATCAATAATATTAGACGATGGTAATGAGTTATTTAAACTAGGTAGATTTATTGTTGTATTATCATTATTATTATTTATACATGTATTACATTTAAATATACAATTTTGTGATCTAAATAACTGAATAGCATAAATTGGTGTTGATTTATTTGACCAATTTGTTTTCATAATTTGTACTTTATATAAGTATTTATAATGGTATTTATTACCACAAGAACATATTATATAATTTTATTAATAACGTTATAAATTCCTAAGTTACATGTACTACAATCCATTTTTAAGGTAATAAATATATTACAATTATATAGTTTTAGAAATTATATATATTTTCAACAAACTGTTTCCCTATGATTTAAATTGAACAATTGCAGAATTAAATTTGTATTGTTTATTAAATAAATTAGCGCTTCGATGTTTTAATTTTCTTATTTTCGAAATCGATTTTAAAACGTTAATATTTACTGAAATGACTACGTAAATATTGATTAAGTAATTCCGTATAATATAGAGAACAAGTTATCTGAATGTATGTCGAAATTAATTAGATTTAAAGATATTTTTTTTTTCATTTATAGAAATAATGCTTTAAATGTATGCGTCTTTAAATTTGGTTTCTATGAGTTGCTTTATTATTATTATTATTATTATTATTATTATTATGTGATGTTTTCATAAAGTTCAATATAATTAACAATAACAACAGAATGCTATATTATTTTAAAGGATTTTACTATTAATAAACATATTATTATTATAAACTAGATAAGGAAACAGAAAAACATACAAAATTCTTCTAATAATTAGTATTACTATATAATATTATATTATTTGCAAAATGTACTTTCATATTTAAAAAACCATATTTAACCAATATCCAATGATACTCACTAAATCTTAACACACACTAATGATACACATTATTAATATGTTTTAACATCATGCTAATGAATTGTACCCAATTAAATTGAATCACTAAGACCGATAAAAATAACCTACAAAATATTAATAAAAACCATATCATGTTAATAAATACTGTATATTAGTATTTAAATTAGAAAAATACTCGAAAAATTATCCGTTATTTCTAGAGTATAAAAATGATAATCGTTTTCTTAATAAAATAATAACTATTTTATTATTTAATATATTGAATATTTTTCATTTTGTTTAGATCTATAAATAATTAAATATATATTTATAAATAGTTTTAATATATACTTGTATTATAAAATATATTTTATTATAAAAATATAATTATATTCATTTAATCAAAGAGATTCACTTTATTAATTTATTGATTATTACATTTATGTAGTTAATTATACTTGAAATATAGCTGAATGTATGCTAGGAGTTAATCACATACTACTATGCACACAGATATGCCCACTCTCTGATCTATGCGATGTACACAGACAGAATAGACGTGTCGCTGATTCATGAGTCACCTTCCTTGAAGAATCTCAGGGATGTTCAGGTATCATCATCATCACCATCATCATCATCATCATCATCATCATCATCATCATTATCATTATCATCAATATAATCATCATCATCATCATCATCATCACCATCATCATCATCACCATCATCATCATCATCATTATCATCATTATCATTATCATCATCATAATCATCATCATCAACATCATCATTATCATCATCAGCACTACCACCACTACCCACACACACACACACCTAAAGGCAATGGTATCAGCAGCTGCCACCTCGTCTAGCTACTACACAGGAACATCTGCTCTCTCCGTTGTCCTAACTGATCTCTACCACATAGCAGAATTTCTCAATATTCCACGCATTTGTCAAGGTTTAATCAATCACCTTTGATTTCATTCAGCATTAGAATTATACCTCACTCATTTATTATAATAAATCATCAATTAATCAAATATGGTTTTCTTTATAATAAAATAAATTATATTTAACTGATATGTATATTGTAATCTAGACTATATGCATTACTAAACTAATCTAGTACTATATACAATATTGCTTCTACAATTTACCAGATTTACAATAATAGATATCTAACTCTTATATAATAATAATAATAATAATACTATACTAAACGAATACTATACTAGACTATGGTATACGAATAACAAATGGTTTCTATCTTTAAGAATGCGAAGATGAATTAGACGCGACCTTGAACCTTGACAACATCTCCGCGACCTTGACCTGGTCCCTGGAGTCGTACGGGTCGAATTGGCTGAGGAGGCAGTGCCTAGATTTCTGTCGGCAGAACTTTCTGAAACTGTGCCAAAGTTCAGCGCTGTACGATCTCAGTCATGACTCATTCATTGAAATCATTTCTAGTGATAATGTACAGGTTTATAGATCAACGGTACTGGTTATCAATATTGTCTGGTTTTATTCTTAATAGTTGTAATGAATTTAAGAATTAACATTTTTTACAAGTAAGCATACTGCAATGGATCCATATTCCTTATTCAGTGATTTGTGTATAACAAAGTATAGAGATTTGATTGTTTTAATATAATCATAATATAGATTATTTCAGTAATATCGTATATTTAATTTAATAATATTACTATTTATTATAAGATACTAATATGATATATTGAACATTTTTTATATATAAGTATATTTTAAATAATAAATATTCATTATTTAGAATATTATAATTTAAATATCATTACAATTTGTTGTTAATTAATTATTTAATATTTATATAAAATATTAATAAATAAATAATATTATTGTAATTTATATACTTGATAAATATTTAAATTATGAAATATACACATATGTAATAATTATATTGCATATCCTACTCTGTAAATGCTTAGAAATCCTGTATTATATCTAATTGTATATTTGTGTACATTTAATGAATTGAATTTCTTATATTCCATAAGCATTAAGAATTTAAAGTATATATTTATATAATATATTAAGTAAACATAATTATTTACCAAATTAGCATTATATAATTTAATATTTCAATTATATATTAATTTGTATCATTTTATTAATTTTTAACATTATAATATTATATAATTATTATTATATTATAATTTAATTTGTATAGTTATGAACTATAAATTTATATTCATAATTTGACATTTGTTATATTAAAACTTAAAATTGTAAATATCTATATTTATATTTGTTTCGAAATTTTAAGAAATTATATAACATCTTTGAAGAAACATATTATAACAATTTTCATAATGATACTGAATAGCTTGATAACATTGATGATTGTATTCAGTTCGTTGGTTCAACATCCCAAAGATTACTTTTATTATTATTGTATTTACTCTCTGTGTGTCCTAAATCACAACTCATTTATTCACAACTTATTCTTTATGCATTTCTGTAATCATTACCCATCATGTTGACTCCAACAATACTCTATCAAGCTATGAATCTATCTATCACTACCTGACAATGTACACCTACTCCCAATAGGCAAGTGAATGTGACATCTTGGCGGCCATAATGAAGTGGTCAGAACATCAACTTATGAAACGATTTGATAGTAGAGGTTAGCCCTCAAACCCGACCGGTCAATATAGTATCTCACACCCTACTAGGTCAATATAGTATAGAAGACCATTTTTAATGTATATCTTATTTATTAATAATTGTATATATATATTTATATAATGAGATGCCATCACAATTATTGTATACAATCTAGTGAACTTATCCTGAATAACGCACGCAATCGCACATTTGGTTAGCGGTAAGAGCAAAATGTAATGTTAATTTTATATTGTTCTATTTTGTATAATAATTTAGTGTGAATATAGTGATAATAATTATGTGTATCTCAGCTATGATCTTTAATAAAGAATATAACAAACCATCTCAATATTTATGAATAAAGTCTATTTTATATATAATTAGTTTATATGAAATTACCAAAATTTAATAATTACATAATTATGCATAACCTTTATATATTGTGAATATCTTTCATACTTTCATTATCAGCTAAACTGTTTAGCCTAAACACCAGAATAATGATGGTAACTTTGCTATATTTACTTAACGCTACCTTTGAACACATGAGTGGTCGTGAAGGCCCACACACACACACACACACACACACACACACACACACACACACACACACATATATCACATTGATGATTGTATTCAGCTCGTTGGTTCAACATCCCTAATGTTGCCTTTATTAATACTTTATTTACTCTCTGTATGTCCTAAATCACAACTCATTTATATTCCTTTTATTATTTATATATTTCTGTAATTATTATGCATCGTTACCCATCATGTTGACTCCAACAATAACCTATCTAGCTATAACACACCCCCCTCTACAGTTGTACCCTACCGTTGTACAGATTTCAAACTATCCAGCAGCGCATACAAACCTCGACACCTCTGTGAATCCGACCAACACCTCCTGAAGCGTATCGCTAAGAATCTGCTACGCGAACTCAGGCCTACTTTCCTACTTCCCATACGAAGTTATTAATAGCACCACTAACTATAGGCCACCGGTCACTGCTGTGTCTGTCTAATTAGTTAACTTATCTATAAATAATTAATAAACATTTAATTTTACTGAATAAACATATATAATATTATTAATAATAATATTTATTAGAAGAATTTTTTCTATTTTTCGTTTTCTAGTTTATAATATCAATATGTTTTTACCTCCTAAAGGGTTTCAAAATAAGCTATATCACATGTTCTGTTGTTATAATACCAATGTATTTATTACGATCTTATTGCCCAGATTCTCGTTCGTGTAACTACGACTGCTACCAGGTGGCGCTGCACTTTGGTCTCGTAACCAACGGCAACGTCTCCATAACAACCGCCGAAAGATGGCTGCACGGTGACACCCCTCGCTTGTTTTCTCGACACATTAACGAGGCCAAGGTACACTTTAATGTTATCGTAGGAGTACCGGGTATTTGTACGTATCACGATCGTAGTGTTTGCTTTCGATCGTACTTCTATGATCAGTGTACTGGTGTTTGTACATTTCACAAATTTATAAATTATTAATTCAATTATAAAAATAACTTAATTATTCAGATATACTATATATACTAGCCGTACCCGAACCCCAGTTTTTGATTATTTTCCCATCTATTATTTATTAATTATAGCTATTCCTGATTATGCATTGCTAGTATACAATAAAATAAATGTTAGCTAAAATACTAACAAATATAGAAAAATATTTGTTTTTAATTAGTGGAATAATTAGTGGAAAAAAATATTTCAAAAAATACAAGGTATGTTTTAAAAAAATTTCAAATACCAAAACCGTACCCGACCCGGCGTTGCTCATTTTTTGATTGTTTGCGTGTCTATTATTTATTAATTTCCTGATTCTGCATTTCTAATCTTTAATTTGTTCCTAGTTAATATTAATAATTCTAACTGTATCCGATATAGACCCAGAGTTGTTTGTTTTTAAGCTATATTCGTAAAATGTTTGGTAAAAATATTAAAAAATAATTTATAATATATATCCGACCCTACATTTCCCGTTTTTTGATTATTTTCCTATCTATTATAATAAATCTATATTACAATAAAATAAATTGTATCTAAAATACAAACAAATGTAGAAAAATTAATTTTTATATTTCAAAATATTATAATAATAGTGGAAAAATATAAATATAAAAATATTTCAAAAAACATTTTTAAAATACTAATATATCCAAATATTACATAATATATTTTAAAAAATGTTCTAATAATATTTATGAATTATATATTAAATTAATATTACAAAAATTAGTGGAAAAATATAAAAAATATATTTCAAAAAGATATTAAAAAATATTTAAAAAAAATATTAACAAAATATTTCAAAAAAATATCTAACAATTTCAAAAAAAATATGTTGATGATATTAAGATTTTCGTGATGTACTCTGTTTCTAAAGTTAGCTCCACACATACACACACACTCACACACACACACATACACACACACATAAGAAATAAGATATACAAAGAGAATGATAGATTTTATTTATTTATAGGAAGAAAATGGATAGGTTTAATATACTTATATAAGGTTTATATAATTTATTTATTTAATGTAAGGTAACATAGTAGTATGCTATAATCATAGATATAAAGAAAGTGGATAAACAATTGACGCACGCAATGCATGTAAAAGATAGATATGTGAATGGCACTTTTATCGATAAATTAACAAAATGGTATCAGTGATTTTGATTGGATATTAGTCATATTATATATGTTAAATATTAAAACAGTAGACTTTTCGTCGAAATAGATTAAAGTGACTTCTATCTATATCAATGGATTTAAATTATAAATATCAATAAAATCAATAAAATAGTATTATATCTTCAATTTAAATACACAAAATCACAAGGAATGTTGATATTATGTATTTTAAATATATAATTTTATTTTTAGTATAGATTGTATATTAAAATTGGTAGTAATTATCAATATATATATGTATAAATAAATATTATTATTAATAAAAAGTAGTGGGCCAGATAGTGGGTTTCGACTGCAGCACCCATAGTGGATAGTGCCATACACTACATTCAATTGCTTATCCACTTTCTTTATATTGATGTCTATAATGCATCAAGTGTTCTGGGGACTGTCTATCTAGTGTATTGATCTGATGGCTTTTATAGAGAGAAATGAACATTTGTCTTGGAATGAGATCAATTTATGGTTAATGGTTAAATTAATGGCATTCTGTTAATGGTTAAATAAAAGGCATATAAATACATTAATGTGTATATCAATTTCTATAGAGAGTTGACAATAACAAGTTTATAGAAGTAATCAGAGTTTTGGAAATATAATAATATATATATATATGTGTATATATACATATAATACATATACAAGTATCATTGATACCTGTCAAGTATGAAATACCTTATGGTATCACACCTATAATAATATGAATATATATATATATATATATATATATATATGTGTTTAGTTAATTCAGTTACAAACCATACTCACTCTTTACAATTAAAAAAATATTAAATCAAGTATTAAATCAAGTATTCCCCATCACATTTATACTACATACAGGGATGGCAAAAATCCAAAATATGGTGCTGTAGTTTTTGGGTTTTACTGTGGTTTTTGGTGTTTTTCATAAAATATTAAAAGGTATAAAATGATTAATAAAAGTATAGTTTATTATACAAATTGATATAAGTATAGTTTATTATTAATTTATTGTATAATACACAAGAATTAAGTATATTAATTTAATATATAAAAACAGTGATATCAAAATCATAAAAAATCCTTATTTGTATAATTTTTTAATATTTTCTATTGTATTATTTTTTATATAATTTTATTCTATAGAATTGTAATAAAATATTTTTTTATTGAATCAATTTCTATGAAATTCTATTTTTATTGATTTTTAATTGTTTTATATTGAATTAAAATATCATGAAAAATATTATATTTATTCTATAGAATTTGATATTTAATAGTAATACAAGGGAGGTAATATATATAAAAACTATTTATTATATTCATATTATAATATTATATAAATTTTATAAAATTTTTAATTATTTTCTTAAAATCTAGAATTAGTTATATAATGTAATATATATTATATATATATATATATCTGTTAGAATTAAAATTATATAATGTAATATATATAAAAAATCAAAAAACCCAATCTCGGCCAACCCTGACTACATAGTTACCATACTACATATATATATATATATATATATATATATCAGGGTTGATGATTTTTTTCAGTTTTTTACTAAAAACCAAAAAACCCAGTTTTACTGATTTTTATGTACATTTACCGATGGTTTCTATCGGGTTTTTTGGTTTTTTCAATAAAAACAAGTTAAAATTATAATTCTTTCATAACAAAAAAATAACTAAATTATATCATATAATGGAAGGTTTGGAATCATTGAATCTATTATTTGTGATTGATATTTATCATTATATTATATATATATATATATGGTGACCGGAAAAAAAATAAAAAATTATTAGGTTTTCTGAAATAACTAATTCTGATATTTTTGTATTCTAATTTGCACATTGTATATAAATGTTTAAAATGGATAATAGAAATCTCTGCGATATATGATTTTCTTATATAAATATATATATATATATATATATATATTACGGATTGATATTTTTTGTTTGATTTAATTGGTTTGGTTTTGTGTTACTTGGTTTTGTGTTACTTGGTTTTGTTTACCTGTATTACATCTCTAAGTGCGCCCTTAAAAGTGTGTACTTATCATTATGTATAAAGTAAGGACATTATATATTGTATTTTTTATAATCTATATCCATGGAATACAAAAAAATAAATATTATAAATTAATAAAATATAAACATATCGGATATTTTTTTCCTGTTATTTTTGTTGCTAGTTATTTTGTTTACATATTTTTTTTCATATATTCATAATATTAAAAAATATTAAATATTATTATTAAAAAAATTAATATTATTATTTAAAAAAAAATATTAAATATTCTCAAGTCTGTCATATTATTTATTAAATAATATTTAATAATATTATATTATTAACATATAAAATAGATTAATATCTAAATGTAATCATAATACAATACTTCAATAATTTATATAAGTAGATATCATTTTAAAACAACATATTTTTTAATTAAAAATAACAACATTTTATACATCTGAGAACTTTTCATTGACAAATATTATTCAATACAAATTTATTTATATTCATAATGTGAAATTAACATTACTTATTATTCAACATTATGTAAGTTCCTCAGTTATTAAAAACCATTATTTTGAAATAATTATAAATGAATAGATATAATTTGTTTAGATATTTAAATAAAAATATAATATCAAATGTAATTATATAATATGATTAAATTTGATATTATATTTTTGATTCATATTTATAACTTTTATATAATATTATAATAATATATTTATTATTAAAAAATTACATTTGATATTATATTTTTGATTCATATTTATAAAATGTATATAATATTATAATAATATATTTCTTATAATAAAAAATAATTGATAACATTTTATGATAAATGAATCATATTATGTTAGGATAAGTTACAATATACTAAAATAGTACTTTACTTTATAATATAAAATAAATTTTATATTATTTAGTAAAATGATTAAGTTTTTGATATTTGGCTATTATATAAAATAACTAGTATTAGTAATAATAGATTAACATAAAAACGATATATTTTTTTCATTTTAATATAAAAACAATTCATAAATATATATTCAGCCTAATAGGGTGTTCACACGATGCGGGTTTTGCTTGTCGTACGAACAAATACTGTACCAAATTCTTCAAAATCATAGATTCAGTCCAGCATTTACTCGGATTCCTATTTTTCTCGTCGTACAGCAAAAATAGAAAATATCCTATTTTTGTTGGACCGAAATAAATGCTGGACCGAAATATCTTACTATCTTTGGTAATGTTTACAATATTTTATAAAATTGTTATACTGAATAATTTTTATATAATTAATCGTATTACTACAATATAAAATACAATATAAACATGAATTATATAGAATATACAAAATTAAATAATTCAAGTAAAGCTATAATAAAAAGTAGTTTAATTGATGCTTTAAAGATCGAGAATTGTTGTAAATAATTATGCGCCCATATAGTTCTCGTTCTGTTATTTTCTAACGAATTAAACGAATTAAATCTACACAATTTTGCCAATTATTAAACATAATAAATTATTTAATTAAGTATCCAAATAAGTATCCATACTTATAATAAATGTAATTATAATAGATAAATTAAAATATTATTTTAATTTGAAATTTTTGTTTATTTACATTATTTTTTATTTCCGCTGTCAGTTATTGGTAACTACAACAATTTAAACCCGCGTCGTGTGAACACTCGTGTTTTTTAAATACTGGACCGACATTTGTAGGTCCAGCATTTGTTCGTACGACAAGCAAAACACGCATCGTGTGAACATCCTATAATGGTGGAGTAATTCATTGTTAATTACATAATCATTGTATATAATTAGCATGTAATTGTAATTAGATGAATGACCCACCCACTTATATAACGTTACCTGATATAACATATAATATAGGAAATTATAACTTATATTTTAAAAGTTAAATTAATTTAAAAAAAACCATAAAAACCATGGTTTTTTCAATTTGAAAAAAACTAATGAAAAAACTCATTTTAAAAAACTAATTGAAAAAACCAAATCAACCATGATAATATATATATATATATATATATATATATATATTATATAGTATATCTATATTAATATAGATCTAACTATAAATTCTTTGTTAATACCATTTTAGGTATCACGCCTATTTAAGAAATACATATATTTTTAAAACCAATTATTGTGCTATGTTATCCATTGAGTGATATATTTATATTTAAACTCAATACATTTATTATTATTGATATCATACTGACATCAACGTTAACGCAACAACTGACCACCAGATGGCGCTACGAGACAAGTACGTAGCTACTGAAGTATCCAGACCTGACACACTATACATGCTAGACAAGCGTAACTCCCCCCTGCTACGTCAATACCAGGTTCGGCTTCAGACTAATCTGCCACAGTGTGTCCCACAGTCTTTATATGTGACCCACCGGTCTTTGGAAATATGTACGCCTTTAATGTAGACGATATAGTGTCATTATTTTGTTTTAATATATTTATTACAATTTGATATATATATACATTTAATATATATATATACTAAATTTATTTTAAATCAATTTCTAAATATTTATAGCCTGTTTATACAAATAAATTATTTTTGTAAATATCCAAATATGAACGTTTAAAATTATAATATAACTTATATACTACTACTACTACTACTACTACTACTACTACTACTACTACTACTACTACTACTACTACTACTACTACTACTACTACTACTACTACTACTACTACTACTACTACTACTACTACTACTACTACTACTACTACTACTACTACTACTACTACTACTACTACTACTACTACTACTACTACTACTACTACTACTACTACTACTACTACTACTACTACTACTACTACTACTACTACTACTACTACTACTACTACTACTACTACTACTACTACTACTACTACTACTACTACTACTACTACTACTACTACTACTACTACTACTACTACTACTACCACTACCACTACCACTACCACTACCACTACCACTACCACTACCACTACCACTACCACGACCACGACCACTACCACGACCACGACCACTACCACTACCACTACTACTACTACTACTACTACTACTACCACTACCACTTTGCAGGCTGTATCGAATAGATCTCTTTACTACGACGAGCGTAAATCTCACGAGACATTTGAACTCACCAATGAAGTGAATCTACCCTATTCTTACCCTCGTTAGTCTACCCCCCCTCCTCCCCCGTAGCTAACATCACATGTACGCCGATGTCAACCTAACTTCTATGTAGTACCCTAGGGTTCATATCATCACGCATGGGTAAACACGTCACAACTATATTACATAATAACAACAATATATGTATTACTCCTATAAACCTGACTTAAATGTTCTAAATATTGAGTGTATCCTTGCATCTAGACATACACTACATCTAGAAGATATCATACTAAGCGCGATGTTTATCTCGCTGTAGGCCTAACTTATTATAGTATTATAGCTTAACACTCGACATACACACACTGCATTACAAACTAAACAGCACTACATTAGCGCTAACCAGCCTACCCTACTTGCAGTGTTGACACGCACACATACACATAGCTAAACAGCACTACATTAGCGCTAACCAGCCTACCCTACTTGCAGTGTTGACACTTACACACACATACACATAGCTAAACAACACTACATTAGCGCTAACACACCAACCCTACTTTCAGTGTTGACCCGAGAGACACACGCCACCATGAAAGTACGACAACAAACTCTACTCCAGTGTTCCCTATGTCGTAACGCCATCAGAATGGGCGACGTACAAGCCTCCATAGCTATCGAGTACGTCAATCTACAGGTACGTAGCATTAGCTAGTGTAGTTAGGATAACTTCAATGTTAACTAACTAAGTATCAATGTTAGGTACTAACTTGATCATATAAGTATAGTACATTAATTTTAATTTATAAAAATTAATATATTTTTAATACAAATAGTGTTCTCAAAATATGTATATCTCTTACTCTTACTTAATCTAGGACAGGATATCTGCAGCTCAGTATATCTGCAATGGTACATTTTTCAGTGGTATTACGAAATATATATTTTTCAGTGGTATTTCATTATATTTCAATGATTATTATTAATTTAAATCATTAAAACATTTATCTGATAACGAGTAAGTCAAAGATTTAATATTTTTTAATAGGCAATTTATTCATTAACGTAGTAAGCATTTGATATAATTTGATATAATAGCGTTGATATAATTATGTATAGGTAAATATATTATGCATCTTTTATTTAGGCCGGTGTGTTATTCCTTAAGTAATTATAATTATAATGATACTAATGATCTAGTTAAGGGGGTTCGCGGCCTTTTGAGTATACAATGTATTAAGATAGGAGATATTTTTTTTATGTATTTTAAAATTTTTTCAGCACCTAGAGTTTTGATCCGATTTCAATTATGTAAATTGCATATTGTTAACCAATATAATGTTAATAAAACTTGCTTATTTAAAAAAAAAATGGTTCACTGAAAACCCAAAATATTTTAAGACAAAATATGATGCTAAATTAAATTTTTTTTTTTTAATTTTTATAATTTTGTATATGTTATACTATGTCTATTACATTTCTTTTAAGCAAGTTTTATTATACATGTAATAATGAAGATACTGTGAAAAATTCATCAAGTTTGGATAATTATTGAGAGAGCTGAACAATTTCTAAGATTCAAAATTAATTAAATTCAATATTCTGAGTAAATCGAGTTTAAAGTTTGACTAGATTTATTTTTAATTTTATGGTAATATTTGTTTATTATTTCTACCTTTGACAACATTTATAGCATTATACTATTATAGAATACCACACTAATATATCCATAGAGTTATTATTATAATATTTATATTATATTACCAATAATTACACATAATAAACTAATATTTATGACATTTAAAAAAAAATGTTTACAATAAAATTATTTTGTTTAGTATATTTCTAATATTATAATATAACAGAATACCACACTAATATATATATGTATTTCTAATATTATAATATAACAGAATACCACACTAATATACCCATAAGGTTGTACTTATAATATTTATATAATATTATATTACAAATAATTATATATATAAGCTATATTTATGAATTTTTTTTACAAGAAAATATTTTTTTATCATATTTATTTATGTACAATATATAAACTAAGTAATATATTTCTAGTATTATAATATAACAGAATACCACAATAATATACTCAAGTTATTCTAATAATATTTATATTACCAATTACACATAATAAACTATATTTGACATTTATTTTACAAGAAAATAAGTTTGTTATCATATTTATTTATGTACAATATATAAACAGTATATAATAGTCTCTTTTTTCTTGAATTTTTGAGTCTTGAATTGTCTCTAAATTGAGTATATGTTCTTTCCACAGCTGAAGTCCCTAAAGATAGAATCATTATGATTTAAATATTATGTATGTTATTTTTCTAATATATAATATATGATGTGATTACAATAAATTAAGATAATTAGATAATTACTTGTATATTTATTTGACATGTAGAAAATGAAAATAAATTTATAAAATAAACAATATTTACTCGTTTTGAATTCTATAATACATAATCATTATATCGTTATGATTTATATGATTTATATATTATGTATGTTAATTTTTTAATATATATTATATGATGTGATTACAATAAAATAAGATAATTAATAGTATATTTATTTGACATGTAGAAAATGAAAATAAATTTATAAAATAAACAATATTTACTCGTTTTTAATTCTATAATATATAATCATTATATAGTTATGATTTATATATTATGTATGTTACGTTTCTAATATATATTATATGTTGTTATTACAATACAATAATATAATTAGATAATTACTAGTATATTTATTTGACATGTAGAAAATGAAAATAAAATTTATAAAATAAACAATATTTACTAGTTTTTAATTCTATAATACATATTTTCATTATATCGTGATGATTTATATGATTTATATATTATGTATTACTAACCTGGTCTTGTAATATATCATCATATGACGTTTTAGTACGGTTAAGTTGTCCAGTGATCGATTTTCTACTACGTCTTGGCATTTTGAAATAAAATAATTAATGACGCAATCTCAATTACTTTGTTTATAATTCGAATTTTACAGCCAATGTAATGCGTTCATTTGATATCAATCCGTTAATTATAGATGTCGCTAGTTGACATCATATTAAATAATAGATCGTATATAACACTGCATTTAAATTTTTTTTAAAGTATACACTTATAGATATAAAATATAAGTTTAAAATATGAGTATTTTGCTATTATTTATGCCATTTTTTACACATTTTTTTTTACAAAATAGGTCTTGTACTAAACCATCAAATTGTATCATTTATAAGTCTTTATTTGCTCTACAAGTTTCAGAGAATATTAAATATATATTAAATAATACTTTTCTCAAATAAAAAAAAAAAAAAAAAAAATTATTTAAAAATCATTTCAAAAGGCGAACCCCCTTAATAAATCAATAATAGAATTGTATAAAATTTAAACATATTGTATATATAATATATAACATCTACTTATTTAATAACGATCATTGTTCATATTTTGAGTCGAGTTTAAAGCAAACAATATGATGTGATATTACCAACTATTGTAGAACATCAGTCTGTATTTGATGTCGAATATCACCTGTAATTATATCTGTTCACACTGAAATTGCTATATGTTTATAATATGGCTATAACATCTGGTGGGATAGCGTGCTATATTTTAATAAAGAATAATATTTTTTTTTAATTATATGAATATATATATGAGTTGTTATTAATAGTTTTGCAGAGTCTTATCTATCAGAGTGGGCCCCCCCCCCTTAGTCTACCAATACACACATGTAATATAATATATACCTAAGCGTCTCTCACTTCTAACCTGGAGTGTAACGAACAACAGGTGGTGCGAGAGTTTGGCTACAACGACAGTTTAGCCTATCAGATGTTCTCTAAACAATGGCGCACCATGACCTTGAAATCAACGAACGTCCGCTATCGAGGCGTCAACAATCTGCTTCAGTCGTCGTCGTCATCGTCCAATCGGAACTCTCCGAAGCCGAGGGACATGCCGGACATCGCCGTGGAAACGCTCGAAGAAATCTGAATCTAGCGCCCTCTACCACATATCATCATACGTAGAGGTCGTGTAAAGATCACTACGACCTTCACATATATCACGAAGCTATTGATACCCCTTCTCTACTGAATCATAATCCTCGTGTAGAGGTCATATTCTCATATGACCTTGACTTACGCGATCGTACTTTACGAATCTATTAAAGTACACACACTTCACACTGCATATCATCGTATAGAGGTCGTATCTCGTCTCACTAATCTTGACATAGCACTCGTACATGTGAATGTATGACCTATTGCGGGTTGTTTGACCTCTATACTACATCGGTGTTACCCTAATTATCTATCACTGATGCGTGTATCTAATACTGTCACTGATGCGTGTATCTGATACTGTATTGATGCGTGTATCTGATACTTATACTATGTCCTGTTTGTATCGCACTCACTCGATGTGTTGATGTCTGTCTGTCCTCCGTGATCACCTCCTATAGTAACTAGTACCGCATAGTACAATAAACTACTGTATCATCACACTGTTATAGGCCTGTACTAGAAGTGTAGTAACGGGAGACAGGTGAGGATGTTCAGCCAGCTAGCCAATCAGAACGCAGTAAATCAATGCATCTTTGTAACGTGTATAATGATTTGAACACTTCATATTTTAAATTATCTTAATTCATAATTCTGAATATAATACTTACTTTGCTTAATTTCGAGGATGATCTTCATCAGCTACTCGAGCATAAGTATGAGTTAACTCCCGCCATATATCTCTGGTTAAAGATGCTGGTTCTTATCTCTTCCTTCTCTAGGAGACCAGTGTCCTTTTTTAATATAATACATTTATAATCTAATTAAACGTAATATATCTATGTATTACAAATTAAGAGAATTTAAAAAATGAAAAATCCCCTAGTTGTGACAACTTATAGGTGTTAAGCACGTTGCCTCAACACATTGGTGTACTGGGTAAGTCTGAGTGCTGTATATAAGCTCGAGATCTGCGATATATCGATAGACAAGTCTGTACGAACTAAGCGCAATATACTTGGACTAAAATGATGAATATTCTATTAGTGTTCTTCATGGCAACTCAATAAGAGAAGTCTACATGTAAAAGATCGAATATCATTGAATCTAATTGATTGAACCACAAGTAATGATAAGAAATAGATCATTCTTTTAAATTGAAATGTTTTGAATACTATAGCCCACATTAACACATTGACAACTTTTGCATGAGAAATATAAGAAACAAAATACAGAATAATATTTAGTATAATAATATATAAATATTGAACTGAAATTAAAATTACCCTTAAATCTTATATAGTTAATACATTTTCTATGTAAGATTTTCCAAATAGAATAATAACAAGAATATACATATACACGATACATGATTTAGTAAAACAGGTATCACATTCAACTTACAAGTATAGGAATAAATTTATCATGGCATACAAACGAGATATTGGGTGATATTAGGGTTATTAGTTGTATACAAGTGTAAGGACAAGCCTCCGTCAAGCTGTCCTCCAACGTCGCTAACTATGATAATATTGCTTATTCTCAATATAGTGAAATCCTGATAAGCTAACTTCAACTGCTCTGAAAACAAATCTTAAAAAGTAGTGGTGTGAATTGTGTTTTTAGTATTTCATTTATTTACATACAATTCTAAATGATGATAGTTCTAATCAATTAATATTGCAGAAAAATACATTAATATATATATATAATATTTATGGAAGAAACACATTGATATAACATGTATATTAAACAGATAACAAAAGTAGATTCGTAGCATACTTTGTATAATCTATTATATCATTTATATTTATTAGAAAATAGTATCTGATGTATTACATATAGTTTTAGAATATATATATAAGTTACATTACATAGATTATAATTCACTATATATTATATAAACGAAGTTAGTATGAAATGGCGAAAGACTAAAAAAAAAAATTAATAAAATAAGAAAATTGCGAGAGTAACATCAGAATCAATTCATATGTATCTTGTAGATAATTATTCTTTCTGAAATACCAATAGCAGATGACAAATATTGTAAAGGTCAAGAGGACTCGAAGAATAAATTCATAGAAGTAAGACCTTAAGGGTATAGGACTACTTAGTAAAGGGAATTCCATACCTAAAGGATTAAGGCATGCACATTATACACGGTACACTAATTATATATAGTTGTCCAGTAATTTTAACAATTATAACTCATGTCTGTATAAAGATAAGGGAAACTTATGTTTTGCTAGATTCGTAAACACTTATCCCAATACCAAAGAAAGAATGTAATAACAAATATAAACTGCCTGTGTGGCTCAGTGGCTAAGGCGTCAGACACACAAGCAGTAGGAGACGGGTTCGAGCCTCGTCCGGACCATTAATTAATTTGATAAAATGAGTCTTAACATATTATTTAGAAGTGATCTTATATAATTGGGTATACATAAATGATCGGTTCTCGTTAAAACCATGGATGCTTTAACATGAGAGCGGCTTCGAAGGGATATTAGAGCCATATATGGTTATAAGTGAAAACTTCATCTAAGTTCCTGTATGGGATTAAAGGGCTCCACCAAATAAAAAATAACAAATAACAATAATACTATATAACATTCCAATGGATAACAAGCTGCCTAATAATTTTAGAATCAACATTTTAATGAAATGTAATGTAGATGTATATTATATCTCGCCCATGAAAATGTCGGTGAGGATATATGTCTCACAGTTCCTTTCTTTATTTAAATCACTCTTTGTTGTGGACTATTGCTTTATCCGTCCCTACCCAGCAAACAAGTAAATATATAGTATAGATAGATGATTTAATGATAAAAATAAGTCAATTCTGATATATAATTGGAATACATTATTCTAGAAAAAGTTACGTTTAGTAATAGTTCAACTCTCACGTGTTGGACAGTTTAAGTTTCATTTTTATGGATTTTTTTAAAATGATTAAAAAACATTAGATAGGGGAAAGTAACCGAATACGGACACTCTCGGTATCTCAGAAACCATAAATCTTACAAACAAATTTTTAATTAATAAAATATTCATAATCATATAAATAGTCTAAAAAAGTATTTTTTATTTTTTTATTATTCAAAATATTGCTGATATACCCAATAAAATTATTTTTTTATTACGATTTTAAATTTATCAAAAAAAAATTCAACTTAAAACCTTCTCAAGTATATATAAATGTATTAATATAAAATATAACAATATAATATTAAAAACAAAAGCATTCTAAAAATTGTATTTAATTTCTATATTTTTTATCAAATATTCATTAAGTTAGCATATATCTAGATGTTATATAAGTTCCTAATACGGACACTCTAAATGTCTTAATACGGACACCCTATAACCAATCAACGCACAGCGTATGAACTATTCTGATTTTCATAAAAATAGCGTGCGTTATAATATTAATACTACCAATAAAGCTGATTCTAAAAAAATTACTATTTAGACACTTAAATTGTATTATTAATTAAAAATAAATAAAATATTAACTAATTAAATTACAATATATTTTTCATAAAATTAATTATAAATAACGTAATTGTAATTTGTCTGATTGAGTCATCAATAATATATAGTTTATATAGGGTGTCCATATTATAACACAGGGTGTCCGTATTCGGACATGGGTACCGAATACGGACACCCCAGTTATCTATGGAATTAAAAGATTAAATAAAATTTTAAAATTACAATAATATCTATAATCATATTATATGAATATATTGTAATTTTTGAATACAAATAATGAGTCATAAAAAGTTAAGTCCATTTATTGTTAAAGTGTCCGTATTAGGTTACTTTCACCTACAGGATTTTGTATTTATTAATATTATAGTTAGTATATTTAAAAGCAAGAGCTCCTAATATTATTTCTAATAGAGCCCACTTGCCACATAATATTTATTACCATTTGTTACATAATATTTTATTTTCCAACTTTCAATCATAATAATGTAATTATATATCATATTTTTAACTAAAAAATAAATAAAATGAAAATTATTTTTTTTATTAGTAGAATGATATTTTTTTACATATATAGGATATACCTTTACTAATGGGATCCTTGTGCTTGATATTCTTCAATCATTTTTTTATATTAGGTTCATAATTTAACAAAAATATTCTAAGATCTTCTTTTAAATCTAATTTATTTCTTTATTTGTTAAATTATATATAACAGCACTCCTAAAAATAATTAAATTAACATTATAATTATTAAATAAAATTTATTAGTTAAAATAAATTATCGAAACCTTTTTTGTCTAAATATGAAGTAGGAAACACCATAAAATAAATTGTTGTGGTGTTTCCTACTTCATTAAATTATGTGGACACATTTTTGCAAACTTTTCAACAAATTTTCAAAATTTAATAAATATTTAGTTAAAAATCATCAGTTTTCCAGTGATACTAATAAAAGACATTTTTAAATGTTTAAAAATATTTCAAAAAAATGTTTAAAAAATATTTAAAAAATATTAAAAAAAATAAATATATTTAAAAAAACCGTCGCTGAATAATTTACATAACAAAAAATCATTGTAATGGCAAAAAGTCAATTTTTCGGATTTAATATAATATTTATTATAAACTTTCATTATCTCGAGAGCCTCGAGATAATTAATTTTAAGATTTTATTGTCTCGAGATAATGAAAAATAGGCATGTATATATATATTTATTATATTTTAGTTTCATTATTGGTTTCGAAACATTTTACCCTGGTTTCATTATTGGTTTCGAAACATTGTCATCTGGTTTCATTATTGGTTTAGAAACTTCTGAATTCAAAAATTGTTGGTATCGATACGGTTGGCTCTGGTTTAGAAACATCACAATTGTGACCCGTAAACATTCCAGCTGTATACCTTTTATACTTTTGTACAATGATTCAACGTAAGTACTACTTTAACATATATTTTACAGTGATACATATATATATTTAAAATATAAAAATATTCACATTTAATCTATATAAAAAAGTATTGTTCGAACAAGTATCGATACTTCAAAAAGTGAGTTCATTTACAGCACTACTGTGAATTGATATATTCTAAAAATATTATGAAATTATATCACATTTAATAGTAATACATGAAGGCATCTTTAAGATATTTAACCCTTAATAAAAAATATATATAATTTAATTATATATTCAAATTATATGTTATGTAAAAGAATTATATTATATCATAATATTAACTATATATTATATTAATTTAATCTGATTTCAAATATTTAAAAAAGCATACATATGTATTACTTTGAAACTATTTTGTATTTACAAAATAAATATATTAAAAAAATATAAAGTTTTATTAATAACATAGATATATAAACATAGTAGTAGATAGACTTAGGCAGGTTATATGACAGATGGGGGGAGGCAGTCTCGGAATAGGTAGCAGTGGCAGCAGTGACAGATTCTTCATTATTGTGTATTTAAGCTCATCTTATCTATGATATCCCATAGTAACGGATTCCCACCGAACAGCTCTATCTGTTGCTTCAATCTATTCAATGATTTGTAGATGTATAGTAGTAGTGATAATAGTAATAGTAGTAGTAGTAGTAGATATTGGATAAATATTTAAGGATAATAAATTGTTTTCATATAATTTTACAAAAATATCTTTTTGCATAGTTTACAATGTAAACTTTACATAAAAATTTATATTAAATGAGTGATTGTATTTATAAAATTGTTTACTGATAAATCTAAAATTTATAAAGATTAAAATTTGTATTATTTAATATTAATATTTTATTTATACAATTTGTTAACCAATAGGCATGGATTACTAAAGTTATTTAAAGTGATGATTACAAATAAATATAATAATATTTATAGAAGTTTTAAAAATAAATTTATTATTTCACTAAATAAATATGACTAATTACAATGTATTCCACTACATGATATTGATAATTGTTGTTTAGTATTTTAATTAGGAATCTTCCATCTAACTATGATTTAAATTGTTATAAAAAAGTAACAACAATTCTTAATTTGGAGTCATTAATTGTATTATCATTAAAGTGTTATACTAGTATGCTGAAGTTTATACATACATACTTAGATGATACTCATGATAGCTGTGTATGGTACTGTAGAACTATATTACTCGTGTTACAGTGTTATTTTGTATTAAAACTTGTAGCATTTTAATATAATCACAAGTTACCTATACAGGTGTTGTATACCTAAACACTATTTAAACTTGAAACAATGTTATACGATATAAGTTATGTATGTATGGCTACATCAACAGAACACACATCTTGTTATTATTATTATTTTGGCAACACTATTTGGTTATTTCATCCCATCCAGTAACTTAGATCAAGTTTTCACTTATAACCATATGGCTCTAATGTCACTTCGAATACGCTCTCATGTTAAGGCATCCATTTTTAACGGTTTTAACGAGAGTCGATCATTTATTTATACACAATTATATAAGATCACTTCTAAATATTATTTTAAGATCTATTTTAATGGTCCGAACTTAAATCTCCGAGACTTAAACCCGGGTCCTACTACTCGTGTGTCAGACACCTATCTAAATATGCGTATTACCAGTGATTGGCTAGGTACTATAGTAGTACTATAATACTACGTTACTAGGCTCTACGTATATATATATATATAGTTAGTGATATCATTCTTAGGTGATCAAATTAATGTACATCATTTTTTTGTCTACGTTAATCAATTCTAAAAAACAAAAAATTCCCACAAAATTAATCTAAATTTGTAAAAATATGTACAAATAACAAGTATGGAGCGAAATTGATTTTTTCATATATATAATTTATAATTATTTATCTATAATTAAATTTAAGATCTTTTTTAATATGAATTTATGAAATAAAGTTTTATTTTTCAAACCTAAATTAATGTCTCAAAAACAATATTCGATATTTGTTGATACATATCTATAGACACATAAATATTAAAAAAAAGTATATAGGTTCATATAAGGATTATTTATAAAATATTGTGAAAAATAATAAACAAAATGTTATGTTTAATAAAAAATATATGAATTTTTGTACAATATTAACAAAGTTACAATATAAATATGCAATTTATTTTTATATTTGAACTATTGATGTTAATTTATTAAACATATGTATAATATTAATATTTCTGTATTGAAATATCATATATATATATATTGAATACAATACAAATAGCTGATATAAATGGTATATATATTAGTGTTGTAATAGAACTTCTGTCTTCGAACTGATACCAAGTATTTTGAACTTTTGATACTGATACTCAATAATTATAAAATTTTGAACTGATACTCGACTATTTCGAACTGCACATACATACTATATTCAAATTTGTGACTACTATTTGTTTAATATTATATTTTGGATCTTAACATTTGTTTATCGTTTTATATTGTGTATAAATTTATATATTCATGGTTGTAAAATAAATTTATACACATGAGTAACTAAAACTCGAGAAAATATATCCTAACAAATAATTCATATATCTATATTTATATACAATATTTACACTTATACTAATATTTTATATCGTATTTACATAATTTTTAAAAATAATAACGTGTGTGTTCAGAAATTAGCAAATCCGATGTTAGTTTTATATTTTAAATACTTGTTATTATTATGATATTAATATTAATAATTTCTGAAATCAGATTTATAGCAGCAGGTAAAATTAAAACAAACGAATGCTCTAAATAACGAAAGTGACAGTTCTATATAGATCGCGAAATTGAGTATACATTTTATATCTTCATAATTATTATTCATTATAATAATATGTTATTCATATATATAATTATAATCTGTAATACATATAATATAATATATATATATATATATATATATATATATATTAGTATTGCAATCGAACTTCAAACTTCTAACTGATACTTATATTCAATAATTATAAAATGTTGAACTCGGACTCAAACTGATACTATACCGAAACTCTGATGGTAGGATTCGATTGCAACACTAATATATATATACATATATGTATATATTTTATAGTATTAACAAAGATTTTGCGAAGCAAAATCGTTGTTATTAAAAACTTAATTAACCACAACATAAAATTGAAGGATAACAAATATGTATTTAAAAAAAATTAATTAAAAAAGAATGACAGAAATACCTAGAATTTTTAAATATTTGAATAATATTTTTAGATTATAAATATATACATAACTTATTTTGTTGTTAATGTCATTAGATGTTTGGTAAACTTCATGTTTAATATTTAATTATTTTACATGTTAATTCTTCTATCTACGAGTGATAATGCTACCTATATATCTATATATAGGACTTGGGCAATCCAACATAACTGACCATATAAGCTTATATTATTTTATTTTTTCTTCATATCAAACTTATGCAAAGATAATTATAAATCTAGTATAAAAAGTAGAAAAGCTATGATAGCTCTTAGAGTACAGGTGTAATATACGTACCGTTGTTCGAGGTTCTTGAGTGTTTTTACAGTGTACTGGAATGCCCCACACTCCCTTAGCATGTCTATACAATACTCCTTCTTACCTCGATTGTTGGTGTTTTGTCTGAGAATATCTAGAGAACACTGGGTCAAGGTTAAACAATTATGTCATGCTCCGCTATTCAGTTGTCGGTGTTTTTATCAATTTTATTAGGTTACACAAAAATGGATTTCTAAAACATTAAAATAATGAATAATCTAATCTTTAAATCACAATAATAAATCAGTATAATAATCTAAGAAAAACTATTTATTATTTTTAAAAAAATCAATAAACTCTTTCATAAAATTACCATTTTTTATATTTAATACCTAAACCATTTAAAAATAATATTTAAATAAAATAATTTATTAAATATAGTTTGCAAATGTTATTATCCTACTAGTTTAACCCTATTACCCACAACAACTAGTTATATCTTTACATGTATATATATATCTATGTTGCATGTGATCATACTATAGATCATTCAAATAATTGTGAATGTTTTCATTGGTTAATATTACATTATAATGAACCAATATTGAAATATAGTATAAATAAATTATAGTATTACATTAATTCATTCAAAATATGCAAAAATTACACTTGTCTTGGCTTGTATTTAACATTATTGTTTGTGTAAAAAATAAATTAATGTTTTATATACTAAAAGATAATTCCCACACAATATTAAATAAAATTGATATTTACTTCGTTTTAATATAAAATATTCAAAATAACATCATAATTATATCTATTAAGAATAATATAAATTAGATATATATATTTAATATGAATTATAATATATATATATACATAATACAATAATTTATATATATATATAGTTTTATAAATATTACATAATATAATGTGAGGCGAAAAACTAAATATATGAGGGTTTTAACCGTTATCTCCCAAAAATGTAATATTTATAGTTAATAATAAATGAATGTAGATTATACGAGAGCTATCTGAAAGGATACGGCTAATCTCAGTAGAATATTCACTGTTGCGGATTGCAAACATCGTCGGCAACGTAAACATCACTATATTATAATATTCTGAGTGCTTTTTGTTCTTCCGATACTGTTTGTGAGGTGTGAGGTAGTGTAGCGGGGTGGGGGTCAGTTATTCTGATCAAAGGACTTGTTTTAAGAGTATCGTAGGACAATATCTACCATTACGGGGATAGCTAATGTTTGTCTTAGCGTATTTTATCAGACCAATTAATTAATTTTAATTTCAACTTTATTAATCCCATGACGTAACATTGATATGACATATCCCCTGATTGTAAACCACTCCCCCTAAGTTTAAAACACGCCCCTTACGAACGTCTGCGCTGCAGAGATTTGCGAATTCATCTTTTATATGGAAATATAATCCTAGATTATCTATCAACGGCTTCAGATTTCTGTAAACAAGACATCGGCATTATGATTGGTCGGTTTGATATAGAGGCTGGGGGCGTGGCTAACTTGTTATCTTCGCTGAAGAGTTTCATCAGACGAATAGGGAGACCTAATAATCCTCCAGTTTCTGTGGTGGTAGCAGCAGGTATATAATAATGCGCAATACGAAGATAATAAATACATAAGTTTTAAAAATAATAAAAACATACTGATATTAACGATAATTTTACTACTGACGAAATATTTAAATGTATAGATTGATATAATATTCTAGATATTATATTCCCCAACGAACATTTGATTATTAAGTACAAAGACACTAGAAGAATGGTAATATTGTTGTAGTTAGCATGAGTAATGTTATAGTGCACTATATGTGCAGGCATGCCTACACAACACGGGGATTAGCAGGGCTGCGGGTTGTAATGTTGACTATCAGGCTGGGAGATAATACAGCAGTATACCGTTGTGCCTAGCTAAATCAATAATACCATTCTTCTAGTGTATTTTCACTTACTAATATACCCAGCACTACAACCATCATATGCTGGGTGGCCTACCTCATCTAATATACACATCACATTATCGAGTCTAAGTTACGCATTCAACCATCGTTGAATATCATTACGTTATATTATATTAATGATTACATCACTAGTATATTATGTACACGTGCATGTTTAATTTATTATCGACTTAAATATGAATATTTATTATATTTTATTGGTCACTTTACAAATATTATTATCAATATATTGTTATATAAGTATACTTATGTATACATATATGATAAAATAATGATAAATAGATATATATATATATATATATATATATATATATATATATAACTGCATGTGTAGCTTAGTTGGCGTTAGATACACAATCAGTAATACGTTGGTACAAGCCCCGTCAGGACCATTAAAATAGGTCTTAAAATAATATTTAGAAATAATTTTATATAATTGCGTATAAATAAACCATCGGTTAAACCACGGATGCCTTAACATGAGAGTGGCTTCGAAGAAAAATTAGAAATATATGGTTATAAGCGAACAACTTCATCTAAATTCCTGGAGCTACACTAAGCTACACAGGGAGTTATATATATATGGTGACCGAAAAAAAAATAACAGGAAAAATAAAAAATGTAAATCGATCAATAAAAAAAAGTAGTAGGTTTTCTGAAATAACTAATTCTGATATTTAAAAAAAAAAATAGAATAATTTTGCACATTGTATATAAATGTTAAAAATGTATAATAGAAATTTCTGCGATATAGAATATTCTTATAAATATATATATATGTATATATTACGGATTGATATTTTTGGTTTGTTTGGTTTGGTTTTGTGTTACTTGATTTTGTTACTTGCATTACATTTCTAAATGTGCCTTTAAAAGCTTGTACTTATCATAATGTATAAGGAAATAATATATTGTATAAAAAGTCATGGATAATCATCATGGATAAATAGCAGGGTACAACAAAAATAAATACTCTAAAATTTATTAAATATATACATATATATGGATATTTTTTCTTAAATTCATATATATATATATATACATATATTAATGATGAATAATGATGGATATAAATAAAGCGTATATGATTAGCACAGACATATTAAATCTTAATTAGATATAAGGTACAGCATACAGCAGCAATGATGTGAGGCTCGTTATTGAGAAGCTAGATTTGCTATACAACACGAGCTAAGTGGCATAAGTGACAACATCTATTGAAAGCTTAAAGTTCTAGAACATTCCATACATGTACTGCCTTCACTCCCACTCTGAGATAGCACTAAGTTGCCCCCCTCAACATAATAACTATATGTAAGTTATTATATAAAGTTTCATTAGTGATTACTTACTAGCTATCTATACGATATGAGAAATGTGTATTAGACATAAGTAGATATAACTAGATACTAGTGACATATGTATAGTACTATGACATATGTGCTCTGTAGTGATGTCAGTATATATGTTATGTAATGATCAGATAAGCTTCTATATTCGTTGTATATTATCATCAATATATAATTACAAGTGACCTAGGTAAAAGTCTCGATTACCGACCCCTAAATGATTATTTGTAATAACTTATTAAATATTAAATATATTTATTTGAAATATTATAATTAGGGTAATATTATGGTAATGAATAATGTGGCTATTTTAAATTTTTGATATAATTATATTTACAAGAATAAACAGGGGGGTCGGTAATCGGATACATGTGCCTATTACCGACCCCTAAAATAATAGTGGTATAAATAATTGTAGTATTATAATATCCAATAAACATAGTAATATATATAAATATAATTAATTATAAAATGAACGCAATATATTATTTATTGAAATTATGTTTTAATAGTAATATTAAATTTAAACTTTATAGTAATTATATTAAAATAAAGTATATAATTATGTAATATTTATTTATTAATCAGTATGTATATAAACAACTGGAATCATGAATCCTAAATCTATATCAATGATACATAAACAACTTACGACATATTTTAAAGTAAAATACGGATCTATTTTGATTGAATATTATAAATCACATGAGGTCGGTATTAGGGTAATTTAGGGGGTCGGTAATAGGAAAATCATATGGGTTTCTATAAATAAGATATATTGGTTAATGGTTATTAAAATTAAATTAGTTATAAATATTTTATTGATATACATATTATGAACGAAATTAAGTTTTATTTTAATACAAAAATTGTTTACAATGATTTAAAATAAGTTATTATTCAAATATTTAAAAAGTAAAAACATAATATTACATTTGATCAAATAACAATTGTAGGATTAAATATTTTTTTAAACAAAATACTTATTCATATTTATCATTAAATTACTAGCAGTTCTGTAATATATATATAATTTTTTGATAACTCTTATAGTTACTGAGATACGAGAACTGAGGGTGCGGTATTAGAAGGGGGTCGGTAATCGGAGACTTTCCCCTATATATCGCAATAGGAAGATATGTTATCTAAATATCTTCAAGGGGGCGTAATGGGGCTGGGGGAGGGGTAGCCTTACTTTTAATCACCATCCTCTTGTATTGTTCCTCAGTTGGGCAGGAGAAATTATCGCGCCAGTGAATGTCCATACCTTGACCTTTGTGCATTTCAATCATTTGTTCTGTGTATGTGTGTATGTATGTGTATGTGTGTAGATGTGTGCTAGTTAACATGCTTGGCATACACACACAGAAATTCATATGTAATTGCTGATTACATAATATGTATTTAAAATAATAGATTATGTGATATATAATTATGAATGATTAATATTAAAGATTATTATTAGTAAAAAATAAATAAGCATCATTAGATAGCAGACTACCTCTTTATCAATAGAGTGACAATAATAGTTTATCATATGTAATACTGAACTGACAGCTTGAATTTGTGTTCTAGTTTTCACTAAGCTGTTTATATAATCATACAATAATAATCTTAAGGGGGTTCACGGTATTTAGATTTCAATGTAATTAGATTGGACATTTTTTGTTGTTGAAAATTCAAAATAATTAAGATTTTCACATAATTTAAATTGTATAACAGTAAGATATATTGTGTTATTTGTTCTTTAGAATTTTTAAATGATTAGAATATTAGTTTTGAAAATATCAGTATTAAAAAAGTAAAGAATATATCAAAATGTATATTAATTTATAATATTTATTTAAAAAATTTAATTATCAATTATTTATTAACTCTATATATAATTACAAATATTTTCTATAGCTACAATAAACATATGATACTAAACATACTGTGAACATTTTACTATGTTTAGTTAATTATTTACTGAGAAATAGCAATTTTCATAAAAAAAAACAAATATTCTGAGATAATTGATGTTAAAGATTGACTATATTGTTTATCTGCTTTTTGACTCTTATTATTATGGTAAAAGTTATGTTATCTAATTCTTACAATTTTTATATTATATTTATATAAATTGTATAATTTTTCATGATTTTGACATAAATTGCATTTATATAAATTATTGAAAAACAGTGTTATAATATATGTAAACAGTAATTTTTGCGCCATTTTTTTAATAATTATTTTATTAGAAATAGGTAGTATTATACAATTATGTTTTTTATGCTTTATATATGTTTTTAACATATGATATTTTGACATATCATACATTATGCATGTATTTATCTATTTTTTAAATACAATTTATTTTTTATTCTTTTATTTTTAAAGACCGTGTATCCCCTTAATTACAATTATTTTGTAAACATTTGTAATAAATGTATCACATATAATATATTGTTATAAATCAATATATACATGTACATATCTCTATGGTAAGTGAATGAAATGAGTCACATTCATACACATATTTAATATTGCATATTGGTGTATATTAAGCCATGGCCACTATTCACTGAATACTAATAATGTCCCACAATTTATACAGCTACTAAACATTATTTTTAGTTATAAAAGATAATATTAAAATCGATTTATAAAAAATAAAAAACTCCATTGCGTGTATAGCTTATTTAAATAATTATAATTGTGGGTTATTCGCTATAGTGTCCTCTCTCTCTCTCTCTTGAAGTCTTTGTAACTACAACAACACCCGTGTTACTAAACCTGTGAAGACTTTAGTGACCTCTGGATGACCTAGAGTGAGCGCCCTCTGCAGGCCTAGAAAGTACACGTAGTTAGCGCAGTTCAAGGTCGCCGGCGTTCCGTATATTTCATGCGCGACTGATTTACCCTTTCTAAGTTTGTTGCTGTCTTGTATGTCATCCAGTCTGAGAGGGATCATCGGGTTAGAGGTCTATATTTTATCAAGGTCGTAATCACCTCTCGGGGTGGATAATTTAGAAGGTAATCATTCCAAATATATTGCGATGTAAGCTATATCACTACCCATCTACTACTCAACGTAAATAGGAGTAACCTATTTTTATAGAGCCAATAGTAACACTCATTGACATTAATATTATAATTTAATAGTAAACACTATAATTCAAAATGTTAACAAATATTTAAACGATATTTATTAATTTCTAACTAAATCTATATATCTCTTATTTATTTCATATATTTATAATTAAACTTTTAACATTGAACCTTTAACAATACATAAAAATAATAAACGCTTTCTTTTCATATAATTATAAATATATCTATAATTTCTATTTCAAAATTACACATGAGATATAAAATTGAATGTATTTATTAGTTCCGATACAAAATATCACTTATTATAGGTGGTGTACGAATTGGGGCGTCACAGGGTGATTAAAAGTGGGGGGGATATCTCAGACTAAGAAATGATTACCATATATTTTACTAAGAAGATAAATATATAATATCACTTGTAGAGGGCTTAATATGCTTAAATTTCTAATTAAAATTTGTTAAATAAATATTTTTTAATTTTGACAAATAACTTTAATCTTACAGGTTTTATCTAGTTATATTGAAAAAATGAAGAAAAAATATTCAATTGTACAAAAGATAATACTAGTTATGTCAGCATGATTGGTCACAAATAATTATTCTGAGTAAATCAAGTTTCAAATATAATATATGAATATAAATAATATTATTATACAGGTACAAATAATATAATATAAACAAAATGAATAATGTAATGAACATAATTTAAACACCATTTAAAGATAATATTTGAAATATTATAATTTTACTTTAAAACAAAATTTGAAATAAAATTTGTTTCCGAAAAAATCAATGTTATCGCGTCCCCTTAACTTGTATTGGATTGCACAATACAAATCAATGTTGGATATAATGATACTATAAAGACTAGAAATAGCAGAAATATAATATTTATAAAGAATAAAATAATTTGTAGATCTTAAAAGTGGGGGGGGGAGGGAGATTATATATTATATGTCCCCCCATCCCCCCTTTTATGACCCCCATACGTACGGAGTTATGTGTGTTCTTCTGACACACCCACTACTTTGTACACTATTCACATTGTACACCCTACACTGTACATCGTTCCTTACCACATAGGTGATTACCAGACAGCACTCTCAACTAGACTAGTGGATGTGTATGTAACACATACGAGAGCGCGTGCGTGTGTGTTGCTATACATACGATGCTGTTATAGTACTTACAGAAGACTTGAGTTATGTACCATTTCAATAATCTCCATTATAGTGCTTAGTTTTTCTTCCGGAACTTTCAGCCAATGATTGAATGCCTATTACAGGGTATAATATGTGTGTATTGTAGGTAGGGGTATAAGTATAAAGTTTAGGTTTGGTATATGTATAATTATTAAGTACATATTTTTTGAAACTAAAATATTAATCACTTCTAATTTACTCAAAATATTTAGGAGTAACTCATTTTACAGAGGTAGAGTGTTATCAACCATTGAAATAAATATAGATATTAATGTAATCACTGAATTATAAGTTAAAATGATATTTTTAAATGTCTATCTAAATTAACGTTTTAGAATAGGCTTTTATTTATTTAATATATAAAATTAATTCCTAAATAAAATGTAATATTTTTCTAATTAATAATTACATTAGATAAAATAAAATGAATATCTCTATACTGCAGTTTATGAACACAAAATCTAACTAGATAGTGTATTGCACATGTGTATTGTTTAGTTCCGATAGATACATTAATGCCGATGTCTTATATAATGATGCTGTGTGAGAGCTTTCTTTCGCAAATATATTGTATAAGGTATATATACGTATATATATACATATAAAACTGGCTGTTTTGCTCATCATGCTAAGGCATCAGACACATAAGCAGTAGGAAGTGGGTTTAATCCCCATCCAAACCAATAAAATAGGTCTTAAATAATATTTTATGTGATCTTGTTTTGATAATTGTTTATTACAAAAATAATCTGATCTCATTAAAACATGGATACCTTAACATGAGAGCCGCTTCAAAGGTATATTAGAGTCATTTGGTTACAAGTAAACAAACTTTATCTAATTATGTGATTTTTATAACAAGACAGATGGACAGATAGCTTAATGTATATAAGTATATGTACATTTATATTTAGAAATGTTTATACATTTTTAAATGAATTCTTTTAGCAATATTTGTGGCCAGATTTGATAGTGTACGTTGATACTTTACTATTACTAAGCTTCACTAATCATGCAATATGGGTGTGTTGTTATCTGGAGTAACTGACTTACATGACTAGTTAGAATGCCCACGATAGGTGGATAGTTAGTTTACGTAGATATAACAGTAGAATATTAATCTGATCATCTATCTATCAGTTTTGCTAGAAAAATCACACTTTTTCTAAGTTCTTGGTGGGAAGAAAAGACTCCACTAAAATTAAACAACAATAAAAATAACAATATATGACATATAACATATTATATATTACATATATTATATATAAAGACATAAACAAATTACCTTCTCAGTTTTATATTCGAAATAGTATCTATAAAATGATATGTACCAAGAATATAACATAAAAATAAATATTTTATAATAATAATAAAACAAAACATTAAAATATATATTTGACATTATATAGTTTAATTAAATTAAAATATGTTATAAATATGTATGTGTCTACAGGTGTCTATAGGTATGTGTATAGCTGTTTATAGGTGATGTATGTTATATTGATAAATATTGACAACATTTGACTCATTCTAATTTAGCTCCATTCTACCCTATAGAGGGAAGAGATAAGTATAATAGAGATATGGGGGTAAAAGAGGATGAGGAGAAAAGAGAAAAGAATAATTTAGATATGGGTGTAGAGATAGTTATAATGGAGAGAAGGGAGGAGGGGAGATAGTTATAATGGAGAGAAGGGGGGATGGGGGGGGAGGGAAGGATACTTACGACTGTGAGATGAGATCGTATCTGTTTGCCTTCAAGTGTAGCTATATGTTTGTAAGGCTGAAGTAGAACAACATCCTCTTTGGATTCCTCACATATTAGCTCTTCTGCCTTCAGTTTAGCTACAGCAGCGGCGGCGGAGGAGGAGGAGGGGGAGGAGCTATAACCATTGGGGGGCGTGGCCAACTGAGCGAGAGATTCCTCCTCATACGTAGTCTCATCCTTATTGACGTTGCTTCGGTTATATGGTTTACCGTTTCTCTACGAATGAGTTAGCAGAGTTAGAAAAACAAAAAACTTAGATATAACAACTTATTATAAATATTTGTTTAACATTATTTTTCGAGTCTTATTTTAAATGTTCAACTCGAATTGAAAATATTCTAAAGGGGTAATTTTAAAAATTAACATGTAAGATTTATTTTTATTAATCTCTAATTTGGTTACTTCTAATAATTGATTATTCAATACTTATATATATATATATATATATTTAAATAGAATTATAATATAATACAATATAATTTTGAAAATATTTTTTAGTACATTTATTTCAACCATTAAACTCATTACAATTGAATTATAAATGAAAATAAATAAATATAGATTCACTAAATAAAAATAGATGTAAAATTTCAATAATTATAAATTACGAAGTAGTGTAGGATTGACTAAATCATAACCGTAACATATTACATGTATTTAGAATATAAATATAGTAAGAGAAACCATTTTCATATGGTGTTTAGGCATACTATTTAAATATAGTGAGAGTTAGTTAGTTATTTGCCAGCTCATACAATATATATATACAATTATCTGGGGAAGATCCATAGGAATATAGGATATATTCCCCTTCAGTCCGAAGTAATTATTATAAAATCCATGAATTGATGTTTCATCTTCATCGTTGATCTTTATATTAATTACTATATAAATACATTTAATTTTTAATTTGAACCATCTGTCAAATTTCTGGATCCGCCCCGGTTTATATATATTACCCATATACTGTTAATAATAGTCTTAATATTCTACTTCTTCGTTAATGTAAGTTTAATATATATTAAATATATAATATAATATTATAATCCTATTACCAACACAATAGTTCTAATTGGAATTGATTCTGATATGAAATTCTAATAATTTATCATCACTTTACAAGGTATTTACTACAAACGTATGTTATAATAAAACTTAACACTGAACACTATAACATTAAATAAAACTCTACATTAATAAATAGATAGGCATATGGTATAGTAGACCAGGTATATTAATAGTATAATGCAAAATGATATTCATTGAATCAAGCTAGTTGTTTGTATTCAAATTATAATATATACTTATATACTATTTTAGAGATATATTTATACTATTTACGCTAATATTTATATCTATATTTGGCAAAAAACTATTTTTTTGTCTCCATGTTTTTTATTTTTTTTATTTTTTCTAGATTTTGTTATTGTTTTTTTTTAGTTTTTTCATGTATATGTATGTACATGTACATGTTCATGTTTCATGTACATGTTCATGTATATTTTCATATATATAAAATATATATTAATAAAATGACTTTTTAAAAGAATAAATAATAAAGTAGTTAATTAAACCATTATTAATTACATAGATTTTTTAAATTATAATAATGTATTTTATTTCTAATATAATAATAATTATTATATATTTAATCATATTATATTTTGTAATATTGGTTCTTTTAAATATAGAAGAGTTGATGATTTTTTCATTTTTTTCGTAAAAATCAAAAAACCCAGTTTTTACTGTTCTATAGTTTTTTCAACAAATAAAAACAATTATAAATTATATTTCTTTCATAACAAAAACTAACTAAATTGTATTATTTTTAATATAATTTTTAAATATATAGACATATCACATATTGAACGAATTGGAATCATAGAATCTGTTATTTTGTATTGGTATTTATATGTTACGAGTATATTATATAATATAATATATATATATATATATATATATATATATATATATTAATACAAATATTACATATTATCAAGTCTGTTACATTATTTAATAATATTATATTATTAACATATAATACAATTTAATTTATTAATATTTAATTTTAATCAAAGGGGTTTGCCATGATACAATACTTCAATAATTGATTAAAATAAATATATATCATTTTAAAACATAACATATATTTTTTAATCAAAAATAACAAAATGTTATAATGAATATTAGTCATTAAAAAACTTTACTACATACACATCTATGTATGTATCACAATGTGAAATTAACATTACTTATAATTCAAAATTACAATAATTTTAATAAGTTCCTCAGTTATTAAAAACCATTATTGTGAAATAATTATAAATGAATAGATATAATTTGTATAGATATTTAAATACAAATATAATATCAAATGTAATTACTTTTGATATATATGTGTGATTCATATTTATAACATTTATATAATATTATAATAATATATTTGTTATTCAAAAATAATAAATTTTATTAAAAATATAATTTGAAAGCATAACATTTAATGATAAATGGATCATATTATGTTAGGATACGTTACAATATACTAAAATAGTACTTTACTTTATATTATTTAGTAAAATGATTAAGTTTGGTAATATTTGTCTATTACATATAAATAACTATTATTAATAATAATGTATTACCATAAAAACGATATATTTTTACATATCAATATATAAACAATTCATAATTAGAATATTCGATACGTGATTCAATATCACACCATCAATGTTGGTGTAATTAAACTGTACTCACATATTCATTGTATCATAGGCATGTGTAAATATATGAATATCCTACATACTACATGATATAACATATAATGTAAGCAAGTATAACTTATAATTTAAAAGTTAAATTAATTTTTTTTAAATTAAAAAACAGTAAAAATCAAAAAAAAACTATGAAAAAACCAACCCTGAAATATAGTATATAAATAAATAATATGTATATGTAAATACATTTATCAAAAGAGATATATATATATATAATTAGAAATAGAATTATCAATTTAAAAATCAGAAGTTGAAGATATATAAAATATATTATAATATTTAAAAAATTAATCTAATAAAATAAAATGTAATTGGAAATAATTATAAAAAAATTAATAATCCTAACTTTTTAATTAAATATTACATACAGCAATATAGCTTTCATTTTAAATACAATCTTCAACATTTTCAAGGTAATTATCACATTCATTATCCTATTAATTATAAAAAATATTCTGCGACTCAAAGATATAACACTCCCATTATATGCAATGTAATTTATAACTACTACCTGCCACTCTTAGCAGTTGTATCGAATCACTTAAATATATTTAGGTTCGGTACATTTTCTAATAGAAACTTTCTATACGACAATGTTTTCTCTATTAAATACATGCAATACATATTAGCTTTTACTCGCCACAAAGATATTTATAGCATTTAAAACCTACATATCATGTTGCTTTGTTATATATTAGCAATGCATACTTAGTTTTCATCATATAAATAATAATTAATAAAATATTATTTTACATTTTAAAAGTATATAGTTTGATACAAATTTACATTATAAACAACTCATAGATCCTAAAATTAACCCACTATAGGTGGCGCTGAAGATGTTTTATATACAAACTACTCGATTTCATCTAAGTGTTATATCTTTCCTTAGAAAAATAATATGTACATTTAAATTTATTACATTTATAATTTCTTAAATTAACCAATTTACTATTCTTCTTTATATATATTAACACATGAAGAAGATAATCTATTTCTAACTTTATTATGAATAACTCATTCGAATGAGAAACTCCTCTCTGAAACTGTGGACTAGAACAATACAGTAAATACATAGTAATATTATAAATATATATAAATATATATATATATATATATATATATATATATATATATATAAATATTTAATTTATATTTATGAAAAAAAATAAAAAAAATAATATTTAATAAAAAACAAACTAATCTTAATAATTAAGTTAATTTGCTACTTATCTGAACAACGTAGGTCCTACGTCGTAAGTAATATAATAATTCTATAGATTTATTATAATAAATCTAATAATTAAAATTTAAACATGAATTAAAATGTAAATAATATAATAATAATTATTATAATATATATCATTTAATTTATATGTAGGTAATAAACCTTCACTAAAAAAAACAAAGTAAGCTTAATTAACTATTTATTTAATAAAATTGAAATTTTAAAATGAATTATGAATTATAGTTACTATAATAGTGTATATAATAAATGCTATTTAATTTATATTTTGTCAAAAAACTAAACTTATCTCACAATGCAAACTATGTATATATATATAATTATATAAGAAATAATATTATTCAAAAATAATATTTATGAAATAGCTATATTTTAATATAATTAAATGTTATAAAAAAACGTTTTTTTTTTTATAATGCATAAAAATATTACATTATAGCTATACAAGTTTGTATGTATAGCCTTTATACATGCACACTATGCATTGTATAGGTAGTGCGCATTCATATAGAGTTTAAAGTTTGGTAGCAATACAAATACAATATGATATTTAAATTTACAAATATTATTTGTAATTATGTATTTTAGTTATATCACACCCTTTGCTTATATTTAGTTTGTTATCAATTAATATTAATGAATATTTATAATATAGCTATGTTTTATATATTTCCTAACAATGTTTAATGTCCTGCGTATAGCGCTCATGATGTTTTTTCTTTGTTTATTATACGGCCTAAGAATTTAAAATAAAATCACAAATAAAATGAATTTAAAACAAAGTGGATTGTAACGTTACTTTAATTGATATATAATTGGTCCGTAAGATCACATGACGTAGGGTTACAAACACTATAACCCGGGAGCTATCAAGGACATGTTATTGGACCTATAACACTCCTCGCTATACCATATCAACCTAATTAGATATAAGTCTAGGTCCTCAACCTATTTATATATGTTTCACTTCCTTTGGAACCAAACATAAAAGTATTTAGGTTAATTATTAATATAATTAGAGGGTTAGGTGAATTGCTTAAGATTAATAAACATTACTTTAATTACACATTCTCCCTATAGTCATATGATAACATCATCGATTTATAGAGTACCATAAATGGTACTCTATATCTATGGATAACTTTAATAATATCCTGGATCCTGGGTAATGATAATTAGGTTTGAATCATCAATGTAAAGAAAGTTTGTTTATATCGATATCGTTTACATATATATATATATATATTGGTTAAGGACATGTCCTCGGGGACATTCTGATGTCCTTTGTTCGACTGGGTTATAATGATAATTTAAATAATAAAGGAAGCACGATCTGCAACAACTTTTATGTGTATACATCGATATAAAGAGAGCGAAATATGTCTTTACATCGATGATTTGCGTGTGTCGAAACCGGCGTCACGTCACTCATGATTCATCACTCATGAGTCATGACACATGACTCATATGATTCATCACGAAAGTTGTAATATGCAATATTACATAACACAATAATGATGCTTTATATTACATAGTGTAGGACACACTATCTAGAATAACTATGAATATATAGGTAAATATCCACTATAGACTATATACTATAGTCTATCTACACAGGACTCTATATATCGACCCTATAGGGTGTATACACATTAGGAGAGATTGTTTTGGTAATATTTGTAGTTCACTTTATAGAAAAGTGCCATCTAACTCGGAATAACTCCTCTTAAAAATTCTAGATATAATACAAATAAATATTTATACCGACAAATATTCTGAAAGCTGAACAATATTCAAAAAAGATTGTAATATACATTGAAAATTACAACAACAAAAATAAATTACAGATATATGAAAGGAAAAAATGTTTACAAGTACAAATTTCTTTTTAGCATATGTATTATATACCATACATTGTTAACAAATATTAAATTTTTTTTTTAAATAAGTAAATCTATCTAATGGAAATTTTAATTTATTTTGAAATTTTTTCTAAATCAAAAAAAAATGTATCAAAGGAATAATAAAAATATTGTTTTATATTATATATGTCTATCGTTATTATATAAATATAAAATTATAAGTATTAATGTAAAAGTATTAATGTAAAAATAACATAAACTTTTATTAACAAAATTACTTTTATTGAGTATACTTTTATTGAAAATATATTTTAACAACAAATTACTTTTATTGAGTATACTTTTATTGAAAATATATTTTAACAACAAATTAGTTTTGTGGTAAACTAGTCGTAAAAAAATTATTTTTAGAAAAATAATAATTTTTTTTATTATACCTCGTAGATATCCATTATAAGCTCACAACAAAGTGTGATGATTAATTAAAATTATTTATCAAAAAAGTAATCGAATAAATTATATTATATAAAAATTAAAAAAATTCAAATTAATTTTAAATTATTACGTCATTTTTTACTTTATTAATATTATAATATATGTATTATGTACACGTAAATGTCAAATATTTTATGTTTATGACAACTCGCACACTGTGCGTCGCACACTTACACAAATAAATAAAATATATAGTAAAATGGAAATTTACATTGAAATTGCATAAATGAAAATATTTCATCATTAAAATGAACTTAGTTTTACAAATATTATATATTTTATGATGAAACTTCACAAATATGTTTAATATAACATTAATGACCTACTGTGAGTGAGCTAGAAAAACTTTCAAAAATGGTATATATATAGGTATACGGTAGTAGGGTATACCCTTTTTTCAACGTATAGTGTATTGAGTTCGACTGTTCAGAAACCATCCGTACTACCATACACAATACCTCAATAACCCCAACACAATTTAAAATGGGTTGCTCAGTATCATATGTCCATACACAGTATTCAACTGATGCAATTACCTCCAAGTAGTCATGAACAGCACGGCGGGTAACCCATGTAAACGACCTCGACTGGCCGGCTATATATTGCATGCATGTATACTAGGGATGTAAATGATGTCGAGCTTTTGATGCCGAGCCGAGACTATTGGTTTTTGATGCCGAGCCGAAACTTTCATTTTCGGATAAAAAACGAGCCCATGCCGAGCCGAGACTCTAGCCAAACGAGCCCGAGCCGAACCGAGACTGTAGCTAAACGAGCCCAAGCCGAGCCTAAACTTTAGTCAAACGAGCCGAAACTCTAGTCAAACGATCCCGAGCAGAGCTGAGATTCTTACAAAACATAATCGAGCCGAAATGATGCTTTTTGGAAGTTATATTTTAAACATCATTTTTATATATTTATCCATATTTTTATTAATGTTTCCTATTTCATGTGACATAATATTAATTATATGTATTATAGGTGGCTCTTTTGTTTATAATATTAATATATTTTTAATTTGATGTTGATTATGTGTTCTCTGTACTCTCAGACTTGAATATGGCTTTATTAATTTCGCGAGGTATGTTAATGTCTTGTAGTGATATGCAAAATATGTAGTTACCAGTAATTTATAAATAATGTGGAAATTAATTGATAGTAGGTGTTGTTGTCGCATATGCTGACTTCAGTTCAATTTTATGAACAAATATTAAGATTCTTATCAATTAACACTCCTGGTAGTTATTTATGATATTTATCTGATAGTTTGTATTGTAATGAAATTATTTTCGTTTGATATACAAAACAATGATTCTGCAGATGGTAACTGACACTTAAACTATATTGAGCTTATGAAAACTGAGACTAACACTCGAATTATGCCTTTTATAAGCATGAGTTAATAGCAATGCATTTTATAGAGACTGATACTACATCGATACTTTAGGTAACCCATTCTGAGACTTAAACGATGCTATTGTTATTTACACTGAGACTGAATCGATGCGTTAGGTATTGATATTGAGACTGCATCGATACTTTGGGTAACCGAGACTGAGACTGCATCAATTCTTTGGGTAACCGAGACTGAGACTGCATCATGCTTTAGGTGACCGAGACTGAGACTGCATCATGCTTTAGATTTGAGCATCATTTACATCCCTAATGTATACTATAAGAAATAAAACATAGTCTTTTATATCGAGCAGCAGCGATAGAAATAGTGGACGATGCGGATGATCTAGTAAGAACAACGGCAACTTCATATCTACTCGAGGGCGTTCTGGCAACCCTATTCACGGCTTCAATACTGCGCTGGAGAAAGCAACGGGAAACTACTCCACTACAATTCCCATGAAAACAAACATGAACATTTACACAGAAGTAAATGCAATAAGGCTAGAAAATGAGCCTCCAGGTTGTACAATGTACAGCAATATATCAAATATTACTAGGGATGAGCTAAACTATAGTGTATGACGTACAGTCGGTAAGGATGTCGAGGCTATCTTATATCCACAAGGAATGATTGTTTCTGAGAAAATCGTCTTGAAACATACAGATATTAATAGCTCCCTACAATTACAAAAATATAAGTAGTTATACCTATAGCGACATGGAATGTCAGAACAATGAATAATGGAAATACAGAAATTATTACAAGGGAAATGGGAAGGAATGGGATAGATTTAATGGGGATAAGTGAGACGAAGTGGTAGGGGATAGGACAAGTAAAATATGATGAATATTCAGTATATTTTAGTGGAAATGATAACATTGTAAGAAAAGGGTGGCATTCATATGCACAGAAAAAATAAAAAAATGTATTATTGATTCAATCCCATAAGTGACAGAATAATAACAATTCGTATCCAATGTAAACCTATCAATTTCACATTCTACAAGTATGATATATGCTCCTATATGCTCCTACTTCAACAGCAGATGAAGAGGAGATAGATTATTTCTACGATACCCTAAACAAATCAATCCATATAAATCCAATTTGACGAGTATGTCATTGGCGATTGGAATGCTAAAGTGGGTAAAAAAAATACAGCTGGGGTAACTGGTAGTTTTGGACTGGGAATTAGAAATGGAAGAGGTGATACCATGGTAGATTTCTGCAGTCGAAATAGTCTTATTGTTATGAATACAATGTTCAAACAACATGCAAGAAGACTATATACTTGGAAGTCACGGATAAAATTACTAGAAACCAGATTGATTATATATTATGAACACTATACGTATGTACAGTATGTACAGTATTTATATACTATAGTATATATATATATATATATATATATATATATATATACACTATAGTATACCTATAGTATACATATATGTAGTAATAAACCTATATATTAATTAATAAATGGTATACTTTTTTTTTAAATTTGTTTATTGTAAAAAGTGTATTGATCAATACAACATTAAAAAAGGCTAATATCTCACCAAAAAAATGAAGAAAAATTAGAAAATTTAATATTTAAAAAATAATATATTATAATACAATTTATCAAATTTAACAACAAGTATTATATAGTTGTATTGTATAATAACTTGAAATATAGATATATGTACAGTGCACTGTATACTACATGTAGTATAGTATGCACTTTCATCAATAACAAAATGATCTTTAAAGAACAATTGTTGCCTTTTCGTTTGATTATAATTATTTAAAAGGGGCTTCCATTTTGATTAAAATTAGTTATTTAAGTGGTTTCACACCAACTCGAACGCAATTATTAACTCTAATAATTAGGTGTAAAACCCTTTTTACGGATATTTAAATAATATATATATATAGTTATATATATATATATTAACTATAGTTAAACTTTAACCTCTAATAGGAGTTATATAATAATTAGAGTTAATAATTGCGTTCAAGTGTGAGTGAAACCCCTTTAATAAATAATTATAATAAAAATGGGTATAGATAATATTTAAGTTATATTTGTATTAATAACGATTTAAATATATTCTCTATCTGGAATGAGGAATTACCACTTTTTAGGTAAATTATCAATAGAAATGGCAATTTTAATTAATAACTTGTTATATTTGTTTTCACTAGACTAGGATATACAATTAAATGTAGGATACATTTTATAATCAAATTAATATTTTTCACTTAGTTCAAAGTAGTGATGTAAATGATGCCGAGCTTTTTGATGCCGAGCAAAGACTTTTGGTTATTGATGCCGAGTCGAGACTTTAATTTTCGGAAACAAAATGAGAGATGAGATAAGTTGAGACTTTAGCCAAACGAGCCCGAGCCGAGCCAAGCCTATACTCTAGCCAAACGAGCCCAATCCCGAGCCGATACTCTAGACAAACGAGCCCGAGCCGAGCCGATACTCTAGCCAAACGAGCCCGAGCCGAGCCAATACTCTAGCCGAATGAGCCCGAGCCGAGCCGATACTCTAGCCAAACGAGCCCGAGCCTAGTTGAGACTTTAGGTAACTGATAATTACTAATTTTCAATTACTCTCACTCATCCATTTCTTATCTCACTTCCTATCTCAAACACCATCACTACTCTAGGTTTTACTATAAATAATGTATTAGATTACTCAGTACATATATCAAACACTGTCCGCACTGCTAATTATTTCCTGTATAATATAGGCAAGGCTCGCTCTAAGCTAACATTTAATTTAACTAAATCATTATTACATTCATTAGTTTGTAGTCGACTTAGATATTGTAATTCGCTTTTAATTAATATTCCGCAAAAATTGATGAACAAATTCGATTCAATACAACGTAGAGCTGTTCGCATATTATTTAAGCTAAAGCGTAGTGATTTAACCATATCTATACATTCCATAATGGCGACTCTCGGGTGGTTGCAGTTTCGAGATTTATGCAAGTTTCGACTTCTATGCATTACTCACAAGGCTATATTTATGGGAGTTCCGTCTTACCTATCGAAGGGACTCATAATTCGAACAACTACTCGTCCGAGTCGCAAATGTGAGCTGATGAAACTCTCTCTACCGCTTGTCTCATCTATGTATGCAGATGCTGCTTTCACGGTTGCTGCTCCGAAATACTGGAATAGTCTTCCCGATGAATTACGCACCATGTCATCATTTATGAGTTTTAAATGTCGACTACATACATATATGGTATCATTATAATGTCTTCTTTTTAAATTTATTATTATTTGCGTAACTATTTATTTGTTTTATTATTTCAACTTGACGCACATAAACGTCCATCGTTTTCTGAGTCAATAAACCTTTCTATTATTATTATTATAATAAGACTGCATTAGACTTTAACATCATTTACATCACTAGTTCAAAGTATATAAATAACTATATATTCCAAAACAAAATGTAATTAGTATATAATATAAATACGAATTAATATAATTATATATTATTATACTGGAATAAAAAATAAATGTTTCTAATATATAATATATAATATAATATATTATAATATATATATATATATATATATATATATATATATATATATATATATATATATATATATATATTACATTATATCTAATAATTATGATTATTATAACTGATAAATTATTATAGAATCAACATTTTATAAAGTGGAGTATGATACACCCCTGCAGGGGAAAGTAACCTACTACGGACATTTTAACAATAAATTATCTTAACATTTTATGATTCATTATTTGTATTTCAAAATTACAATATATTAATATTATATGATTATAGATTTTATTGTGATTTTAAAATTTTATTTAATCTTTTAATTCCATAGATAACGGGGATGTCCGTATTCGGTTCCCATGTCCGAATACGGAAAGCATATGTTATAATACGGACAATGTCCGTCGGACACCCTATATGCCACTAAATAAATTATATATTATTGATGAATCAATCAGACAAATTACAATTACATTATTTATAATTAATTTTATGAAAAATGTATTCTAGTTTAATTAGTTAATAATTTATTTATTTGTATTATGTTTTTAATTAATAATACAATTTAAGTATCTAATGTTAGATTTAGCTTCATTGGTGTTATTACTATTATAACGTACGCGATTTTTATGAAAATCAGAATAGTTCCCACGATGCGCGCTGATTGGTTATAGGGTGTCCGACGGACACTGTCCGTATTAAGACATCTAGAGTGTCCGTATTAGGTACTTATATGACATCTAGATATATGCTTATAACTTTATGAATATTTGATAACAAATATAGAAATTATATATATAATTTTAGAATGCTTTAGTTTTTAATAATATATTGTTATATTTTATATCGTTTTATATCGAAAATATGTATATTATTGAGAAGGTTTTAAGTAAAAAATGTTTTCATAGATTTAAAAACGTAATAAAAAATCAGTTTATTAGATATATCAGCAATATTTTGATAATCAAAAAATAAAAAATAAATTGTTAGACTATTTATATAATTATGAATATTTTATTCATTAAACTTTTTTTTTGTAGGATTTATGGTTTCTGAGATACCGAGAGTGTCCGTATTCGGGCAGTGTTAATATTATGTTACTTTCCCCTATTAGCTTTGTTAATGTTATATATATATATATATATATATATATTAAATGTATTAAATATACTAATAACCCCAATTCATCTATATTTATATCGCTATATATAAATGATACAAATGATTTAATAATAATATATATAATTTAAATAAATTGTTCTTGAAAACATTACACACATGACAGAAATAAGCTATAAACAATAAGAGACAACTATCATAATTGTATTTCTAAATAAACTAACCGCTAACTATCGAATCTAAATGTCGTGCTTTCGTTAACAATGGCAATGTTTTAGCAAAGAAATTCACTAGTTTCCGATTTGTATGCACATTTTATAGCTGTAACTAATCGTAAATTACACAAGGATATGGTGACAAGGATATGGTGATTTGAAAGACGGGTATTTAATGGATTATATGAGAATAGTTATCACCACATATCACCTGACACGGCTGTCATCGATATATATATATATATATATATATATATATATATATATATATATATATATGTATTACTATAGTTGGCTAATGATATAGAAACATAAAGTTTGTCAATGTTATATACATTATTTTGCGAAGCAAGGATATGTAGGTGAAGTTGATATGATGTTGCGGATCAAGCCTATAGGCGTATATATAGGGACTACGTCGCTTGTACAATCTTTTCATCTATATGGTAATACATTTTTAATATTAACATGAATGAAATATAAACTACAGTTTATATATAATAATATAATTAACATCCATAGTTATCAGTACAGGTGGAGATTTTTTGTATATTAATTTCACAAATATATATATATATATTAGAGTGAATTATATTTCCTTATGAAATTATTTGGTTATATATCAATTTATATTTTATACATATAACATTATTATAAGAACATGAATTTCTAATTACCCTTATAAGGGTTATAACTTAGAATATCAGATATGAGATAATTGGTATTGGATAACAGGTGAGAACTAAAATTACTCAAGAAATAAAAATGCACATTATTACCTATATCAATTGTATATACTACAGGTAGGTCTATATATGGTCCCTATATCATATATATATGTTAACAATCACAGTTGTATGTGTATATCAATGAATATATGATTATTGAAACATTATTGACATCCAAATGGTCAAGATTCAGCCTATGTTTTATTTGAATTTAAAAAAATGCACTATATATAAAATATTGTAGAGATCAACGTTATAACAAATTCGTTAATATATATATGTGGATTTAACTGTATACAAGCTGTCATAAGAGACTATAGTCCATTGTTAACATTGAATTCCTGCGGTGCTTATTCCTCAACTATGGTTAGGAAAAATTCCGTTGAATCTTCAATATTCTTTCTTTCATACAATTTCTATATAGGATTTTACATTTCTATATTTCTATATTTCTCCTAAATAGTGATGTAAATGATACTCGATATATAAAGCATATGTGATGTCTCAGTCTCGATAGCCTACCTAAAGAAGAAGTAGTCTCAATGTTAACTATTTGTTTACCGGTTGAATCACTAGTATAACATGATATGTAAAATATAGGTTATTGTTCAAGATAGCTAGTTAAGGCTATTTCCTTATATTACAGGAACTATTTTAAAATATAGGACGGATAACAATATAAATAATAATTATATATGAACCTAAAAAGCATACTTTCGGATCAGTTAATTTTTTTAAGAAAATCTTCGTCGCGGTTTTTGGGCAAGACTATTTATTCAGATCTGGTTCGTTTTCTTTGGGCAACAGTCTCTACTCGGATCGGTTCGTCTTAATTGTGAAATAACTCATATTTAGTCGGATCGGCTCGTTTTTTGTCGAATATGAAACACTCGGCTCGTTAATAATTACCACAAATCTCTGATCGGTATATAAATATCGACATAATTTACATCACTAAATCACCTATTACTAATATAGAATCACTTAATCGTACATACATTAAATATAAGTCTATCCGACCTAACTATTATTCATACACATCTGATAAATACGTAATAACTATACATATACCCCTATACCGATAGCATCATCAATGTATCCGGTTCAGATGACTCATTGTTCAAAATACATTATGACATTTGGATATAAATCACAAAATACTATACACTATATACTGTACACTATACACTGTATAGTATACAGTATATAGTGTTACACGGTAGGTTGTATAATATACAATGTATATCCTACTATCCACATATTAACATATAAAATATATGGTAGATGTATATTCAAATGTAGAAATTGTCTTCCGAATATTGTTATTGTTATTGTTATTGTTATTTTATTTTTTTGGATTCCATCCCATCCAGGAACTTAGATTACGTTTTCACTTATAACCATATAGGGGAAAGTCTCCAATTACTGACCCCTAAATGATTATTTGTAATAACTTATTCAATATTAAATATATTTATTTTAAATTTTGTAATTAGGGTAATATTATGGCAATGAATAATATGGCTATTATAAATATTTGATATCATTATATTTACAAGAATAAACAGGGGGGTCAGTAATCTGGTACATTTGCCTAATACCGACCCCTTCTCCTATTACCGACTCCCTACAATAATCGTGGTATAAATAATTGTAGTATTATAATATCCAATACAAATAGTAGATATACATAATTATAATTAATTATAACATGCACGCAATTTATATTTTATTGAATTTATGTTTTAATAGTAATATTAAATTTAAATTTAAACTTTATAGTAATTATATTAAAATAGTGTATATTATTATTTAATATTTATTTATTAATCAGTATTTATATAATCAACTGTAATCGTGAATCCTAAATCTATATCAATGATACATAAGCAACTTACGACATATTTTAAATGTAAAATATGGATCTATTTTGATTGGATATTATAAATCACATGGGGTCGGTATTAGGGTAATTTAGGGGGTCGGTAATAGGAAAACCATATGGGTTGCTATAATTAAGATATATTGGTTAATGATTATTAAAATTAAATTATTTTTATAATAGTTATAAACATTTTATTGATCTACAATATTATGCACAAAATTAAGTTTTCGTTTAATTAATAAAGTATTTACAATGATTAAAAAAAAGTTATTATTCATATATTTAAAAAGTAAAAAAAAAGATAACATTTTATCAAATAACAATTGTAGGATTAAATATTTTTTAAAACAAAATACTTATTAATAATTATCATTAAATTACTAACAGTTCATGTATATATATATTGTTTTGATATATCTTATAGTTACTGAGATACTAGAGGGGGTCGGTATTAGGAGACTTTCCCTAGCTCTAATGTCCCTCCGAAGCCGCTTTCGTGTTAAGGAGAAGAGATCATTTATGTATATACAATTATATAAGATCACTACTAAATATTTTCTAAATATTCTAATTAGAATATGTACTCATTAAGTGTGGATAACACGCGTACGAATTTACAAACGATTGTGGACGAATAATGGACGCAAATCATATATACTGTTAACAATTAGGGTACAGCGAATTGAATGTGCAGGATAAAGATCGTTAAAATATCACAACAATTTACCAAATAGGGTACATCTAAATAGGGTACACGACTTTTAAACTCACTAGGGTACAATATATATATATGTATTAGGGTACAGCTATGTTAAATATTAGGGTACGTGATTATTATATTTACATATCATGCAATTCAATGATGTTACATATCATACCATTTAATTAGGGTACACGGTATCATATAATTAGGATACAACCAGCTACATTATTTAGGGTACAGTTTGTTAATTGTTAGGGTAATGATCGTATTTATTAAAATTGTACCCTAATCAGGGTACGACTATGGGGACACTACTTACACCCTAAAAAAGGCACTCGCTGTACCCTGATTTTTAACAGTGTAGGTACACATAGGTACACATATAGGTACACATATATAATTCAACAGTTGCGCAATACTTTCAGCCGTTTGCAGCAATAGATTGCCCAGTGAACATCCCTTTAAAGGGATATCCAATTACAAGTATTTTCGGCAACTTGCCGGAAATATTTTAACTTTATAAAGATTTTCTATCAAGATTAGTACACTTTTAGTGGGAAACCCGCTTACTTTCCGGCAACTTGTCTGATATATAATAACTGTAGGGCCTATAGGGCCCTATAGGGCCTATACTATAGTATTTATATTAGACCCCGGGGTATCCAATTAAAACTTGATAGAGAATGGTTTTAAAGTAACAATATTTCTGGCAAGTTGCCGGAAAATCTAGTGGGATATTTAGACAACTGAAGCACATATTTGTGAAATAAGGCAGTTTTTAAATATAAGGTGTATTTACGTGTATTTATTGGAAACAAATTATACAAGAGAGAGAGCAGATTCTCGAAACTTAGACTTAAACTGATAAAGAGTTATCAAACAAATATTCTGATAAAACAACAATTTTCAAGTCCGAAAATATTATCTTTATAATCGAAGACACGTAAAGAAATGTATAGGTAGGCACTGAATCCTACTGAAGATATTGTTACTCGTTTTGTAGAGAGACAATATCGTAAAATAATTATTTAATTATAATATATCATTACTTATATTTAATTAACTAATTAACTATTTATAAAATATTGTATTAATAATAGTATTTAATTAATCAGTAATGATATATTATAATTAAATATTTATAATTAAATATTAAATTAACTAATTAACTATTTATAAAATATTGTATTAATAATAGTATTTAATTAATCAGTAATGATATATTATAATTAAATATTTATAATTAAATATTAAATTAACTAATTAACTATTTATAAAATATTGTATTAATAATGTATTAAAATAATTTGATATATATATATATATATATGTATACATATAGTTAATAGTACATATATTTATAGTTAATTAGTTAATTAAATATAAGTAATGATATATTATAATTAAATATTTATTTTACGATATTTTCATATATATATGTATATATATATATTATTTATTACGATAATTACCCTATTGATATGTTATAAATTCCTTATTGGACCCACACTGTGGGTCCCACAGTATGCTTAAACCGGATATGAATATCGATCCTACAAATAAAAAGATAACGTTCTATAAATGTGTCATCAATCTGTATGTTATACTTTTCATTTGATATAATAGATAATTAACATAGATAATTAACAGTGATGTGGAATGACGTTTAATAACTACGATACTAGGTAATAGTAATAACGTACGGTATATAAAGTAAGGTAATAACATACATTGTACATCGTACGTGGTATGATACAACGTATATATTGGTATGATACCTATATGATACCTACTACGTATATATTAAATATATATATATATATATATATATATATATATATATATTATACTATTATGAATGTATTTTTTAGGAAATAATATAAATATCATAATTATAAATAAACCATCATAAAATCAATCAAAATAATGTATAACATACGTTTGATCAATAGTGTCCTTATGCACATAACCTACTCCTATAGGAGTATTTCTAAGAATATCCCGAGCAGCTGCTTTATATTATTATTTAATACATCGTAGTAAATAGGTAGGATATATATATATATATATATATATATATATATATATATGTACCTATTAGTATGTATACCTAGGTATACCTACCTATTTTATATATACCTACCTTTTTATTGTAGATACAATATGATATTATATATATTAAAATATATTATGTACTAGGTATATAGTATATAGGCAAGTAGTAAGTTAGTAGAAAGTTCTTGATAGTATATCATATATAGGTACTATTACCTACTATATTAATATACTAGATATTTTATAGTAATGTATAATAAGAAATATATGGTGATCTTGTTAAATTATGTATATTATACATATAGGTATATAATGAAATAGTTATGAATACAACCATGTCAACTTAGTTTTTATATTAGGGGTTTTCCTAATAATAGGGTTCTCATTAATGCGGTCATGTATTCAACATATAAATAAGCATGTAAAGTAATTATTATTAATTGGTATTCTGATGTCGATGTATCATAATTGCGCAATTACTTTATAGATATTAATTTAACTAATTTACAGAATATATTTACAGAATATACCTATAGGTTACAGTTATTAATAATATATTATGTGTGTGCATATATTATAGGGTTGTATAACACAACTTGTATTCCTATAGGACTATAGTATATATACTATTTATGTATGTACATTTTATATATTAATTAGGCTAATAATGTATAATGTATGTATTATATGTATGTATGTATGTATGTATTATAACTTATAAATAATAAACTGATTAAATTGATATGTGATAGGTGATACCTATGTGTACGCATACTTTTATAATACCAGTTATCCAGCTTAGAGTATATTGACGACAAACTAAGTTGATTGTACCTCAATATGATAATATATAACGATATGCGGTTAATAAATAGATTAATAATCAATAATCAATAGGAGATCACAGATATACTAGCGATAATATTCGTGAAGCGATTGCGAAATGGAAAATCATACGCACGCGCAACGCACGCACGCACGCGCAGCACACGCATTAAGACGCAATAACTTACATACCTGTCAAAATACCTGCTGCGCGCCCAAGCGTAACGTTTATGCTCATTCACCGCAGCAGTATTATTAATATAGCGAGCTGAATGTGCCACCACCACCACTACTACTACGACTACCATTCGCGTATGAAATCCACCTCTATCGGACCCGTTATATTCGCTGCCACATCGGATAATCGCCAACACCGAACCAACGCGATGAACGTCGTGTAAACGCGATCTTATACGTCGCAATTATTAGAAACAACAACTTTCGAATTTCGGCCGAATCAACCTAGAACATAGTACAAATTCACCGTTACAATTGCCTCTTCTCGTATGGATATATTATCTTCTCGTCGTAGACAAGTGGCAGCCTTATTGTTGAGTGTTCAGGTGGGGTCAACCATGGCAGAAGATTGTACTAATCTAATCGGAGTTGTGCTAGGCTCGATAGCTGGGACACTGGTGGTTGTTTTCATTGTTCTACTGATAGTATACCTGTGTCATAGGAAATCAAAAACAGGTTAGATACCTATTGAGTATGAATCATAGAATATGATTGATACATATTTAAAGTTATACTATTAAAAAGCATTTATTTAAATTACCTACATTTATATTATATATATTAATAATATAATTATAATAATTATATATATATATATATATATAAATATAAATATATAATATATAGAATATATATAATATATATTATAATTCAAATATATTTTTAAAATTAGTTATTATTTTAATAAAATACAAGTACATTATATAAATATTTTGTTATTTAATATGTAATAATTAATAAAAGATAATAAAACAACATTTATTTTTAAATATATATAATAATATAGTTATATAAGAATATGTTTATATATGTAATTATAATATATAATTAAATGATATATATAACACTTGTGTGCAACAATATTTACATATATTATATAATAGATGTGTACTAGTATGTAGGTAGATATACTATAGTAGCTATGATATAGGTCCTATGTATTATGCATATCATAAATTATAATGTATAGGTAGGTTAGATATATCATAATATAAATTGTATATGTTATATTGTTATAAGATATTGATAATTAAATAAATATATTTTGTAGTTATATTATATAGTATATAATTTATATACCTACATATTATATGCATATTAATTTTTAATTGTGAATTTCTCATTACCATTTAAACATTCATTACTAAAAAATGTATACAGTTAAAATACACATTTTATATATCCATGTAAATAACAATTATAATAAATACCATGATTAAGATATTAATCATTTGTAAGTAAACTATTACTAATACATTAGTAATAGTATCTATAATGAGTTAGCTAAAAAAGGTTTTATTTATATTTATGTTGTACTTTATTTATAAAGGTCAAGTTTAGTGTAACAATAAATGGTCTTTTAATCATATTTAGTAAATAGTTAATTTATAAGACATCGATAAGTATATATATATAACTAAGTTTTAGATAATTGTATATCTAACTACTATAGTAGCTACTATAGTATCCCCCTATAGTATCCCCCTATAGTATCCCCCTATAGTATCACCCTATAGGGGAACTGCAATGATGATCATGGGAACCAACCAACTCAGAAACTCTTGACATTTACTTAATACATAAGTAATTTCTATAACCATTGAACACTATTTCTGTACAAATATTTATGCATTAAAATACAAAATATTTATTAATATTTCAGGTGAGAGAATTTGCCCCCAAATGCATTTAAAGTAAAGTGATCATATATACATCCCCTATTGTAGAATCCCTATATCTACCATACCAACATATTATATTACATTTGCATAAAGAAATGTCATTCTTATTTTAATAATAAATTATTATTATTAATAATAATAATAAATGTATTATTCAGTTAATTATTAAGTAATGTATATATCTACGTTACTATTAAGTATATGATTTACTAAATATTCACAAAATTGTGCATTAATTTTACATATTATAATGAAAACGGATTTATAAATAGGTATAACTACCAAATTATTGAAAAATCATATAATTATTTTAGAACTCTTGATACGACAACTACGTTAGATTTATAGACCATTTTCATAATAAACAAATATTGTTTCAATTTATTTTATGTAATGCAGAATATTTTAAATCAGAAATAAATGTTGTTATTAATACAATATGTTTTATACAAATTAGTTAATTAGCCCTTAAGATGAATAAGAGGCTTCATATAAAATATGTACCTAAGTAATGCTACTCTGTACCTAAGAAATGATAATCTGTACTTAAGCAATAAAATGCTATAAAAAGATAACAGATTAAATCTGATTTAGTAATAGGACAATTAGTATAGTAGCGGAAATAAATATAATTGTTTATTACCTCGGAAATGATTCAATAAATTGTAACTATTTTTAATTTAAAATAAACTTTAAATAGAAATAATATACTTTATAAGTAAAAATGAATATTATCTGCTATATTTTAACTTTATTAAGTATATTAATGTATTTTCACACTAATAGAAGCAAATGATTAATGTTTAAAATAAGCAAATATTGTGAAAATATCTAAATATTTATTAGTATTTTATCAAATTTAGAAAACCTTCACTTATGCTTATAAATTAATAATTAACAAAATATTTAAATTTAACTTTATAATATTATATGTGATAAAACTTTTCTTAAATATATATTATATTGAGTATATGAATAGACTCATCATCAATCATTAGCAACATTTTATAATCATTGTATATTATCAATGTATGATTAAGAATATTACTATGATATTTAGTAATAAATGTCATATAAAATTGCATTCTAAGCTCATCTAAGTAATTATTATTAAGATAATTAGAGTTATTTATTCCACTCTATTTTTACTTAATTACGCTAGCCAATAAACAATTGTTCCATTATCTTAATGAATGCATCACCAGCACATAAATCTCCCTACAAAGATGCTGTAGTCACTGATGCCAGCTACTATATAGTTGGCTATACCTATGCTAATAAATAACTTTGTGTTTTGATATTTTTTATAATTTATTTAGTTGAACGTTATAGTACTATACTATTAGGTTACTCGATCATGTATATTTCATTTATTTGTTTATACTTTATTAAATAATTCACATTTATAATTTATATACGCGTTTATATAATATGAAATATCTTTATTTTGACATTATTATATATAATGTATTTAAGCAATACTTATTAAAGTTTATAAATATTTTATTTATTCAAAACATTTTTAATTTAATTTTTACCATTCTTGTAATATAATTATTAATAAGTATATTGAATATAATAAACTTCATCTAAGTTACAAAATGTGATGAAAACAAAACCAAAACAATATAATGTAGTTGTCATATGTATTAATAATCCTATATTCAATATTATATACCAGGTACTATAATTTACATTCATTATATAATTAAATAAGGACAAATGTATATTTAGTTAGTTCACAAAATATAACTTTTATAAGTTTGTATTATAATTATTAATATGTTCATTATATTATTATTATTAATATTATTATTATTTGTTAATTATAATTTATCTCTATTAAATCAATTTCATCTAAAAATATGAATGTAGAAATATCTAACATAATACATATATATATTATCATAATGAATAAAGTAGTAATCTACAGGCAAATAGGACAATCCATCAGAGAATAACCTCAGCACATTATTAATGGTGATAGAACTACAGCATGGTGTAGGTACACATGAATCTTGGATACCTGGAGTGCTTTAATCACCCCTCTATAGAATTGAGGCACCCATTCGATGAATACCTTTGTGGTATTTGTTTATGAATGCATTGTGTTAAGATATGCATGCTGATGACTGTGATAGTAGTGCTAATAGCGAGAGAGAGAGGTATACAGAGAGAATATTGTATTATTAGTTTATTTATTATATATTAGTAAGTTTTCAGTTGTTAATTTAATAATTTTAATTATATTAATATTTAAAATTATAAGTTAATAAGATATATATGTGTTGTTAGATCTTAAAATCGGCAGTTATTCAGAAATAGCAAGTTAACTTTTTAATATTGAAATTAAATAGATTTCATGAATAGAATTAATGAGTTTAAATTCTACAGTGTACACTATTCTGATAACATATTTCACATATAATGAAGTATATGATATATTTGCAACTAGCTGGTTTAGGATACATTACTACACTTACTTTGATTAATTGATACATTATAAATAAGCACTCATATATAAGTTATTATCTTAGTTAGCCACCGGTACAAGCTGCCTACACCCACACACACACATAGGTATAGTAATTATAATAAGTAAATACAGTACTAAAAGTAGGGTAAAGTTGCTTTATCAAACAAATATACACATAAGTATAAATAAACCAAACCCTAATAAATAAATTTCTAAATCTGATACTAACTACAATTATCGCCACTAGTATCTGTGCCTACTTAACCTACCTAACCTAGTTGCAACCAATAGGACGGTCGCATATTAAACAGAACATCAACGGAACATACGACAACCCTACGTTCGCGAATGATGTCGAGTCTGGCCTTCGACACATCGAGTTTGACCCCAAACAAACAGGTTTGACCCCATGCAAACAGATTTGACCCCAAACAAATAGGTTTGACCCCAAACAAATAGGTTTCACCCCACTATATTTGTATTTATCTATCGATACTCAGTTATATGTATATAGATAGATAATATCTAATATACTATTAGATATATAGTTTATTGAGTGTTAAATATTCACACAAAATCAACTGAAACAATATTTTGATAAGAGCCAATCTATGAAAAAAAAGAATGATGGTTTACACATGCAATATATATATATATACCTTATTCTTAAATGGTATTACATATGTCTTCGCATTATATTATAATTATGATTGTGTACTATAGTACCTATCAGGTATATATACCTAGCTAATTGTGTACACGTATAATACAAACTGTGACCTCTGTAGGTTTTGAAGGTTACATGGTCTGTCGGGAGTACTTGTCCAGACTAAACACCCAGGTCTGTAATCAGATACAAGTGCAGCCCCAGTCACAAGACCAGACTCAAGTCCATTATTCCCAGGTTGGTAGCCAGTATTGATAGTGATTGTAATATATAAGATTATAAGATTATAAATGTGAATATTAGTATTGTTATTATAAGTATTTAATCAGGTTATGATAGTCCCGATCTCTGCATCAATTATCTTTTTGTAATATTTGTAAATATATATTGCACTTGGTATTATTTAAATAATCAAATATAAGAAATAAAAGTAAATTATATAAAATATTCAAAAAAATATTATAATATATTTCATAGTTATTATTCATAGCTTTTAAACATATCATATTTTCTTCATATTTTGAGAAAGTAATTTAATATTTTTTTTATTTTTTTACAATTTATATATAATTTTATTTTACATTTATAAAATTACTGACAATATACATTCAATTTAAATTTAGTTAAATAAAGGAATTTTTATTATCTATATATATTATTAAAAGATAATAGTTATTATTATTTTATATATACTTACAAAATATTTCATTTATAGAGTTGTTATTATTTCATCAATAGCTGTATTCTTAATTATTTATTTAAAACTGAATTTTATATTACCTATTTATAATGCAAACTGCAACTAATTAATTATTACATATTAAACCAAATAGTATTTAATAGATATCGTTAATGATATAATATTTGTAACCATTTTAATAATGTAAATTATAATAACCAAATGACACCCCTTTCTCCCCTATTATTAGACTTAGCTTATGAACACACACACACACACACATTTACTATTGAGTACAGAGTCATCTAACTACCGCAGGTGTAACTACGCACAGAATCATGGTGGCACTAGATGGCGCTCTGTACTCGATAGCATCTGACCTCACGACCACAACATCCTGTTCTACTACTACCTCAGTACTACCTCAGTACTACTACTACTACTACTACTGATACCACCATCATCCTTACCATTAGGAAAACTTACATCTCTGTTTTCACAACGACTCATACCTATTTCATTATTATCGATCTAAAGATGTATCTACTAAGAGACTACCACGTAATATAATGTCCATTATTATTTACTTTTGTATTTAAATGTAATGGAGTTACAATTAATTATAGCAGAACTAGTATTAGAGAGTGGTTATTTACATTAGACATTGAGACAAGGTTCTAATAGATTGTTACATATACACTTGATCATTTATTATTATATAATCATTATTATTATTATATAATATACATAGTTGTACCACCCATAGTAACATATCAAATATATCAATACATAGCATTTGACCTTATCTCATATATCTCATACACTGAAAGTATATTTTTATAATCAATATCCTTATGTGATAGGCTTTTACATTCTTTTTATTATTTTCCATTACCCCCTACCATGATTATTATATTATATTCAATTTATTCAATAAAATTATACAATACATTTATTTTACTAATTATTTATCGGCTATTTATTTATGTGATTTAATTATTTAACTAAATTTAAAATATGAATATATACATCTTTTATTGTGTAAAAATATAAAATAATGTATGTATATATATATATCTTAGATTTGTTTATTATAGACACTACTTTAAAAAAAATTGCTTGAACATATCCTTATAGCAGATATGGAAAGGTACATATTTATAAAAAAATAACTTAAAAAATATTATATGTTTTCACATAATTTACGTGTTTAGCTTTTAATACTGTACTATTTAAATTTAAAATTATTATGTATATATTTATAAAATAAAGTGGAATTATGATAAAATTATTTTTATAGTCAAAATAAAATCAGGATAAAAATTAGATAAACAAAAGTATAACAACTAATAACATACTACTATAACTGTTATCCAAAATAGTGTAATATATTGAGATAAATGTATACAACAGTTATTTAGTATATATATATTATTTGGTGTAAACAGGAAGTTAGATATATTTTGTATCTATACTTATTATTTTATAATATTATTTATTAAAATTGGAACCATACATTAACATTAAGGGTTTTTATCTTTATCTTCCTGCAATTGCCCTCAATATGAATACTATACTATACTGTATATATATATATGTAAGTATATACAAATATAACTTATATTTGTTAATTATTTTTATTATTTGTAATACTATGATTTAATAAAATATAGTTTTAATTATTTATATAGAATAGTGAGATATAATGTGTGCAATAAATGATTTAAGATGAATAGTGATTTTGGTTATACATATATTACAAATATATATTTTTAATATAAGTTATGTAGTTATAAATTTAAAACCCGTAAATAGGGTTAAAACTTTATTATTGTCATTATTTAACCCTTTAATTTTAACCCCAAATAATATTTCATTTTATTGTTTAAATATTTACATTGATAATGTATTTTTGGAATAATGGGTTAATATATAATATATATTTTATTATTAGATTAATTTATATCTGTAAAATTAGAATTAGTTATATTAAATTTGTAACTTTTATTATTTTGAAAATATACAATTTCTAGTGGACATTTTTTCAAAATAAATATATTAAATAAATTTATATAATAACAAATATTATAATTCCAATATTTAATATATAAATATATCAGCATTAATAGTAGTAATATAAGTAAATGCATTAAGGACACACATGAAGGAGGTTTGATTGATTATTAAAATAATACATTTATTATAATTATATATTATGAATGATGAAATAATTATAAACATTTTCTAAATATTAAATAATGATTAGCTTATATTTGAATGATATACATACATTTTTCGGTTTTGCTGACTGCAAAATGTGCTTATAAAGAAATCAGCCATCCATATGACATTAATGTTTTAGATTGAATAAATGTGTTTCTGTAGTTTCTTGAAGTTTGAAGTTGAGTGTAGTATGGATAGATGTAGGGAGAGTGTTCCAGAAGTATTGACGGATATTGCCCAGGACGAGTGTTAGTTGAATGTAAGTTGTGTTTAGGAGGGAGTTGAAGTAGAAAAGTATTAGTGGAGCGTGCAGTGGTACTGGGTGGTAATTTAAGTTTGAGTAGGGATGATAGGTAGTCAGGAGAGTTATGATGGATTGCTTTATGAGCCAGTAGTAGAGTTTTATATAGGATTCTATGGAGTACAGGTAGCCAGAGGAGTTTAACTAGGAATGGAGATATATGAGTATGGAAGTATATTTAATATGCACCTTGTTAGAGAATTTGAAGTTTAGAAATATATAATGAGGGGTATTGAAAAGAATGAAATTGCAGTAGTCGAATATAGGTAGAATGTAAGTAGAAGCTATAATTCTAGCGGCGGATATTTATATTGAATAATGAATAAGGCGTAGTGAATGTAGTTGATAGTTTAGTAGTTTGTGACAATTGTAGATAACTAAAAGTACTGTCAAATATAACATGAGATGTTTGACATGGATTGAGTACTTGAGCTGTCTGTTAATGTTGATTGCTGGAGGTGTTGGTAAAGTTATACTTGTGAGTGGAATGTAAAGGAAGATAGTCTCTGTTGGATTGAAGACAAGATAGTTTATTGTGAGCCAGTTATGATAGTAAGGTGCATGGTAGTAGCAGGAGCACAGATTTATTTTCTTTACATTTTACATATAGCATTATAACCTACTCTTTATATATTACCTTACCTTACCATGTCGAGCTTGCTTGGCAGTATCTTATATATAGTATTATATATTGAATACATTATATATATATATATATATATATATATATATAATATATGTATATATTCAATACAATGATTTTATTCAGGAATTTAAACACTAGATGTAAATAATAACTAAAATCACCATAAAATATAAATTAGAAATTATTACATATAAGTAGGAAATGTAAATATGGATATATTCTTAAGTATAACATGTAGAATACCACACAAATATAGTATAATTATGACTTAGGTGAATTATTTATATATACATTGTTAATTAGACATGCATACCCACATACCCTTACTCGCACACATGCATATTGTATAGACTTATGCTAATACCATGGAACAATAGTCTATTTCCATTATTCTATTAATAAATCTACATACAGTTATAGCTATAATTGATCCTACATACACATTACTATAATAGAGTTACTTTTATCATGTTACCTACACTCATACCTACACACATACCCACACACTCATATGTTATACATATCTTTAAGCATATATATATGTATACATTGTGTGAAATAACTGTATAATCTGTTTTTACACTATTACCAAAGCCCTTTGCTATTACTGTAAATACACACTTGGTATTGATTCTATAATGCAAAGTAACCACTGAACTATGTTTAGAGTGTGTACAACTTATATACTATACA